>JADRCH010000008.1:16683629-16779737 GCA_019843965.1 Rhynchomys soricoides
CTACAGGTTGGAGCTGGTCTGTAATACAGACTCTCCGGATAGTCACTCTCTATAGGCTTAAATATCTCTAGGATCTTGTGTTGTAATAGAGACATCCAAACAGTGGAGTCCTCCTTGACAGGACTGGTTTCTCTTTAAAAATATTTAAAGTTGGGCATGGTGGCACACACTTTTAGTTCCCAGCACTCCGGAGGCAGAGGCAGGCCTTGAGTTTGAGGCCATCTTGGTCTACATAGTGAGTTCCAGGGCAGCCAGGGTTATGAAGAGAGGCCTTGTTTCAAAAAACCAAACAACAACAATAACAAATTAAGGTTTAAGTTACGTTTCTTTCTTTATTTTACTTTATGTGGATGTAGGCATGAGTGTGCCACAGTACATGTGTAAGGTTGGAGAACAACTTCTGGGAGTCCTTTCTTTCTTTCTGCCAGATATGCTCCAGGAATTGAAGTCAATTGAAAGGAAAAGTTAAAGTGCCTTTACCTGCTGGTCCATCTCACTAGCCTGAGCCTTTTTTTTTTTTTTTTTTTTTTAAATCAGGGCTAGATCCTTGTCTCCTACTGCATTTGGAGATGGTACTTTGTATCATACTTCTGCACACTTCGACTCTTGCTTCTTTCTCAGTGCAGAGAGTCTATATCTTGGCTTTTGTGATCTTCGTGGTTAGCTTTGAAACCTCCTCAGATTTGTTTTCAGGTCAAACTGCAGTACCATTTATTGTATGACCTTTGCCTTGAGTCACATACAAATGTGAGGGCTGTTTGAGGCTTTTAATTAAAAATATATATTTCTAAAGACAGTTTTGCTAAGTAGAGCAGGTTAACTTAGACTCACTATTGTAGTCCAAGCTGGCTGTGAGCTTAAGACCCTCCTTCCTCAGCCTCTGAGTTCAGGTGACACCATGTCCAACTTAAATGTTTGTTTTCAGACTTGATCATTCCATTTTGTCCATGTTGGCCTTAAACTCACAGTTCTGCTGCCTCAGCTTTCCAGTAGCTGGAATTACAGGCACATGCCACTATGTCAGCCTTTTTTGTAGTTTTTTTTTTTTTTTTTTTTGATTGAACCAAGACTAGAATTTCTTCAGGTACAGAACTTGAAAGACTGGCATGTCAGAAAGGTCAGGGCTTTGGTTTGTTTGTCTCAGACTACAGCAGTGGTTCTCAACCTTTGTAATGCTGTGACTCTTTTATCTGTTCCTCATGTTATGGTGACCCCCAACCATAAAATTATTTCCATTGCTACTTCATAACTGTCATTTTACTACTCTTATGAATTGTAATGTAAATATTTGATATGCAGGGTATCAGATATGCGACCCCTGTCAAAGGGTCTTTTGACCCCTAAAAGGCTTATGTCCCACAGGTTGAAGACCTTTGGTCTACAGTTTCCTCCTCACACAGCATCAGTAGATGGTAGGAAGGTAGAAATTAAGAGTTGGAAAGTACCTGCCACTCTAGCATGAGGACTTGAGTTCTGATCTGTTGTACCCATGTAAACACCCAGTAAATATATGTGACCCCAGTGCTGGGAAGTTGGAGACAGGCCAGTCCCTATAGCTCATTGGTCCGCCAGCCTAGCTAGTTGCTGACCTCCAGGTTTATCGAAAAACTGTCTCAAAAAATGCTGTTGAGAAGTGATTGAGGAAGACACCCGATGACCACCTCTGGCTTCATGTACCCCCACATGTACATGCATGTACACACAACACACATAAAGGTAGGGTGGATTAGAAGATAGACCGGCCCTGTCTATAATGGGGAAGTACTTTGAGGAAAGGGTGACATTTTCTGGATGCTGATAGTTGGGGTCTTCACCAACAGTGGCTGATAGGCAGAGGGCCAGAGGATCTCTGGCCTGTTGAAACCTGTGGTTAGGTACTCAAGAATTAGCTGCAAGAATGTGGAATCCCAGGCTTTCCTTTTCTTCCTGTTTCTGGTGACAACAATTCTAAATTGTAGAGGTGTGAGTGTCATGCTTGTATAGAAAGATCTACAGATGTTTCTATACATGTTGAGAATGTTTTGAAATTTTCCTCTGGACTTAGCCATGCATAGTGACAGAGAGTCTCTGTGTTTTGCTTGGTCATTACTGCAGTAAGAAACTCTTTATCCAGAGTGTGTAGCTGTAAGGAAGGACCCAGCAGGAAGATGGTTAGGGATAAAAACTGAGCTCTTAATTCTGCTAGAGGGGATTCCGGTCCAATGGCCTTCACCCACTTGGTTGAATAATATTTTAGGGACTGGTTTTGTTATTCTCCTATTTAAGCATAGAATAGCTTGTAAGTAAAAACAAAAGTTTGATTCAATTCAGCATTTTCCTTTTAGGGTCTTTCAAATGTAATAGTCATATTACTGTGGTTGTACATTCATTCATACATGGGGAATACTGGGTAAACCCAGTGTCTTCAGGACTCTGGAACTTTCTGACGGGCCCTGTTTAGCTCCCAAGGAATCTTGCACCTTGCTTGGAGAGATGCTGTTGATGGTAACGGATAAGCCATGCCTTCTGGGGTATTATTGAAGGACAGTAGGAGGGGAGGGCACAGTGAGTCAATGTGAGAGAACAGAAGCAGTCTAACTGCAGCAGTGACATGGCTGGAGGAGCTGAGAGACCTTAGCTGGTCAGATCATAGACGACCTTGGAGGGCCTTGGTTGAATAAGACTGGGACACTAGAGAATGCCTGCACTCGTGTGTGTGTGTGTGTGTGTGTGTGTGTGTGTGTGTGTGTGTGTGCGCGCGCGCGCGCGCGTGTGCGTGCGCGCGCGCATTCTCTCAGCTTCCCACATACATACACAGACTTTGAAGCCCTGGAGGAAGGTTCTTTCTGCATAACAAATATTCATATGTAAGAGTTCATCTCAGCATTTGACTTGGAGTCCTGGAGGCCAAGGTGGTTCTTGTAAGGAGCTGGGGCTAAAGCTGGAGGCTGATTACAAAGTGCCAGGGGCAGAGCTCTAGTCTGGAAGGGAAGTACTCTGTACCTGCAGGCCCTGAAAGAAACATCATTCTGATTCTCAGACTAGATTGAGGGGAAAAACATTTGTCAAATGAATTTAATTCCCAAGGAAAGATTCATGTTTAAGTGGCATTTAATATGATTTCAGATTAGAAACACAATTATTCTTAGTTGTCAAATTTAATATGTCAGTTAATTTTAGCAAAGCAAAAGCAAGAACCTATTGCTGTTATTGTTTTCTGGTTAAGAATAGGTTGCACTTAGTAAAGCTTTTAAATAGATATTTGTTCTAAATTTTACCCAAGATTTTTTTGGCAGTAAAATGGAATTTTTGTAAAAGTTTATTTTATGTATGTGACTGTCCCCATGTGTGTTTGTGTACCACATGGTATGCCTGTTGCCTGCAGAGGCCAGGCGAGGGTTTTGGATTCCCTGGAACTGATGTTACAGATGATTATGAGCCACCATTTCCATGTTGGGAACTGAATGTGGGTGCTGTACAAGAGCAAGTGCTCTTAATCACTCATTTCTCCAGGCCTGGAGGTGGAATTTTAAGTCCGTAGGTTGGGTTATCATGCTATTTCTAAAACAATTCTCATAGTTACTGATTTCTTCTTGTTCTGTACACAGATCTGCATTCTGAAGGTACTACTTCATTTATCTCCTCTTTAGCAAATATCCCTTAGTGTTTAATCATTCATTCCAAAAGAAATTAACGAACAAATGACTGAATGAATGAACCTGGAAGTCCAAAAGGCTTTAGGGACCTCATGTTGTCTCATTGATAATGTTCTTCAGAAACTCATGTCTGTTCCCCCCACCAAGACCTTCTTCCCGCATCTCCTTTCTAGAGTCTGTTTTGGTTGTTGTTCCTGCTGTTCCAGAACTCTTTGTCCTTTGTAGCAGTTGAGGTTAGGAGTTGTTGTCAAGATTAAGAGTTACAGTCCGTCCTTTCCTCAGAAACCGTCACTGTTGACTGATGGGGAGATACGTTGTGTACCGGAAGGATCTTGTTTTGTCTTAGTTTCCCCTGAAGTTGCACGTGGATTTTTTTTTTTTTAATTCTCCGTAGAGTGGCTGCATAATTGATGTACCCTCCTTCCTTCTTTTGAAAAAGGGCCTTACTATGTAACTGTTTGCTTGACTGGTACTCTGTATTTAGACCAGGCTGTCTTGAACTCAGAGATCTACCTGCCTCTGCCTCCTGAGTTCTGGGATTTGTTGGGGTCCAGAAGTTGCCCCACAAACCACACAAACACCAATCTCAGTCAGACAGGGATGGTTTATTGAATACACACCTAAAGACTGATCGACCAGGGCAACAGCTGAAAGCTTTGAACTGGACATTTCTCAGGGCCAGCTTATAAAGGTTAAAACCACAAAAACCACAGTGAGCTCATACGCAGGTGCAGGAAGTGCTGCCAGTGGTCGAACCTGACTCAGGCCATTTTAGATGTAACAGTCCATATTGACCTTTAATTTGATGGGTCCTATGTTATAGTTGTGAAATTTCTTAAGATTAACAAACCTCAGAACATAACAGGGTATGTGGTCAGTATGACCCTGTTCTGAGTCAAGTTAATTTTCTCTGTCAATGGCTGGCAGGCATATTACTGCAACAATATGAACTAGCTGACAGGCATGAAACAAAATGGCTACAGCTGTGCTAGGGGAGTAGCCCTCAACAGGGTTAAAGGCGTGGGCTTTCGTGGCTGACTTAATTTTGTTTTTCCTTAAATACCTGAAAACCACCTTGTTTAGGAACATCACTACCCAAGCCTCTCTCCTTGGGTAGACCAGGCTGCTCCATGCAAGGTTAACTTGCTACCAGATATTTAGGGACTATGAGGTGCTTTAAAATTGCATGGTTCCACATTTAGCAAAAATAAGCCCCTATGTCCCTAGAAATTAGTCTTCAGAGGGTTAGTGAAGCTACTGTCTGTAGCTCTGGAAGACTCAGGATGTCTGATATGTGACTTGAGAGAAGGCAGAGAAGAAACCCACCAGTCATTTGTTTTCTTTTACCTTCATATTTGTTTGTATCATAGTGTGTTTGCTGATCAAATGTTTGCTACATTTAGCAATTTTGAGCTGCTTCATAGATTGATGATTTCTTAAAACACTCAGCAGAGCAATGTGTTGTGTTCTTCTATTGAGTCTGTTTTTGGTGGACATGAGAGTAGTTTGCCTACGTGTATATCTGTGTATTACATGCATGTCTGGTACCCTCAGAGGCCAGAAGAGGGGATCAGATTCCCTAGACCTGGAGTTGGATGGTTGTGAGCCAGCATGTGGGTGCTAGGAACCAAGCCTGTATCCTAAAAAAGCATCCACTGCTCTTAAATGGTGAGCCATCTTTCCATTCCCATGGCCATCTATATATTATCTCTTTAAGAATGAATATGTAGCCGGGCAGTGGTGGCGCACGCCTTTAATCCCAGCACTCGGGAGGCAGAGGCAGTCTGAATTCTGAATTCGAGGCCAGCCTGGTTGACAGAGTGAGTTCCAGGACAGCCAGGGCTACACAGAGAAACCCTGTCTCGAAAAAACAAAGCAAAAAACCCAAACAAACAAACAAGCAAACAAAAACAAATGAATATGTCATCAGGCATGCCTTTAATCTTAGCACTTGGGAGGCAGAGGTGGGTAGATCTCTGTAAGTTCAAGGCCAGCCTGGTCTACAAAGAGAAACATGCTTCAAAAAAAAAAAAACCGAACCAAAAACAAAAGAAGAGTATCTCATTAATTTTTCCATGAATTTCTGTTTAAAATTTCTTATTTTGTGTATGTGAACAAACATGTGCCATAGCACATGGTATGTTTCCTTCTCTGCTCGGGTGCATGAACCTGGGAGAGCAGAGCCTAAAAATGAAGTGGACTAAAGTCTCACGCAATAGCCAACTTTATTCAGAATTAATAAGAGTCACCTGAGCAAAGTGTACAATCACAAGTATAAAAGCTGTCCATTGCAAAAACCTGTTTTTCCATATGGACATATGAATAACAACAGCTGGAGTCAACTCACTTCTATCTGGAGGTGACAAACATATTCCAAGAACAATTCCAGGCTATTGAAGAAACTGTAGTCATAAGGCCCTAACCTTGCTTTCGTGAGTTTTCTCGCAAGCACTCAGAATTCTTGGATTATGTTCTGACAATGGTGAAACTCAGGAGTCAATTCTCTTTACAAAGTGGGTTCTGCGGATATCAAATTAAGGTCATCAGGTTTGATATGACAAGCACCTTTACCACACTGAGCTATCTCACTGGCTCAGAGTTTCTACTACTTTGCTGGGGTTTGGGGGGGAAGTGGGTGTCTGACAAGTTGGAAGTCCTCAGAGAATGTCAGGTATATTTTATCAGTTCACTTAGAACCAGGATACCAAGGTATAGTAGGTTGGAGACTCTAGGTGTTGAAGTGCCATACTGACTTGTCCATACTGTGGTTGTGGATCATCTGGTATGAAATTGCCAATGAGGCAGGCTGAGCTGCTGCTGCTGCTGCTGCTGCTCCTCCTCCTCCTCCTCCTCCTCCTTTTGATGGTGGTGGTGGTAGTGGCAGGGTTTATCTCTGTAGCCTTGGCTACCTTGGAACTCAGAGAGTCTGCCTCTGCTTTCCAAGTGCTGGGATTAAAGGCGTGTGCAACCATGCCTAGCTGAAGCTTCCATTCTAAATTGCAAAAGTGAGTGACTAGGAATTAGGGTATAGATATATGTTGAAAAGGCTAGTGGTTAGTCTGACGGGTGGGGGGGGGGGAGAGTGGGGTTTGTTTTGTTTCTTTTGTTTTTCAAGATAGGGTTTCTCAGTAGAGCTGGCTGTCCTGGAACCCACTCTGTAGACCAGGCTGGCCTCAAAGTCATAGAGATTCACTTGCCTCTGCCTCCTTAGTGCTGGGATTAAAGGCATGCACACCCACCACCTGGCTGAGAATGTGGTTCTGGAAATAACACGGTGTCCGTAAGACAGGCATAGATTTATTTATTTTTATGTGTATAAATGTTTTCCCTGCATGCATATATGTACACCATGTGTACATCTGTTGGATTCCCTAGAACTGGGGTCAGAGATCTTTGTGAGCCACAATATGGATGCAGGGAATCAAACTAGGATCCTCTAGAAGAGCAAGTAGCCAGTGATCTTAACTGCTAAGCTATGTCTCCAGCCTTGTGGCAGAGATGTTTTTTGTTTTGTTTGCTTGTTTGTTTGCTTTTGATGAGATCTTGCCATATAGCCTTGGCTGTCCTGGAACTCTCTATGTAGACCAGGCTAGTCCTGGTCTATCTGCCTCTATCTCTGGAATGCTGAAATTAGTCTGAGATGTTTTTATTGTTGTTTATCTTTGAAATGTAGTTTTACCCAGGCTAATTTGCTCAAACTGCTGGTGCTACTGTTAAGTGCTGGGGTCATATGTGTGTGTGAGTACACCCAGCGTTGGTCAATGAGGTACTCTGACTTCCAGAGCGATGAGGGATAGTAGACTGGCTTTTTGTTGCTTTAACTTTTTCCAGAAATTTACATTTCAGATTTGTTGAGTAACCAGAAACATTACCATAAGTTTGGGTTATCATATAGGCAGCAAAGTTGATGGCGCTGTACCTTAAGGGGGTGACTCACCTCCAGACCCAAATCAGCTAGGTTTTCTGGCTGTGGGGCCTCTTCAAGGAAACGGGTTAGAAGAGACAGCAGGATCCCCTTGGCATGTGGCCCTCTGGGGAGTGTGTGTATTATAGAATGTGGTGATAGTCTGAGAGAGCTCTGTATGACACTTAATCACCCACCTAAAAATGATACAAGGTACGCTGTTTCTAATAACAGCTATAGTACAATAAACATGTAGGCTTGTGGGCTTTTTTTCCCTTAGGCATTCCATTTTGTAGCTGGTGCTTTAAAATGTGATATTGCATTAAACCATAGTGATGATTGTATGTTAGGACAACATTGAGGGAGGTGCAACCATATTGGCTTTGTAAACATCACCCAGCCGAGGAGAAGAGTTTGGCTGGTTCACTATAGCCAAGACAGGAAGAAATAGCAGAATTCCAGGAAAGCGTTAGATTGCCAGTAGATGTTGGCCTCATGCATGACCACGAGGGCCTAGCTAGTAGTTAGACTGGTATCAGAAGGTGCTTGGGTTCTTGTGGTGGTAAGTCTTACGCTTGCCTCTTTCAGATTCTAGATGATGCCTAAAGTTACTCCAAAAGGGATCCTAGGGTGTTGAGGTCTCTGTCTGGTACCCAGGGACTCTGTTTGTAGAGCCTATGTAGTAGCCATGCCTAGACTGCTAAGCTGAGAGCTGCCTTCCAAGTCTGTACACTGGCAGGTCCTCTGTGAGAAGACAGATATCTTTTGAGCCTTTCCATTCCTTGATTATGTGGTTAGAAGTCACCATCCTAGTATATATATGTCTACATATATACACACACACACACACACACACACACATATATGTGTATACATAATGTATGTGTATATATGTGCGTATATGTATATATGTGTGTGTGTGTGTATATACATACATATATATCAAGTGTTTTTCCTGCATGTATGTATGTACAGTACATGCATATCTGGTGTAAACGGACATCAGAAGAAGGACTCAGATTGCCTGGTACTGGGGTTACCGATGGCTATGAACCAAATCCCAGGTCCTCTGCAAGAGCAATAAGCACTCTTTTTTTAAACATTTATTTATTTTATTGTATGAGTACACTGTAGCTGCCTTCAGACACATCAGAAGAGGGCATCAGATCCCATTACAGATAGATGTGAGCCACCATGTGGTTGCTGGGAATTGAACTCAGGACCTCTGGAAGAGCAGCCAGTGCTCTGAACCCCTGAGCCATCTCTCCAGCCCCAATAAGTACTCTTTTAATTGCTGAACCATCTGCATTCCCTAGCAAGACATTCTTGATTGAAAATGTACTGTTCCACTGTGTGCAGTGGTGGCACACGCCTTAATCCCAGCACTCGGGAGGCAGAGGCAGGCCGATTTCTGAGTTCGAGGCCAGCCTGGTCTACAGAGTGAGTTCCAGGACAGCCAGGGCTACACAGAGAAACCCTGTCTCGAAAAACTGAAAAAAAACAAAACAAAACGTACTGTTCCCATCCAAATAGTACTGTCATTCTGTGTAGCTTCTTTGTTGTTGTTGTTTGTTTTGTCTTTGTCTTTTGTTTTGTTGTTATATCAAAGTGCTGCAGCCATTCAGGACAGGTACCAGGTACTTAGATGGAGTTGTCTTAAAGGGTTTTGGATCTTTGGTGGTTGAAATTACTTTAGAATGTTGGACTAGACTCTCTCTCAGTCTTACACAGTGTTTGTTACTTACTGTTATTACTTCAGAAATCTGTGTTCATTATCACTATCCCTTTGTTGATTTCAAAATGAAGGTTTTCTTTCTGGTATGTGGAGACTGCTTGTTATATTTAGATTTCAAACCTTAGAGGAAAGTAAAACTTTAAAAAAGTAGCTTCACTCTCCTTGGGTCCTTTTACTTTGTCCAAACACTTGCCCCAAACATGGTCTAGCCTCATAGTAGCCAGGTCTGCCCTGGCTCTTCCTGAACTCTCTATATCTTGTGTGGCCACCCCACTACTATAACTGGGTGGTTCTAGACCAAAAGGACATGCCTGTCTGGCCCCAGGAGCCTTAGTTTACAGTCTTGGAGAAATTGATGAGCCAAATAAATGAAAATGTGTTTGTGAAGTCACAAAAGAGCCTGGGGACATGTGGTGTACTTGGAGAAGTCACTCCTTGCTCTGTGCTGTTTGTAGCAGGGTATGCTAAAGATCTTGGCTCTTAAGTTCTCTGGGGTTGTGGAGTTGATGACATGCTGTGAGCTGTATGAACAATGTAGTGCCTGCCAAGAGAGGTGTGCCCAAGGGTAAAGGGAGCAGAATCCAGGGGCGCTTCTGTTCAAGTAGATGGTGGTATTTACTAAACGTGCTGCTCTGTGGTATGCTTCCAAGCAGAGTGCCATTCCCCTGTTCTTCTAGGGTCACCCATTGTAATGCTGCATTTCATTAATATGTACCCTGCCTCTGACTTTGCCTGAGCCTATTTCTTGTCTATAAAACTGATGCCAGGCTGGATTAGCTCAGACTTCAGAGCATTTTGTACTTGTCCATGACATGCTGATGGCTTCAGACATGTGTCAGCAGCAGAGACATCTAGTTTTGGATTGATTTATACTGAAGCGCTAAGTGCCTTTAAAGAAAAGCTTATTTTTGCTTTTGAGCATTTTATTTGTTTATTTATGAGACATTGTTTTATGTTTTACTATGTATCCCTGACTGGCTTGGAAATTGCTATGTAGACCAAGCTGGCCTTTAACTCATACAGAAATGTGCCTTGCCTGACTTTTTCTCCCAAGTAGCTTTAAACTTAAATATATAAATAAATAAAATAAAATTTTTTAAAAAATCAGCAGCTGGAGAGATGACTCAGTGGTTAAGAGGCTCGCTGGCTGCTCTCCCAGAGGATCTAGTGCCCACATTTTTTTTTTTTTTTTTCCTTCGAGACAGGGTTTCTCTGTGTAGTCCTGGCTGTCCTGGAACTCACTCTGTAGACCAGGCTGGCCTCGAACTCACAAATCCACCTGCCTCTGTCTCCTGAGTGCTGGGATTAAAGGCGTTCACCACCACTGCCGGGTTTAGAGCTTACATCTTTGCTTATAGCAGTCTGTAACTCCAGTACTAGGGGATCTGACACCCTCTTCTGATCTCCACAGGCACTGCATGCTTTTGGTACACAGGCATACATGCAAGCAACCCATACACATAAGAACAATTTTTTTTTAAATTAAAAGTTTACCATTTTATGTATATGGGTGTTTTCCCTGCATGTGTCTGTGTACCATGTGGAGGCCAGGAGAGGGTGTCAGATCCCCTGGAACTGAAGGTATACTGTTGTAAACTGATTATCATGTGGGTACTGCAAATTGAACCAAGGTCCTCTGGATAAGTAGCCCATTGTAAGGGCTGTCAGGTGCAGGACCACATCTAAAGGACTTCAAGAGGAACACAGGCTACTAACACCACAAGTCCCATTTGAGAAACTCTGGCAAATATTCTTTCTCAGAGGCTCTCAATTAGGGTCAAACCTGGTAAGGACTATATTTGGTATTCTTATACGTGGGGAGAAAGTGTTAATAGCAGTCAGGGGACAGAGGCAGTGACCCCATTAAACATCCTAGAAAGAATTGGATACCCTTACAACAAAGATAGACCAGGCCCCAAAGTGAACAGATCCTGTTAAGAACCTACTCTGGTCTCAGAGGCAGATAATCAGGTCTCCAGTGGCTGTGGCTCCTCCAGAGCTTGGCACTGTTATAGCCATCAAAAAAGTACAAGCCTCAGGGTTAGGGATGCCAGATGCAGAGAGTACACTAACTCAGCATGGGTACACTAACTAACTCAGGCTAAGGTGGTACCACAGAGGGTGAAGCACACTTGGCAAAGATGCCAGAAGCCCAAATGTCTGGGCAGGAGCTATCCTCTTGCCAAGCAGCTGGCTTGCCATCTCCTCCTCACCTGTAGCAATGAATTCAGCAAGATACCAAGGCTAGTGCCCGAGGAGATGCCACCTAGGTACCATTCCTCACTTTCTGGTCCAGCTTCTCTTGGACTCTTGGCACAAATTTGGCTGGAACTCTGCTTTACAATGCTGTTTCCAAATGCCAGTCTTTGTTTGGCATTTTACTTTCTGTGAGATTATGCCTAGTATTTCTCTGATTTAAGATTGTATTTATTACTGATGAAGTGAACAGTTAGCACAAAACTGCGAAGAAAGAAACACCTAAGAATTTGTATCTAGCTGCCACTGTTTCTTTATAATACAGCAAGCCACTCCAGAATACAAATGAGACAAGTCAGAAACCTGAAGGAAAAGAGTCTGCCTGATCCTACTTACAGTCCATATACTTCCCAGAGCCTATCATAAGAGGGATTTCAACCCAAGTATTTCCTAGCTGTGAGCATAAGATACTTAATGCTGATACCTTTCCTTTAGATGCCTAACAGTATCACTCAAGCCTAAAATAAAATTCCATTGAAAAGTTCAAAGCAGGGCTGGAGCTATATGGCTTAGCAGTTAAGAGCAGTCATTTTTCACTGTAGAATACAGAATCTGGCCAGCCAATTGTTTGTGGACTGGACATGGGCACTTTTTGGGGGAAAGTAGCTTTGGTGGCACATCTGAACTGACCATGTGTTTTGGGGGTGAGGCTTGATGTCTTTTGCATTGGTCCAAATCAAGGATATATCAGATGCTATATTCTGCAGTGAAAAATGCCTGTTTTGAAAATGTCCTATCTGTGGCTTTCTCAGTCTGCTTTAAGTTTCCCTCTTGGCACTCCCCCTAATAAACACTACCAGTAGTAACAAATACAAATTGCCTGTTCTCCAGATCTCAGCTCTCGTGCACCTCCTAACTCCTCACATACTTGCTTAGGTAAACTGGGTATTTTCTGTGGCACTTGCTGTCTCATGTGTGGATGGATGGGTGTTACAAAGGAAGTTGGTAGGGTTGGTGCCCAGTAATGCTCTGCCTTTTTCTGAGTCCATTCTGCTTGGTGTTTTTGGAGTCTGCTGGGGTAGGTTGTGCTCTGTCAAGTGAGCCCGGTGTTTTCTAATGATCCCCACTCTGACCAGCAGCTGCCATAGGGATCAAGAGCCATTGGTCACACTGCTCTAGGTATGTTCTTGGACAAGGGTTCAGTAGAACTCAGTTCAGGTACAGACTCATCTTGGGACATAGTGCTCTTCTCTGGGCTTCTGTTCTGGAGGCTTTTATTGCAACCATAGAAACCACTCAGATGGTAAAGAAATGAAGGTTCTGGAGACATATGCTTAAAAACCACAGGCCCATGCATCAGCTTCCAGTGGTTTGCCTTCTGGTGGACTCTCCAAGGGCCAGAACTGTAAAATTAGCAGTCAGGAAGCATGAGCTGAAGATAGCTTTTCTTAGTAAATGTTTCTGAGGGCAGTATATGTATTTATTGTTTGTATCCCTCAAAGGGTGTTTGATATTGAGGTCTTCTGTCCCAAAACAACCAGTTTGATGGGGGACTGTCAGGCCCATTTCTTCTGTGACCTCTTGCCCTCTTTCCAGAAGAATGCCTGCAGTCTGTGGTACTGTCTCTGCAGCCATTGTGGCAGGCTCTTTGAAACTCTCTCATTGTTTCTCAGTGTCACTTAACATCTTGTAGAGCTTGGGTCCTGACTACTATGAAGGAACAATGTTGTCCCCTATTGGGGCTTCCATGTGGACTAGGGTGTAACTCAGTGTGCACACCTAGCATGTGTGAGACCTTGGGTTTGGTCTCAATTGGCTCCTTTCCTGGATTCGTTGGTTCGTTCAAGAAGTAAGTTGGTGCGTAGTTAGGTCTTCCAGATCCTGAGTCAGCTCATCACTGTCTGTCTCTTAAGATTTTATATTTTGTGTTAGGTGTGATGGTGCACAGCTTTAATCTCAACATTTAGGAAGCAGAGGCAGGTAGATTTCTGAGTTTGAGGCCAGCTTGGTCTATATAGAGAGTTCTAGGGCAGCCAGGGCTACACACACTTTGTATGCCCAAGAGGGAGGGAGGGGGAAGTGGAAGGAGGAGGAGAGAGAGGAGAGAGAGAATTATGTTTTGTGGTGGTTCATATCTATAATCCACAGTGAGATCTGGGGTTCAAAACCATCCTGGCCTACATAAAATCCTATCTCAAAACAATACCAAAAGTTTATACCCAAAATTTTCCATAGCACACTGACTTTGCTTTTTGGCTCTTTGACTACACAGGGTTTCTCTGTGTAGCTCTGGCTGTCCTGGAACTCACTTTGTAGAGTAGGCTAGTCTCACAGAGATCTGCCTGCCTCTGCCTCTCAAGTGCTGGGATTAAAGGCGTGCACCACCACTGCTTGGCGCACGCTGACCTTTTGAGACAGACTCTCATTATTTAGCCCTGGCTGGGATGGAATTTGCTATGTAGACCAGGCTGATCTCAGACTCACAGAAGTTTGTCTCTATTTCTCTGGGTGCTGAGATTAAAGTTGTACCTCAAGTCTAGCTTCTTGAGTATGTAAGATTTCAGCACAGAAAACCACTTGCCTCCCTTTTCACCAGCACAAAGCTTGAAACCATTAAGTTATAGATTTATTTAATTTCGTTTTTGTTGTTGTTCTGTTAAGATGTGATGTGAGCAGTACCTGTGATCCCAGTGTCACCCTCACCACTTTCTGCTGTAGAGTCTACTATTTTTATTCAACCAGTTCTGTCTTATACATATATTACACACACACACACACACACACACACACACACACACACACACGTTGAGGATCTATGTGCTAGATAAGTACTCTACCACTGAGCTACTCTCCTGGGCTTTATTTCATTTAATTAGAAGTTATTTCATGGGGCTAGAGAGATGACTGACTCAGCATCACTGACTGCTCTTCCAGAGATCCTGAGTTCAATTCCCAGCAACTACATGGTGGCTCACAACCATCTGTAATGGGATCTGAAGACAGCTACAGTGGACTCATATACATTGAATAAATAAATCTTTTTTTAAAAAAAGAAGGTATTTCATATCTGTGATTCTAATATAACCTTCAGCGGCTCCTCCAGTTGAGTAACCATGCGTCTACACCTTTATGTCTAAGGGCTGCATCGTGTTCCCTAAGTATGCATACCCTGGCTTACCTATCTCTTTTCTCTTGAGCATCTGAGCAGTTCTCAGTGCTTGCTGTAATATCTAAAGCATCATTAGACTTTTAAGTTGTTTTTCCTAGTGGTGCTGAGCATGGAACCAGGGCCTCGTGCATTCTAGGTGAGTGCTTCACCATAGAGCCATACCTGTGGTCCCTATGTTTTTTGTTTTTTTTTTTTGTTTTTGTAATAGTTTTAAATCTGCTCTTAAAATGCTTAACTCATTTTCTTAGGTTGAATTTCTTTTTTTTTTTTTGTTTTTTTGGTTTTTCGAGACAGGGTTTCTCTGGCTGTCCTGGAACTCACTCTGTAGACCAGGCTGGCCTCGAACTCAGAAATCCACCTGCCTCTGCCTCCCAAGTGCTGGGATAAAAGGCGTGCACCACCACGCCCAGCCTAGGTTGAATTTCTAAGACAGAGTAATCTTGTTCAAGTTTTTTTTAAGTTTATTTTTTGTGTGTTGTCTGTAGTGTGTGTGTGTCTGTAGTGTGTGTGTGTCTGTAGTGTGTGTGTCTGTAGTGTGTGTGTGTTCGTGTGAGGGTGTGTCCATGCCACCTGTGGTAATAAATGAGGTGGTGAGGACACAGCCTCAAGTGTCAGTAGTCATCTCCCACCCTGTTAGAGACAGGGTTGCATTGTTTGCTACTTACTGTGCTACATACTTAAGGCTAGCTGGTAAGGGTTTCTGGAGAACTTGTCTCTACCTCCCATCTTTCCATAGAAATGCTGAGATCACAGACACAATGTGTGCATCTGGTTTTTACCTGGCTTCCAGGAATCTAAGCCCAGATAGTCAGGCTTGAACAGCACAAGCTTCACCCATTACGCCATGCCCTTGTCTAACAGGCTTTGTGTGTGGAAAATGCTTGGCTACGATTGTTGTGTTCCTTTTTATTCAACTTTAGATTCTACATTTGCTGAAGATTTCACTGAGACTTTGAACACTTTTCACTACACAAGAAAGTGGAAATTTAATTTTCTACTGAGATTCTTAAGATTCTTATTATAGTCAGGTGGTCATATTTCATTAGTAACTTATTTGGTTAGCTCCTTCATATTTATACACTTTACCTGGCATGATGATGGATTCAACAAACCCACTGGAAAGAAAAAGCCCTTTCCTTCTGCCACAGAGCAGTTACTGATGGTGGTTGCTTAGCTAGGAGTATGCTGCTGCTACCCTGGCCTTCCAGGGAGTCTGCTCTCAGGAGCCCAGGTTCACATACTGCACTGTGGGGTAGGCAAGACACCCTCCTGTGTTACCATCTGCTTTCCCTTCTCCACCTCCATACTCATTATGTTTAGGTCACAAGATGTTCTGTCTAGATTTGTCAAGCATTTTGCTATCTCAAGATGAGCATCTCCTTTAGCTCTTCTAGGTGGCTGAGCTTTCCTTTGCTCATTCTTGGCTACTGTGTGCACACTTGTCCTACTGTGTTTCCAGAGCCCTGGCTTCTTTATGGTTCTGTGTTTCTGTCTCTGTTTATCTAGAAAGCGATCATCCTTGTCTGTCATAATTAAATCATACACAGACATACTGCCATGTTTACATAAATTAACTAGTCTACTTACCAGTAGAGTTATGGTTAGGCAAAAAAAAAAAAAAAAAGGAGGAGGAAGAAAAAAAACAGCCCACTTTATTTTATAACAGGAGGACTCATGACCTTTTCTTAGGTTTAGCTTATTTCTTTCTGAGAAGTCTACTTTCAGTTTTTGAATGGGTCACCTTTTGGTCAGTAGCAACCTTGATGTACTGTTTTACAGAACAGGCTTGGGGGGGGGGCTGTTAAGAGATACTGTGATTTCAGGACCTAACTCCATCAAATTTTCTTTTGAGTATGCTGGGAATTGAACCTAGGTCTTCATGTATTCTAGGCAAGCATTCTAGAACTGAGCTATAAACGTTTTCTGGAGTTCTTGAGTGAGGAGGACTGTTAGAGACTAGCATCTTAAGTAACTTGGGTATGCTGCATTCATTTGATACTTACTTACTTATTTATTTATTTAGAAACAGGGTTTCTCTGTGTAGCTCTGGCTATCCTGGGACTTGCGCTGTAGACCAGGCTGGCCTCAAACTCTGCCCCTGAGTGCTGGGATTAAAGGTCTGTGCCACTACTGTCTAGCCTGAGTTCATTTTATGGTTGTATGTGTGTGGATGTGTGGTACATGTGTTTGAGCAGTGCCATCTGCCCTTTTCTTATAGCTTTTTGTTTCTGTCTGCCTGCCTGCCTGCCTATCAATCAATCAATCAATCAATCATATAACATGGTCTTCCTGGCCTGAGTTTTGACAATTAGACTTAAGTTGGCTGGTCAGTTAGCACCCCAGGAATTGCTTATACTTTGCCAGTGCTGGGATTATAAGGATAGACTACCAGGCTTGGATTTTTCTTATTGTTTTTATTGATTTTTGGGTAGCGTTGGGTACTAGTTATGTGGCCTTATGCATGCTAGGCACCTGCTGTATGACTGAGCTATAGCCTCAGCCCACATTTTTTTGTTTTAGTTCTGCAGATTGAATTCTGCAGATTGTTCTGTGCTTACAAATTAAGTAGTTTGCTGACTGAGCTGTATCTCCCCAGTCATAGTTAGGATAGCGTCACCACTATGAGGACATGCCAAAGGCAGAGCTGAAGAGGAGGCTCTTATGGATGTAGGGTACAATGTTTACATACTGCCAGTTTAGCACACTTACTTCCTATCTCAGTGACTCTTTCCCGCCTCCTTTTTTGGTGCAGGATCTTGCTATATTGCCCAGGCTGGCTCAGAAGCCATGATTTTCTGCATGCTAGGGTTTCATGTGTGCACTACCATACCTGGCTTATGCTTCCAACTTTGTGTGCTTCCTTTCATCTTTCATCTTTCTGTCTCATTGACAGTTCTATAATCATTTTGTTGACAGTTGCCAAATTGCTTTCCAAAAGCATTTTAACAGTAACACTCGTTTTGGGTGCTAGCCGTAATTGTAGGAGTATTCTTGCTTTAGCATAAGTCTTGCCAGCATTGGGTGTCTCTGTGTAAAGTAAACACTCCAGAATTACAATGTACAATGTTAGGTCTGCTTTTCTTAGCCTGGCCTTGGAGAGTAGTTGGTGTAGTGCTGAGAGAGATGTGAGAAGATGCCTGAATATGAGCAAGGGAGAGGGAGGGAAGGACTTTGGCCCCAGTGGACACCCAGAGTCAGATGTACTGTCCTGCCTTCAGCAGTAACATAAAGTGCTTATACTTGGTTCATCTGCTCAGGACAATAGAGCCATTTGACTCTTACCTCTTTCCTCTGTCTGCAGTATGATGCTGTGCCCATTCAGTCCAGTGTGGTGCTATGTTCCTGCCCATCCCCATCAATGGTGAGGTCCCAGACTGAGCCCAGCTCGTCCCCTGGTGGTGGTAGCAGGCAGGGATCTACCATGGATGGCACCACAGCTGAAGCCCGACCAAGCACCAACCCCTTGCAGCAGCACCCTGCCCAGCTGCCACCACAGCCTCGCAAGAAACGCCCTGAAGACTTCAAGTTTGGGAAAATTCTTGGCGAGGGCTCTTTTTCCACAGTGAGTATGTGCCTCTGCTGCTGTTGTCTGTTGTGCACAGGGTTCTCTTGGGATCACTGACTACTGAGAATGCCTGACTAGGCATTGTTCTCCCTATGCCCTGTGGGTTGTCTCCTGCTGTGAATGCCACTAGTCTTGGAGGGAGTGTCCTTACCCTAGCAGACCACCTGAAGAAAGCATGGTTAAACTGGATTTTCTTTATTTTGGTCTATACCTTTATTCCCTAAACTCAGGAGGCTGAAGCAGAGGAGTTTGAACCTGGAAGTTTCAAGGCCTACTTGGCAACATATTAAATGCCTGTCTCAAAAACAAAGAAGTAAACAAAAGCATTTGTTGATTTATGCTGTGTCTTCTTGTCTTAATGGACAGGTTAAAAGTTCCTTAGATTGAAAGTTAGTATCAGTGTTAGTATCTTTTTGGAGACTTTTGGTAACATTTAGTGACACCCCCCCCACACACACACCCCTTTGGCCTGTTTTCTGTCTGTTTGCTTTAGCACCTAAAGCTTTCAGAGAGTTCCTAAACAACCAGTCTTTCCTACACCTGACTTTTTGAAGATTCCATATGAGAAATTGTGTTCTCTTCTTGTCTCTTTTATTTATTTTTAGATTATTTATTTTATGTATATGAGTACACTGTTGCTGTCTGCAGTCAGACACATCACAAGAAGGAATCAGATCCCATTACAGATGGTTGTGAGCCACCATGTGGTTGCTGGGAATTGAACTCAGGACCTCTGGAAGAGCAGTCAGTGCTCTTAATCCCTGAGCCATCTCTCCAGCCCTTTAAATTTTTTTTTAAAGATTTATTTAGTATTTTGTATTTTTTTTGAAACAAGGTCTCATTACCTAGCCCTAACTAGCCCAAAGCTTTTATGTAGCTTAAGTTGGCCTTGAATTCAGAGATCTACCTGCCTCTGCCTTTTCAGTGCACCCATTAAAGATGAGCGCCACCATGACTGGTTAAATTTTTTTCTTACTCTTTTTTTTATATTCGTGAAAGATTCTAAAAAACAAAACATAAAATACAGCTTACTTACATTTCTAACATCTCATCTTAAATTGACTTTGTTGGATCTCATACTGTAAGGTTTAGGTCTTAATTAGCACCTCTAGTGAAGTAACTTAGAAGGATTGTGGCCTTGTGAAAAAAATCCTCCGACCATGAAGATCACTCCCTGTGCCTGTGGTGCTCATCACACCTTGCAGAAAGAGAACTGATTGAGATTCGTGGGTGCTGCACTCAGCTAGAGATGATATTCTAGTGAAGTTCTTCTTTTTCTCAGTTTACTACTTTTTATTTATCTTCACAGGGCTGTAAATTAGGTACTATTCTTCCTGGTGGCACAGTCATTGCCACATTCAGTGTCATTTTGAGCTCATGCCATGAGACACCTGGGAAAGAAAGCACTGCAAGCTGGAGGCTTCTTCCTGGCTCTTTGGAATCTGTGGCTCTAGATCTCAAATTAGGTGTTACACTGATTCATCTCTCTATTCTTGAAATAGTGAACACTTAAATTGGATTTCCAGGGGAGGAGTAAAGGACATACAGTTACTAGATTGAGCAGGATATTCACTTGGCAGAGCCTGAAACTAGTGCTAGAGAGCAGACAGGCTCCCAAGTACTATCCAAGATAGTAATGACATCGCCCTGGTGACATGGAGCAACACGTCCATGCACTTCTTTAGAAGTCTCTGTTTTGTAGGAAACCTTGCTTATGAAATGCTAAGTTTAGAAATCTGATCACAAGCTGGGCATGATGGCATATGCCCTTAATCCTAACACTCAGGAGGCTAAAACAGGTAGATCTCTATGAGTTCAAGGCCAGTCTGATCTACATAGTAAGCTCCAGCCCAGGCCAGCCAAGGTTACATAGTGAGACCTTATCTCAAAAAACAAAACACCCCACCCCCCACCCCAGTAAACCGTGGTACTTTCTGACTGCTCTTTTCCTTTTCATACATAGGAGAACATGCTTACATGCTCATGAAGGAATGTGAATATATATAATCTGCATCCCAGGGGATGCTCCCTCCAGCCTGCTCCCTTCACCTCATGGCTGGGAGTCAGTATATGTAATATGTTCCTTCAGAAAGTCTTTTGAGTTCCTTCTACTTAAATACATCCAGTCCTACCTTGTTCCTGGTGACGTGGGCATCTCAGAGTGCTTTTCCAGTGTTTTAGGGAGTCCTGTCACAGGATGTGATTTGCAACCAGAAACCAGGTGATCCTGGCCTGTGGCCTTCTAAAGTTTTCCCCCAGGCCTAGTGATTTCTTAGAGACATGTTTCATTTGTACTTTGGTTATCTGTCCATCATTGCAAGCGTCTTAAACACACATGCATTTATATTTGTCGATCATGTTGGGGAAAAGCTTTTTGTTTTTTTAATTATACAAAGCTGCCCCTTGCAGGCTCTGGTTAAACCTGGGCTTATCAGCTCTTTTTAGTCTGGTACCTGTGCCCAGGGTTTGCTGGTACACTGTCCCTGAAGTGGGTAGAGTCTGAGCACAGGCAGAGATGTGTTCTTTATGGAGAACATTCTGTAAAGTTGGCTTGTTCTGTGCTGTTTTACCTCTTGATACACAGTAGAGTCATAACTATGTTCATGCTACCAAATGAAATGTATGACAGCAAATGTATAAGAAGCCTAAGTCAAGGGCATCTTTTTATTAGGATTTATATTAAAGAGACATTCCTTTTCTTTTCTTTTTCTCATATATATATATATATATATACACACACACACACACACACACACACACACACATATAAAGGGTTTCTCTGTGCAGCCCTGGTTATTCTGGAACTTGATCTGTAGACCAGGCTGGCCTCAAACTAAGAGATCCTTTTGTCTCTGCCTCCTGAGTGCTGAGAGTAAAGGCATGGCCACCGCTGCCTGGCTAAAAAGACATATTCTTGAAGTTTCTTGAAAGAAATTTCTAGTACCCATGTGTGGTATTAGAACATGTCAGACAACCAAATTCTTTTTTGTTGTTTGTTTGGGATAGAGGGTGTTTAGACAGGGTCTCACTGTGTAACCCAGGGTGGCTCGGAGCTTGGACTCCTCTTGCCTCTGGCTCCCAAGTGTTAAGATCATAGATGTGTACTACCATGCCTATTGGTTTTTAAATTTAGACTTTGACTGTACTATGAGAACCTTTGGTAGCTGGCTGATTATGAACTTTTGAAAACAATGGCACAATCACTTTACCATTTCATGTTTGCTCTCTTGCTGCTATTAACTATTAGAATGTACCAACACAAATAGTAGCTTCCTGATGTTTGTTAGTACAAAAATCCAGTGTAACTTTAAATGTAACTTCAAGTCATATATATAGGCTGGGCAGCCTGTGCAAGGTGACAGTGACTTATTATTATTACATTATGGTTTTTTTTCTTCCCAAATTAGGTTGTTCTGGCCCGAGAACTGGCCACTTCCAGAGAATATGCTAGTAAGTACTAACTCCAGTGAGCTGTGTGTCTGGAATTCAGGGGTGGTGCCACTTTTATACATATGGCAGCCTAGGTAGTTGCAGGGCCTGTGCTGATTTTAGAATCTATGACTAGGTTAGTCTTCAAACCTTGGTGGGTGGTTTTGGGGCAACTTCAGTTTATGCCAGTTACCTTTATAAATTTACTGGGTTTTATTGTTTTTTGTTTGTTTGTTTACACTTTTTTCTAATGTTGGTAAACTCACTTCTCTCTTACCTTCAGTTAAAATTCTGGAGAAACGTCATATTATAAAAGAAAACAAAGTCCCATATGTAACTAGAGAGAGAGATGTGATGTCACGCCTGGATCACCCCTTCTTTGTGAAACTTTACTTTACATTTCAGGATGACGAAAAGCTGTGTATCCTTTGCATGGTCAGTGCAAACCATGGTCTGTAAACCACCTTGTGTTTTAGATTAGTGGCTGCATTATTTGTTCCTTGAAAGGAAAAGGCACACCACAGATCCCTGTGGGTACTGATACCCTTGGAGGCAATAAACAGTACCAGCACATGACTGGGGCTCACCAACATGCCGGCCCACAGTGTTGAGGTGTTCATTGATAACTGCTGTACTCAATGGACTGTTGGTGCCACTGGCTGTGGCTGCTGGATGTTTATGTAGAAATGCTTCTTCATTCCTCTAGCAGACATCCTGTCTGGAGTGTCTGTTAGGTGCTATTGACTCCTGCTTTTAAAAAGTTGAGGGTCTGACAGAAAACATGATCATGGGCCTCTTTAGGCTTTTGGAGTTGGCATTAGCTTCTCTATACCCTCTTCTATCCCAAGTTACTGAGTTTTGTTGGAGGGACAACTTGACTGGGTATTGAAGAAGTTCAGGAGTGACTTACAGGAGCCCAGAGTACTATTCTCCTGAAGCTTTGTCTGCTCAGCTTGCTCAGCCCCAACAGCTCCTCAGAGCTGTTCAAGCTGCCTCTCCAGCAGATCACCTTGCATGTATGTTCGTTGTCGTTTGTCCATATCCCTCTTTCTCCTCCTTTTTATTTTCCCCCCAAGGTCTCAGGACATAGCCCCGGCTGTTCTGGAACTTACTATGTAGACCAGGCTGGCCTTTCACCCCCAAGTGCTGAGATTAAAGGCATGCACCAACTCTCCTACCATCTGCTTTCACTTTTAATGACAACTCTGGCTTCTGCTAGATATATCTGCTTGTGAATGGAGAATCCCTCCATTCTCCCATTTCTAAGTGCTTATTTACAGGGAGATAAGCAAAATGCTGATAAGGGAAAGCTCTTCCCTCTTTGTGAGATTGATTATACTTTGGGAGAGCTTGCGCACAGACTGGTAAAAATTATGTCACAAATGTCCAGGTAGCAGAACGAGTTGGAAGGACAGGTATGAGAGTCTCTGAGCCCTGTAGATATGAGGGCAGAAGCATGTGGGGCCCACAGTGAGCCAGCTCCCTGAGCTGTGGAGTCATAATACCCATTCTGTTTTTTCTCCTGGTATGGAGGAGTATGGGGTTTGCTCTGACTCTGGTAACTTGTGGTCTAGACTTGGGGAAAGCAAAGTTAGGTGTCTGGTGGTGTTTGCCTTTAGAGTATAGTCTACACTGTTATCTGTTACTGAGCCCAGAGAGACTGGCCAGTGGCTAGATGGGAGTAGGTTATCATTTGATGCATGTGGTGCTTGTTTAAGGTCTGAGTGGGCTCATTCTGAGGAAGAGATATGCAGATAAAAGTTGTTACCCACTGGACCAGCTACCCAGAAGAAGCCTCTGGGAGCATGGAGACTGAGGCCACAGATCACATAGGTTCTGATGAGGGCCTGCCCAGTTGCCAGCCAGGTAGTCTAGTATGTGACCTGTGCCTGGTTAGAGGGTTAGCCCATGAGCAAGTTATTGAAAGTTAGACAGGCAGTTTTTTGGGGGCAAAGTTCATGACAGAGGCAAGGCAGTAGAGACAGACTAAATGGGCCCTTTCCAGAGGGCCTGCTTAGAAAGTGCTGGTGGAAGGTCCAATAGGTTCCAGGAGAACAGATGTCTTGAAGGGATGGTCTTTAGCGTGAATAGGGCTTACTGGTCCCCAGTAACCCTGGTCCCCCACTTCTGCTATCATGGCTCACACAGAAGCTGTCAGTAGTCTCTTTATCTTTCCTTACATGTCTCTCTGAACCTGTGTTGGTTTTTCTTTTATGTCCCCTGTGCATGAAAGTACCCCTTTTTGAGTCCATGAAACCTGTAGTTACCAGATGGAGGTTCAGGCCCAGGCCTAAACTTTTTTCTTACTGAATTATTTTATTTATTTATATTCTAAATGTTGCCCCCAGTTCCTGGTCTCCCCCTCCTTGAGTTCTTCACTCCCCCCTTGCTTCAAAATTTTTGATGATTGTTCCTGTGTAAAGGCCTAAACTTTTCTGCCAGTCTTCAGAACAGTGTTTTTTATTGGCCTTGAAGCTCTGTTACCAGTCAGCTTTGTGTCATTGCTACAAAATGCCTGGGGCATCTAGCTCTTTGATGGGAAGAGATTTATTTAGTTCACAATTTGGAGGCTGAGTGTCGAGATGGGATGCATTGTGCATGGTGTAGACCTGTATATAGTGTATAGTGGACCAGAAGTATAGTTGAGTGGGTGTGCTTGGGTTTGCTTCTTTCATGGCAACCTTCTTTGGGGACTTTCCAATGACCAGTGAGTCTCAGGAGCTCAGTGACCCACAGGCATGTCAGTAAACCCTGCTTCTTAAAGATCTTACCACCTCACACTAATACTATCTGGAAACCAAGTCTTCTAGTCCTATGCACCCTTGAGACACCCAGATTTCATCAAGACTAGATAACCAAGACAGAATCAATCACAAATGCTTGACTTTATATTCTATCAGGGACACAGTGGTAGGATCAGAGGTCAGAAGCCAGACCAGAGTATTCTTGCTATGTGATTTCCAAATGGGACTGGCCATGTCAATTCAAGTGGAAAGAGCTCTAGGTCTTTGTCTAATGGCACATACTGTTCTTGCTCTAAGACCCGAAGTGTCATAATGGCTCACCTACTTGCCATGAGAATGAGATCCAGTGACTTCTGCCTCACTGATAATCCTTACTATACTTTGTATTATAAAAGAAAAACAAAACTTTTTGCATGAAAAAATGCCAGATATGAGATGACACTGCCCTTCATTTAGTCATAATTTCAAGTGGAGGAGAGGGACTAGTCCTTGTGTATAGACTTGGGATGAACCCAGACCCATTCAGAACAGGTTGAGATGAGGCAGAGCCTGGAGACACCACTGCCATAGATTGAAAACAGACAGATGGATCACACAGGGACTACTGAGGGTTCTTCATCAGATATACTATGGGCCCTGGAAAAGTGAATCCAGAGGCTAGGTCGAGCATAAAGTTTCCCTATAGTCCTGGCTTGATCAGAGCCTGAATAGTAGGGAACCTAACTTTTCACATCTGGTGAAGAGATCTCAGACTCAGCTGCTTTCCACTCTACTATCTTCGAGTTCCCACCAGACCAGTCTACACTTGCTTGTCCTTGTGATGCCTCATTTGTTGCGTAGAGTCAAGACCATAGATTCTGACCAGAGGACTGGGTTTTGGTCCTGTCCGTTGTTTTCTTTGTGAGCTTGAGTCAATTGCTTAATCCATCAACCAGGTTCCTCTGGTTGCACATATTGGGCTCTTAGGCTCCTTGGCTCTGTTAAGACCCTTGTTAAGGCTTGCCCTCCCAGGAGCTCACCCAGTCTGTGACAGCTTTTGTCACCCTGGAGCACTGACTATGGCCAAGGGAGTGGAGGATGTTCTTAGATGCATGTTATATTGATGAGGTTTACAAGAACATTCTGGAATGGGGAAGGGTAACGGAGAACCATCAGCCTGAGAAATAACCCCAGGCACCTGCTATATTTAAGAGCTACAACTTGCCTCTGCTTCCCTTCTGAGCTGAGACCCATAGGTGTTCCTTGAACTGGAATCAGGATCCAGCGAAGGGTCAGATAAAGGGCAAAACTGTGAAGCGGGAAAGAGTGAGAAGTTATCCCCTGCTCTCTTGACCCTATGACCAAGAGTGTGGCCTTATACCTGGGCTCCTAACTAGTGAGTCCCTGCCGTCAGCCTATGTTAGGCCAGAACTGGTAGCTCCATGGCGTGTCTTTAGTGTTTCTGCTGTCATAATAAAACACCATGACCATGAACAACAACTTGGGAAGGAAAGGGTTTATTTCAGCTTAGAGTTCCACACCACAATCCTTCACTGAGGAATGTCAGGACAGTATTTCAGGGCAGAAACCTCAAGATAGGAGCTGTTGTAGAAGCCATGGATGAGTGCTGCTTACTATCTTGCTCCCCATGGCTTGCTCAGCCTGTACACCCCAAGATCACTTTCCCAGGAATGGTACCACACCCACAATGAGCTAGGCCTTCCCACACCAATCGCTAATTCAGAAAATGCACTAGAGACTTGCCTACAAGCAAATCTTAAGAAGGTAGTTTTTCAATTGAGAGTCTCTCTTCCCAGATGGCTTGTGTCAAACTGACTCAAACTAGCCAGGACAAGGCATCAACCTTCCTTTTGAGGGAGCAGACAGGATGCAGCTGGGCCTAAGATCCTCTCTATTCTCCACAGCACATGTTTCAGGTCTGTCAGACTTTGTCTGGGTTGAGGGGCATAGGTTGTCAGAGATGGCCCTGCCAGGGGCATCTTGACCAGCTTTGGTTGTAGTCCTGTCTCTTCTGGGTTGTTTCCTTGCACAGAGCTTCAGGCTTCTTCCTGGTTGTTGATAGCAGTACCTTGGCAGACAAAAAAGCCAGAGAAGAGCAAGAAGTCCACCTTGGCTTCTATGAATTTTAAGCTTGGCCTCGTCATTGCTACTTAGTTTAGTCAGCATTTGGGCCCTTGTGGTCCAGGCTGCCAGAGAGGTTCGGTACCTGGAGATTTCCAGTAAGAGATACAGTGCTTAGTGCTTTGGAGAGAAATAGTCATTTGGAGCTGTTTTTTGTCAGTCTTCAGTCCCCTTCAAAGAAGGAAAGCATGAGTAGAACACATTGCAGCACGGAGGTGCCAGGAGTAGTTATTTATCTCTCATCAGGTAGATCAAGTGAATTGGAAAACTAAAGTTGTTATAAAGCATGACACTTTTATGCCTAGAAGGACTGTTAGCCCAGCCCATGGAATAGAGCAAGTTCGGGCAAGGCTCACAGTGGTGGCAGTCATTCAGGGTTCTGTTAGGACTCATCTTCAGAGCTCTGTTCTTCTGCACCTTAAAACCATCCACGTGCTGGTGTCTTGGCCCTGGTCTATTGATCCGACAGCCATCTAGAGGCTTCCTTTCATAGGCCACAGCAGCCTCTGAGAGGGACCATTTGTCTAGAAGGGAACCTGGGCTTGAAAGGTGCTGTCCATGTTTTTTCAGGGACTGTGTCTTAGAAATTCTGTGCTAGCACCTGGTCTTGGAGCTGGGGCCTGGATCTGACCCCCCCCAAAAGGCAACTTATCTTGGAGCACAGGTACCTTCAGTTTGCATTTGATGAAAAGAAAATTCTTACTGGACTTTTAAGGTTAATTTTTAGAAAAAACCATATTTTTCCATTCTTCCTTAACCACAAAATATTCAGATTTTGGCCTTAGTTATGCCAAAAATGGAGAGCTACTTAAATACATCCGCAAAATTGGTTCGTTTGATGAGACCTGTACCCGGTTTTACACGGCTGAGATTGTGTCTGCTTTAGAGTACCTGCATGGCAAGGGCATCATTCACAGGTAATGGGCACTGCCCAGATGGTGTAAAGCACAGTTCCTGTGGTGATTAGGGCCAGTGGCTCTGATGTGTGCAAGTAATCCACACCAGTCCTCTGGGGTTGGCACTGGCTGGCCTTATACAAATTATGATGTAGGTATTTTCAGATGGTGGCTCACTGAGAAAGCTGTAAACAGGCTGGAAGTAAAAGGACCTTACACTTTGAAAGTTCATGTCTAAGTCCTCAGTTCAACTTGGGTGAGGTATCTTCCTGTGACACTAGCAGTTCAGATGTTTGGTGCTTTTTATTTTGTCAGTTGCAACTTTTGTATCTGTTTAATAATTCTGGTCACATTTTTATTCATTTTGATAAAAGGCAAATTAGAACTGTGCTTTATGAACTAAGAAAGTAAGTTCAATACTACGTTATAGAGTGGTAGATGGAGCAAGCAAGGCTGGCCACTGGAAGCCAGAGTTGTTAAGTTTGTAACAACTCACCTGCTTGGTAAAGATAAAGTGATGCAGTTATAAAAAGCTTGGAGGTGCCTATATCCTGTGCTGTTGATACTTGTTTGATGTGAACTTTGGGCTTGTGTTCTTGGTTTTTAGTCTTCTTGTAAAGGTAAATATTCATTGCTTTATTTTATTTCCATCGATATGTTGAGCATGTGATAATGCTGCTACTTTTAAACATTGCATCTCAAAAGTAAATTTTTTTTACAGAGACCTTAAACCAGAAAACATTTTGTTAAATGAAGACATGCACATCCAGATCACAGATTTTGGAACAGCAAAAGTCTTATCCCCAGAGAGCAAACAAGGTATGTTTGTTTGATTTTTTTTTTTTTTTTTAAAAAACAGAGCGCTGTTCTGAGCTTAAAGCTGAGAGCAACTTTGAGCCACATGTTGCATTGTATAGTCATTATTACTAATACAGAGATTCCCTTTGGCTCCTTTTGTACAGATCGTGAACTCTAGTAGTAGGGGAAAGACCAAAGAAAGCTCTGCTAGTTCTTGTTCCACAGAACATCATGTCAGGTCACTTGTGAACTAGGGGTAGAGTTGGTGGCACCTATGTATATTGCAGGTGGTGTCTATGGAGCACATCCTGGGTTCCACTGCCTTCCTCTCACCTATCCTTCTGTCTCCCCACCTGATATGTACAGCTGCCTGTGATGGCCAAGGCAGCCTCAGGACGGTTCTAGGAAAATGTTACCTGTTTATAATCACCAACTTTCCAAGTCCTGTTCAGAGTTAGCATATAGCATTGGGTCACTTTCTAACACCTTTACTATCAGGGGAAGTGCTGTTGGGATTTTTTTTGGTCCAGAAAAGTAGGATAGCTTGTAACTAACATCCCCAGGAGACAGAAAGACTGCCCATGTGGAGGTATAGGAAGAGGACAATTAGACATCTGAGTACTGTGCCATAGCACTGAGTACTGTGCCATAGCACTGAGTACTGTGCCATAGCACTGAGTAGAGGCAGCAAACCACTGATGATGCTTCTGGGGAAGAAAAGCTGGAAAGTTAATAATGACCTTGTAAAGGATCTTTGATTCTTCAAAGCTGCCTGGCCTTTTTGCCTATCCTTGGGGTCTCAATGTGAGAGAGAAAAACTGTTAAGGAAGGTTCTATGGGATGGTTGGCCGTGGGCTTGGAACACTTGTGTTAGCGGAAGGAAAGTTTGATAAGAACTTTGTAGTATGTGCTTCTGTGGCTGTGGCTGTGGCTGTGGCTGTGGCTACGGCTACTTTTTGGAAAAGAGCATGCAAGAGCACAGTGCAGTAGACTTAGGGCCTGTCTGCACAGATAGCAAGCTAGTAAGTGGGAGCCAGAGGTGACAGCAGCTGGGGCTAAAATGGAGAGTCCAGGTAATGGAGCGGGTTTTGTTCATCTGTGCTGTAGGGGATGGCCTGCTGGCTTCCTTCATGGGACGTTACTGTTCCCGTGCATATTATTTGTCAGATTTTATCTGTTCTTCACCTCTGTACACTCTTCCTGTACTGGTAACATGTTTACACCACCCTCTGGGGATAGCAAGCCTTGTCTGGGGGAAAGAGACTTCCACAGGTGGTATAGTATTGTTTGCTTGCGGCCCCTTCTTTCACTGCTGAGATGCCCTGATACCTGCATCTGCTTGACTCATTCCTAGTAAGTAGTAGTCATCCATCTGTCCAACAAAGCTGACTTTATAGGCTTGGTATAACCTTGTATTTGTCTTGAACATCATCCATTAAAAAGTTGAACCAAGTAGCCACCCCATCTCTTATTAACTCTTTCTTGTTGGGAGAATCTGTCTGTTTTCTCATCATGCCTATGCTGACTTTTCCTGCCTGAAACCTGGAACTAGGATGTATCTGAGATCCTGAATGAGCTGGTTAGCTGGGTTGTGCTTTGGGCATTTCTTTCTTTATGTAGATTTTCTTCAGGATTTGATAATTCAGCATAACATCAATCTTACTACTCTGTAACCACTTTAAAAAGTATAAAAATGTAGTCCTGCTTTATCTGCCATATGGAAGCTGAGTTCTCATGCTCCTCAGGAGCCTGGCGTAAATGGGAGGTGGACCTCTGATGTGGGTTCAGAGCAGATGGTATTCACCCTTAGCTTGCAGATGGTTGTCTCATGGGCCAAGATTACAGGCAGTGGAATGTAGAGGGTCCCCTGGGTTAGAAGTCTCATCACCCCAGTACCCTGAATACCGAAACTAGTGGTGACTAAAAAGAGGATGGTTTCTGATCTGTAGCTGTTTGTTTTTGCCTGCTGTGTGTTCTATATATATTTAAGTGCCACAGGTCCAGTGATGTGCCCCACAGACAGGACCCTTGTCTTCACATTGCTTTGCTTTAGTGACAAGATGGTGGGCGAATATGACAAGTACCTCCTGCAGTTGGGTGTTAGGTCGGAGGAGGCAGCTGGGTAGGGCCAGTAGGTATCCTTAGGTAGGGTCCTTGGATGGCCCAGTCTATTCCAGGTGACCAGCTAAGCTGACGGCCAACTTCCATCTGTATAGTTAGACGTAGACACCTTGAAGAATACACAAGAAGAGCAGTGTGGTGGTGGGGCTGTTGATTGCATTTTCAAGTGTGACATTTCTTTTTTCCCCTCCACTTTCTAGCCAGGGCCAACTCATTTGTAGGAACAGCACAGTATGTTTCTCCAGAGCTGCTCACAGAGAAGTCGGCGTGTAAAAGGTAACTTGTTTTTAATATAGCTGCCCTTCTCTTCTCTCTGTGATATCTACTAGGTTTAATCATAAGGAATTACTATTTGAAAGAAAGACTTTAGTAGGTCTGAACTAGTGAAGTATGAGCCTGGTACAGCAATAAATCCCTCATAACCAAGCATCTCAGAAGAAGAGTTAGGAGGATCGTGAATACAAATCCAGACTGGGATACATGGTAAAACCTTGCGGCTAAACAAACAAAAATGGTTGGGCGTAATGGTGCATGCCTTTAATTCTAATACTCCGAATCAGAGGCAGGTATATCTCTGAGTTCAAAGCCATTTTAGTCTAGATGGCAAGTTCTAGACCAGCCAGAGATACATAGTGAGACCCAAAGATATTAATCTTCTGCTTTTTTTTTTTTTAAATTGCATTTTCTTTGATATGTATGCATTCTACTTTTATTATTTATAATTCCTTGCTGATTGTGGCTTTTGGTTAGAAAGCCATCCAGTGGACAAATGTGGCTGCCATACCACAGGATTATAGCAGGCGTGTACTTATTATAGTGTCTTGGGTTCTTTAGCAGTGGATAGATGCCCTGGAGAAACAGACAGAAGAAAGACATTTCTAGCCCAGAGCATATAGTCCTGGAGTAGGCCTGGCAGTGGTCATAGCATTGAGGTTTTTAGAGAGATGCAGCTGGTCTTGGTGGTGGTCTCATTCATGGAAAGGAGAAGCATTGAGTGTGTAGAGTGATGCAAAGGGTGGCACTGGAACAGGTTTTGTATTGCTTTTTATGCGTGGGTGTTTTGCCTACAGGTATGTCTGTGTTCCATGTGCATATGTAGGACCCATGGAGACTATGAGATAATGTCAGATACCTTGGAACTGGAGTTAGGATGGTTGCAAACCACCACGTAGGTTCTGGGAATGGAACCTAGGTCCTCTGGAAGAGCAATCAGCACTCTTAACCACAGATCCATCTCTCTAGTCTCCAAGGGATAGAGATTCCTTCCATCCATCCATCCATCCATCCATCCACTTGTTTGTTTGTTTGTTTGCTTGTTTAGAGGACAGAGGTTAGAGAGTAAAGAAGGGGGAGGGAGACAATGACCTAAGGTCATGCTAATCAAAGGCACTGTCTTAAGAGACTAAGGAGCAACCTTAGGGTATAGATTCAAGGTTTGGAGAGCAGGTCCAGGAGACAGAGTCTGTTCCTTGAAGCTATGGCTGGGTGCTTCTTGTCTTGAGCTAACCTGGTTTGTGTATGTGGTTTAGCCCCAGCTGTTGGCCTCCTGTGAGGTGTCCTGCTCTAGCAGTTTGCACAGCTTTCCTTACTGTCAGTCTCCTAGTGTGGTGAGTGTGTCAGCTTCAGGCTCTAGGGAGTCATCAGCGTGCAGGGAGGATGAATATGTATGTTTGCTGTATGGAGTTCATGTTCTCTATGATATATAAAACATGGATAGAGGAAATTATGCAGATAGAACAGTGTTTTGAGAGAGCCATCACCGTGTCTCTTGCTTTTGAATTTTAAGTCTTGTGAAGCTCACTAAAATATTGAGGGTCTATTTTCCTAATTTTTAAATGGAATGCCCATAAATTCTTATCAACTATAGAAAATTAGTCTCTATATGTATGTTCCCAGGTAATTGGTAATTTTCTTGTCATTTTTTGGTGCATTTTATGCATATTTGACGTTTTCAAACACATGCAGTCATACAGTATACCCAGTATGTGTTCTCTTGGTTTCATGATGATGAATCACCTGATTCATTAAAAGTGTCTATACATCTTTATTCCAGCTGTGCGTTTTTCTGTTGCATTAGAGTATCATAATTTATTGAGCTATCCTATTCTGTGGGTAGTGCTGATGTGCTTATATGTACTCTGGGGCTGATACAGGCACTTGGCCTCGGGGTTTCTCTCTTCCCTCTGATGAAACAGACAGTGCGGGAGCTCTGGAATTCCTGCTTCAAGGTTTCAAGACTTTAGAAACCAGCTGAGACTTTAGAAACCTTGGTATGCTACTTCCAGAGCCAAAATGCAAATCAAGATAGAATGCTGAGATATTCTACAGAGGAGAAGCTCCCTAAGCCCTTACTGTTGAAGTTCCCACATTCTTGGGGGGACTTTGAAAGGCCCTAGGTGGTTTGGCTTTACCCTGCCCTTCTTCTGCTTTGGTGTAGCTACTTTGCTACTTGATTTTCTTATTTCACTCCCTGTTTTACTTAGATAAAGACTAAAGAAAATCAGGCATAGAAAATAGTAAGATAGGCCTGGAGAGATGGCTCAGTTGTTAAGAGCACTGGTGGTTGTTCCAGAAGACCTAGGTCCAATTCTTAGCACTTACAGGGTGGTTCACAAACATTTCTAACTCCAGTCAGAGAAGATCTGAAGCCCTCTTCTGGCCTACAAAGACATTGCATACATGTGGTGCACATATATACATACATACATACATACAGTCAAAATATACACAGAATAACACACACACACACACACACACACACACAAATAGTGAGGTGAGCATGGTAGTACATACTTTTTTTCTTCTAGCAGTTGAGGTAGGAGCAAGATCAGGCCTGAGTCTTCAGCTCTAGTGGTAATTCTAGGCCATACTGAGCTGGATAAGATTTTGTCTTAAAAACTAAATGCAAACAAATACCCCTCTCCAAGGTAGTTACTGGCTATATGTAAAATAATTTTTTATTCCTTCACACTGCTAATCTATAACTCAGATTTCTAATTTTTAGAATTGTGTTCAATCTCAGGGCCTTACCTGTCAGTTCCTGGCCCGTAAGTGCTAGTGACGTCCTGATAAGGACAGAGCTTGGCTGCCAGATGTGATTTTGTGCCTCTGCTGTTGTATTAAGTGGTGGTTGTTCATACCCTATGATGCCACATTACTGCTAGCAGCTCACACAACCTGCGTGCTCTTAGTACCTGGGGATAGTTGAGAATGAAAGGCAAAATCAGATGTATGATGTCATCTCAATGACTCAGGAGAGCTTTTGACAGGAGAGGGGCCAGCCTCAGGCCTCCTTATAGCTGGGCATCTGTGACATCTAGCTACATTGAGGAAACTAAGAGACATTCAGAATGGCTGGGACAAGGGTGGGTTGACTCTTGTGAGTTTGGGGTCAGCTTGCGCAGTATAGTAAGACCCTCTCAAAAGAAAAAAAATAATTACAAATAAAATGGACAGTCTAAAATTTTTTTTTTATTTTAGTTTTTTGAGTCAGCCCAGCTGTCCTGGAACTCTGTTTGTAAACGAGGCTAGCCTTGAACTCAGATCTATCTGCCTCTGCCTCAAGTGCTGGGATTAAAGGCATGCGCTGCCAAGCCCTGCTACTTGTCTAGATATTTTTAGAAGAGAGCAGGACTCTGTTTAACAGGGTCCACAAAGCAAAGGGCAGGTTGCAGACCATGTGTTGTGTACATCTTGGGAAAGTCCTTTTGAGCCTCACATGCCTCTAGCTCTCACATCTCTCCTAAGGTGAGCACAAATCATGCCCATGGAACATGTGAGGTAACCACAGCATATCACCCTACACAGCTGTGTCTCCCAGTCCCATTGCCTAGCCCCCAGGAGCTTCTCCCTCAAACCTCGTGAAGTTGTGGTTAGCATTCATCTTCAACTTCCACCTTACCTGATCTGCAGCAGCCTGGCAGCAAATTTTGCTCTCCTTTCAGAAAGAGAAAGGGACACACATGTGGAAGTTGTTAACCTGCAATAGAAGTGACATCTGCAGGGGAGATGAACCACTTGGTAATTGTTCCTGTCAAGTATAGTACCATTTGACTCAGGTCACAGAAAAGCAAACTCAGGCTTCCAACATCCCTGGTCTTAAAGAACAGGAGTAAATTGGAGGCTGCAGCTGGGGTGGTATAGACAGAGACTGTAAAATGAACCTTATTTGTCATCTGCATTATACCAATGCCATTTTTCTTTGTGTTTTCCCTACCTTAAAGTTCTGACCTTTGGGCCCTTGGATGTATAATCTATCAGCTCGTGGCAGGACTTCCACCATTCAGAGCCGGGTAAGAGGGATCCTGTATATCTCAGGCTTCTGAGCATATCACCGCATACTCTGCTGCCAACAGCTAATGGTTGTGCCCAGTTGGAGCAGAACTTCCCCCACAACTTGTGAATATGTGGTGCTTGGGACCTTTAGTACGAGGCGAGGGTGGCTTTGGGATGTTCTGTGAAAGCACAAGTAGTACTAGAGATTGGAAACCTTGCCCAGATGACAGCTTTTTTTTTTTAATTTTTTTTTTTTAATTCACAGAAATGAATATCTTATATTTCAGAAGATCATTAAGCTGGAATATGATTTCCCAGAAAAATTCTTCCCTAAGGCAAGAGATCTTGTGGAAAAACTCTTGGTAAGTATTTGAATTTTCCTGGGCATTCTTTTGAAAGACGTGTTTAAGGTATACAGTGGTTATATAGTCAAATAGTCAAATATTTTTACCTTCTTATATTCCCTTTCACTTTTCCAGTGCCTAATTCTTGTCTTTAGTAAGACAGGAAATTACTGTATTATTTTGCATATGTTTGTTAGCATTGAATTACATTTTAAGTGATTACCACTGAGCCCCAGTGGCAGATGGCTGTAAATCTTACTTCAGTGACATCTGCCAGTGCCAACTAAGAGTGTAAGCTACATGGAGACTTTAAAGATCAAGGTAACAAAGCAGAGAGAAAGAGATTTACCCTAGAAAGATGTGCCATTTTATGTTCAGAAGCCGTGGATCTCAGCCCTGTTTGTTTCCTTCCTAATTCTTTGGGAATCAGGGCCAGTCTTATATTCATGGGTAGGCCCAGGGTTGCTTCTTCTCACCCATTCTTCTCCTTCATCTCCCTCAGTAGAGAATGGGTTTAGTTTAACCTTGCAGGCTTAGGTGTGACTGTGCCACAGCCTTTGAGAAGTATATTTCACCCAGTGAGAGCCTGATTGTTCATTTTCTTTGATCTTAGAAGCAGTTATTTTTTTCCTTGTGTTAGAATTTTTACCTTTATTTGTTTTTGAGACAGACTTGCTGTGTAGGCCAAAAGTTGTCCTAAATGCTTGACAGGTCTCCTGCCTCTGCCTGAGTGCTGTGATTATAGTTATGCATCACCATGTCAGGCTTTTTTTATTAGTTTTTTTTTTTTTCTTTCTTTCTTTTTTGTCAGACAGGGCTTTTCTGTGTAACAGTCCCAGCTGTCCTGAAACTTTCTTTGTAAACCAGGCTGGCCTTGAACTCACAGAGATCCATCTACCTCTGCTTCACCACAGCCGCCCAGCAGCATTTTAATTTTGTTTTCAGTAGTAATTCTTTCCCTCTTTTATAATATTTTTATTCTTTAAGAATTTCAGACATTGTATTTTTAACACACACACTCCCCAGCTCCCTCTGTTATTGCCCTCCCAGTTCCTTCCCAGCTTTGGAATCTCCCCTGCCTCCCTTCCTTCCTTTTTCTACCTTCCCCCCATCAAGTCTAGCTTAGGTTGCTCAGCTAGTCCTGGGAGTGGGGCCTGCCCTGTGTGTAGTCAACCTGCCGGGGCCACATCACTTATAACATTTTATAACATTTTATAACATTTTATAACATTTTGAGTTGCGGGCTTTAAAAAGTTACTTGTTGCCCTCTGTATTCTGAGGTTGAGATTTGTTCTTACCTGTGGAAAGAAAGGGGCAGAACCATGGTCTGAGGCAAGAGTCCTAGTCGTCAATCTTGGATTTTTTTTCTGCCATGGCATGAACAGGCCTGAGGATGGACTACAGTGTCCCTATTCTTTCCAGGAGGTCTCAGGGCTTGAAAACACTTCCACAGAACAAACAAGCAAGTAGTTACATTTCAACCCTGACAGTGACATGTCTTGGCTATCATTTAAGGTTTTAGATGCCACAAAGCGTTTAGGCTGTGAAGAGATGGAAGGGTACGGGCCTCTCAAAGCTCATCCATTCTTTGAGTCCATCACGTGGGAGAATTTGCACCAGCAGACCCCTCCGAAGCTCACGGCTTACTTGCCAGCCATGTCAGAGGACGATGAAGACTGCTATGGCAATGTAAGCTGGCGCACACCGGGAGTAGCCCGGGCAAAGAGAATTCTTGCTTGCCATGCTGTGTGAATCTGGCTCCTTGGGACTTTAATTTGTGTTATTGCTGGTTAAAATGTGTGAGTGAATATTGTGGACTTGGTGACAGTTGACTACTTTGTTGTAGTAAGTAAATGATCAGCACACCTTGTGTAGGCTGATTCCTGTTCTTATTTCCTCAGCTGATGTTTGGGGGATGGAAGGGAGGCAGGATGTGGTCTGGACCTGCAGATGAGAAACCAGTGCCCTGCCATAATCCCTCACCTGACACTGGGTCTTTTTTTTTTTTTTTTAATCCCCAGGGGGTGGGAGTGGGGCAGCATTTATTTGCACTTGTGCACGTAGAAACCAGTGATGTAGCCCAAGATGAAGATGATTGAGAAGAGGGCCACTCCACCCAGTACCTTCATGGCTATTCCCAGCTTGCCGGAGCACAGCTTCTGGGAGATCCTCCTATAGCATGAGGCCTCCTCTGAACGGGACATGGCGGTCATGCTGACTTCATCCCAGCTGCTGCTGTCCCACCTGCTGTAGTGAACACCACTCTTCTGGGACTGCATGCTGTAGGCCTGGGGTGGAGCTACCACATTCAGAGTGGAGATAAGGCAGAAATCAGACCAGACGCACAGGAGCTGCTGTTAAGGGAGGGTCTGCAAAGGCGAGTTGTGGTAGGGCTGAAGCCTCTGGTGCTCAGGAAGGCTGTCGGGGTCTGGCCAGTGGATCCCACTTGTCTCCAACAGGGCAAGCCAGGATGTGAGGTAAGGTTGGTGTCTCGAGCCTGTGTCTCTCGCTAGGGCTGCTCACATGCCAGGGGTGCATCTCAACACTGGGTCTTCTAGAAGCCCATCATTGCTAGCTTTTGGCTCAAGAGTTTTTCTGATTTTTTTTTTTTTAATACTCTGGAATGCTTCTCATTTTTCCAAGAGAACCCAGAGTGCTACTGATTTGAGTTTCCAGGGATGTGATATGGGAAGGTAGACTCCAGTCCCTGTAGCTTGATGCTCAGCAGTAGGTGCCTACTCTGTTCCAGGGGTACCACCTGGGTTTGTGGGCAGTTGCTGTCACTGGCTTCAAGGCAGCTTGTCTCTGAAGAATTGAAAACAAATACAAGACCTTAAATATACTTTGTTCTTAAAACTTTCTCTCTTGATAAATGGGAAATACCAGCAAAAGAAACAGATGGAAGAAACCACAGCATGCTTCCATGGTTTCAGTCTTACTTACCCAGACTCTTCTTTCATTATGATTTTTATATTTTTTAATAGTTCATTGATTCAAGTCAGTTTTCCTCTTTTGATTTCTGTTTTCTTGGCTTGTTCTGCCAGTTGCCATGTGTAGTGTTCTGTTCAACTGACTGAGCAATTCTAACCTTTACCTAAAAGCTTTCCAAAGCAGCCAGGGTTGGGGGCAAAGGGGTGTGATCTCAGTATTCAGAAGGCTAAGGCAAGAAGATTGAAAGCTGGAGCTGGAGAGATGACTCAGTGGATAAGAGAACTTTCTCTCCTTCCAGGCATTGTAAGTTCGATTCCTAGTAACCATAAGTTGGCTCACAACTGTCTGTAATTTCAGTCCTGGAAGATCCAACACCTTTTCTGCCCTCTGGGGGCACTAGGCACACACATTGTGCATCTATCTATCTCTATCTATCTATCTATCTATCTGTCTGTCTATCTCTTGATAGATGGATGGATGGATGGACAGACAGTCAGATATGCAAGCAAAAGTCCTGTATACATAAAATAGTAAATACAAAGATTGAAAGTTCATGGTCAGTATGGCTACAAAGGTAGGCACTGTCTCAGAACAAAACAAAAAACCCAAACAAAGAAGGTCTTCTAAAGCTAAATTAAAGTCATTGCTGTTTGGCATATCTCCATTTTTTCCTAAAATGTTTTTTTGTGCCCAGACTTGTAGGAAATGAAGCTCAAATGCATCTATACTGACATTGGCCAGTTTCTGTATAGTGTTCTCCCTGCAGAGAACATAGGCCCTGAGCTTCTTAAATGCTCATGAGTGGTGTCCTTTTGAGTCATGTCATGGGATGCTGGTGGAATCCTCTCTACTAGGAGTGTCATCCTTGTAGAAGTTAACCAGGAATGGGAGGCAGTCATTCAGCTTATGGTCTCTGATGCCTTCTTCCCTTCACTTCCAAGGGCAGCTATTTTTAAGGAAAGCATAAACTCTATCATCTCCAATCTCAGCAGCCAGGAGTGTATTTGTTCATGTACATGCATCTCTTCAGGCCTGCTCGGCACTGCTGAGGACATGGCTTTTTTATTGAAATCCTTTTTTTTCTGTATAATCTGGTTCTGAGTAGCAGCAGTTTGATTTTGTTGGGTGGCTGCTCAGCTCTTTCAGTGTGGTTTAAGGGCTGTGTAAGCATCTAGGCAGATAGCTTCCTGTACCAAAGTTCACCTTTAGATAGTGAGAGACTGGGCCTGGGGAGTGCTGGAACAGATGAAGTCTACTCTGAAGGTACTCCTTCTACATGGTTGGGGCAGCTCAGTGATGTGGAGAGGCAGCTTTGTGCTGGTTTTGAATTCAGCGTTGGCTAGAGGATAGTGACTCTGAGCTTCAGTTTGTGTCAGCAATTGAAGCTACATACTGGCTCTGAAAGTTTTTGTGGGGACACCTCTCTCTCCAGTAGAAGTATGGTAGTCATCTCTGTAAATTGAAGCAGAACATCATTCCTCTCACTGGGGAACCTTCATGAAGGAAGTGGAGACAGTGCTAGCATGTGAATCTGAAGTCAGCAAAATGGAGCTGTGACTGCTGTGGGGCTGTGCAGTCATAAACTATGCAGAGGGCCACTGGGCACCAGCAAGGAGGAGGACAGGGCTTGTAGACTCTGCAGAGGGTAGAGGCTGATCTCTGTAGATTAGTAGCCAGGGCTCTCTTTCTGGAAATTCAGGATATGGAAGGTAGGGCTCAGTAGTGTGAGGCCTACACCCAGCATAGCTGTCTGTCCAGAATGGCCATACCTAACTTTAGCATGTTCAAAAATCTTTGCCCTGGCAGTGTGCTAGATAGAATATGGGCTGCCCACGTGGCATGTTGTGAATAGTTCTGCTTTCTGTGTCAGTACTGGCTTGTATTTTTTTTTTTTTAAATGTAAACTAAATCAAGCTATGCAGTAACTCTAAAACCTAAGACTCCTGGACTAAAAGGAAAGTGCATCTGATTACTGAGTTCCCTGCCAGAGGCATAACTTTGGGTGCTGTGCTGGGTAACGGTTTCAGGTTTCTTTTCCCTGGAGATGAAGGATTTGCTATAGCCTGTCTTTGACCTCTGTTTCTAAATCAGAAGAGGAACTGTAGCAGAAGGTCCAGCCTTGCCTTGGTTCAGTGGTCCAATAGCCATTGGAAGAGAATCTGTCCATATACATAAAAAAGGATAGGTAGTCCACCTGCCTTTGAAGTGTATGTAAGCTTGCCAGGTTATGAGTGGCTGTGGGGGCCAGGCAATATGGGAGGGTTCTTTGGCCTTAAAGACAAATTAAGGTAGCTTTCTCTTCTCCTTCTTCCCTGCAGTATGACAATCTCCTGAGCCAGTTTGGCTGCATGCAGGTGTCATCCTCCTCCTCTTCCCACTCCCTGTCTTCGGTGGATGCCGGCCTGCCCCAGAGGTCGGGCAGCAACATAGAGCAGTACATCCATGATTTGGACACTAACTCTTTTGAACTAGACTTACAGTTTTCAGAAGATGAAAAAAAGTTGTTATTGGAAAAGCAAGCCGGTGGAAACCCTTGGTAAGAGCTATAGGCACCACAGCCCCACTGGATACAGGATGTGTGGGAAACAGACACGGGCTGGCTTAGTTGTCCTCACCTCTCCTCTCCAGTGCTTTTCAAAGAAACAAAGTTAGTTCCCAGTTATTAGGGGACCTCAGGAATGGGGCTTGAATTACGTTGTTTCTTTGACAATTTTTTTACATCCCGATAAATTGATTTTAAGACTCATATATATGAAAGCCATTCTCTGTTTTCTTCAGCTTATTTCTTCAGTCTATTGATGGGTTTTGTTTTATAGTTGTAACTTTGCAATGTCCATCCAGCTGGTTCCTGTTTTAAATCTGAGTCTGCTGAAAGGGCTTTGGTATTTTTACCTGGCACCTACCACTCTTTTTTTGGGGGGAAGGAGGGGAGGGAGAGAAACAAGGTCAAAAGGCCTTTTTGACAAGGCCATTATGTAGACCACACTGACCTCAAACTAATACAAATCAGCTTGCCTCTGCCTCCCAAATGCTAGGATTAAAAATGTGTGCCATGATGCCTGACTTTTTCTTCTAGTATTTTTATGCTTTTTACCTTTAAATTTTTTAAAAGTTTATTCTCTGACAGTTGTATACATGTATATATTTTGAGCATATCTATCCCCATTACACTTTGACATTCTTTATGGCAATGAGCTCTCTCAGGAATATGTATTTGGGTGTAATGGGAGGAGGAAAATTGAGGGTTTGTTAAGGCAGGAGGGAAGAATATACAAGACTCAGGAGACTTAAGAGGGGGGAACCCTTAGTAGCTTTTCTGGAGGGATGCAGATGGCTGAGACTAGAATGTCTTTATACCAAGACATCTTTTCTCTAGAAAAACTAAATGTAGATACTAGCTCCTAGAAATAATCTACAATTCTGACGAGTTTGTCTCTTACCTCCTCCTTTCCTAAGGTGCTAGCACTGTTAATGATAGGGGGAAGGGATTGTTTGATTTTGCTCTGTTTTTATTTATTGTTTTAAAAAAGATTTTCAAAAAGTTATGTGTATGTGTGTGTTTGTTCACATGAGTGCAGGTATGTGAGGAGGCCAGAAGTGTTGGGTCCTCTGGAGCTGGACTTACAGGTGTTTGTGAGCCACATAGTGTAGGTGCTGGGAACTAACCTCAGGTCCTTTAGAAGAGCTGTAAATGCTCTTAAAGGCTGAGCCACGTCTCCAGCTCTTTATTTGTTCATCTTTTCATTAACATGGTTTCATTGTGGTATTTCCATATGTGTTTTTTGTTGTTGTTGTTTTGGTTTGGTTTGGTTTGTTTTTTTTGGGTGGGGGTGGTTCGAGACAGGGTTTCTCTGTGTAGCCCTGGCTGTCCTGGAACTCACTCTGTAGACCAGGCTGGCCTCAAACTCAGAAATCCACCTGCCTCTGCCTCCCAAGTGCTGGGATTAAAGGCATGCGCCACCACTGCCCGGCTCCATATGTGTTTTGTTTTTGTTGATTCTCCCTCCTGTTCCCTTTGGACCCACAGATTTGTATTCCCCTTACCCCAGTAGTGTCCTTTCCACTTTCAAATCACATGCATTCTTTTTGTTGTGTTGTGTTTTGTCGAGACAGGGTTTCTCTGTGAGACCCTGGCTGTCCTGGAACACTATCTGTAGACCAGGCTGGCCTAGAACTCACAGAGATCTGCCTGTCTCTGCTTCCCCAGTGCTGGGCTCAAAGGCATGTGCCACCAGTGCCCGGCTCAGATTACATTTATTCTATTACCCCTAACCTTAGCCCTTTTGAAGTTTCCCTACCCCTTTCCTTTGCCTCTTATGGTTCTCTTTCTAGTTTCATGACCTACACTTGTCCTCAGAAGTCTCCACCCTGTACATGTACACGTATGCACACACAAATTAGAACTGAGATCTGCATGTCAGAGAACATGATTTCCTGCAACTTTTTCTTTTTGTATTTTGAGATATAGTCTTACTCTGTAGCCCAAACTGAGGTAGAATGAACTGTGTAGCCCAAAGTAGCCTTGAACTTGTGACAATACTCCTGCTTTAGCATCTGAGTGTTATAGTTTCAGGCGTGAGCCACTATGGACCACTTTTCACATCCATTCATCCTTTGATGCAGACCAGGCTTCTTCCATTTTCTTGCTTTTGTGAATAATAGAACAGTAACCACGGATGTCCATCTGTCTCTATGGTGGACAGCCTACGTGTATCCTAGGAGTGATAGAGGGGTCGCACGGCAGTTCAAGTTTTAGTTTTGTCTTAAGGTTTGTTTCTAAGTTTATTTTTTTAAATGCATGTACTTGTATCTGCCACAGGTGTGTGGGTACCTGAAGTGTTCAAGAGAGGGTGTCAGGTCTCCTGGAGCTGGAGTTGTAGGTGGATTTGAGCCGTCTGATATGGGTTGTGGGGATTGTTCTTAGGTCCTTTGAAGGAACAGAGTGGTTAAAGAGTGTCCTTTAACCACTAGTCAACTCTTGAGCCCCTATAATTGTATTCTTTTGAGAAACCTTCATACTAATTTCTACTCTGAACAGCGGTAAGAAAGAGGTCTTCTCTCCTCTGTGTAACCCTGGGTGTCCTAGAACATCTGTATAGACCAGACTAGCCTCAAACTCGGAGATCTGCCTCCGGCGTCTCTGCCTTAAGTGCTGGGGTTAAAGGTGTCACCACCACCACTCAGCATCTTCATTTGTTTTCTTTATGCTATTCTTATAGGATGAGATAAGATCTCAGAATAGTTTTAATTTACATTTCCCTAGTGGCTATGGATGTTGAATACTTTTAAAGACATGTATTAGCCATTTGTATTTCTTCTTTTGAGAACTCTCTGTTTAGTTTCTTAACTTAATTATTAATCAAGAGTTTGGATTTCCTAAGTGTTTAATTTTATAGTTCTTTATATATTCTAGATATTAATCCCTGTGTGAAGTATGGCTGGTAAATATTTTCTCCCATTCTGAAATCTAAGGAAGATTTTGATCAAAATAATTTTAGCTGTTAGGTACAGTTCCAAGCAATGCTGAGTACCCAGCTGTCCTGCTTTCTATAGTCTCATGTAGGAGCCCATCCTCTGAGAGCTAGTCAGAAGCACTGTCTCCATGGGTATGTGTGTTTCAGCTCTTCCGGGGTCTTTGCCTCTGCCTGGTGCTGTGAGTTCTAGATAGAACAGGAAGCCTGCAGTCTCTTGCCTGCTGTCTTTGGTTTTGGGATTCTCTGTCCTTTCCAGTCGTAAGCCAAATGGTGACAGTCCATTCAGGAGGCAGAGGCAGGCTGGTCTACAGAGTGAGTTCCAGGACAGCCAGGACTACACAGAAACCCTGTCTCAAAAAACATAACAAAACAAAACAAAAATTATTTCAGTTCTATGTGGAAAGTGATGCCTCTGCAGAGCTTCAGGGATTTCTTATCCTTCTTGTGATAAAATTAATATGTTAATGATAAGATAATATTTAGCTTTTTCTCACTGTTATTTGCTGCTAGTATGCAGTGGGGTTTTTTGGTGATCACATACTGGAGGGTGGACATTATCTTAACAGTACATAGAATGTATAGATATATATATGTTATTTTCTTTGAATTTTCTGTGGTAGGATTATGGCTTAACGATGTATATTTTTGAAATTAATATATCCTAACAGTTCTATTATACTCTAACTAGCAATCTTCAGTTATACCTGCTATATAGTTAATTTGTAACTTTAATCATCTAGTAAATCATTACTTTAAAATTCTGACCATTCATGTGCCTATATAGAAATACAAGTAAAATTTGTTGGTCTGTTTTACAATAATATTAAAAAATATTAAAGTAATATTAAACTTCTGTAAGTTTTATCTAAACCAGTTACTTTTGATGCAGAACATTTATAATACAAACGTGAGCATGAATAATAACTTAAAAGATTTTTTTTCCTCAGTCACCATTTAAGTCTGAAAAGATGTTAAGTGGCTGTGGAGATGGCTCAGTCAGTAAAATTCTTGCTATGCAACCTTGAGGACCTGAGTTTAAGTCCTGATAACCACATAAAGAATTAGGTGTGGCACTTGAATCCTGTGTTGGAGTGGCAGAGACAGTATTATCTCTGGGGCTTGCAGCCAGCCAGTTTAGCCAAATTGGTGAATTCCAGGTTTGGTGGAGAGAGCTTGGAAAAATGGCTCCATGGCTAAGAACAGTTGTTGCTCTTACAGAGAACTCATTTTTAATTCCCAGTACCCATATGATGGCTCACAACCATAAATAACTCTAGTTCTTTTTCTGACTGTCATAGGTACCAGGCATACACATGATGCACATATAGACATGTAGGCTCATAGCATAAATAACCTAAGAAAAAGGATAAGGTGACTCCTAGTCATTGTTGTGTTGCTGTAAAGAGCTTCTATGACCGACAGCTTTTATAAGAGAAAGCATTTGAGTACCGGTTTATATCATTATCATGGTGGGGAGCTTGGCCACACGCAGGCGGGTGAGAGATGCTGGACCAGCCGGGAGCTTTGGAAACCTCAAAGTCTACCTCTAATGACACACTTCCTCCAACAAGGCCACACCTCATAGTTCTTACAGATAGTCTCACTCCTTGGTGACCAAGCATTCAGAAATGTGAGCCTTTGGGGGCCATTCTCATTCAAACCACCATGAGTGGAGATGCACAGAAGTCCAAAAAAAAGACACCATGACCAAAGTCAGTCCTATAAAAGACAGCATTTAATCGGGGCTGGCTTAGAGGTTCAGAGGTTCAGTCCATTATCATCAAGGTGGGGACACGGCAGCATCCAGGCAGGCATGGTGCAGGAGGAGCTGAGAGTTCTACATCTTCATCTGAAGGCTGCTAGCGGAAGACTGACTTCCAGGCAGCTAGGGTGAGGGTCTTAAGCCCACACCCACAGTGACACACCCACTCCAACAAGGCCACACCTAATCCAACAGGGCCATACCTCCAAATAGTGCCACTCCCTGGGCCAAACATTTACAAACCATCACATAGGAGATGAGGTAAACACCTGACATTGACCTCTGGCCTGCACATGTACAAATGCGTGTGTTTGTATACACAGATCTGAGTTTTCTGAGGAAGACATGGTTGTAAGAACTGCGGAGCTATGTTATTCTTTCGACTCATACTGTCCGCCCTCACAGAGGAACGAGTTGGTAAGGAAGCTGTAGCATAGCCATACGTTCCTTCTAAGGACATCAGAACACCATAGACCAGGGCGGCAGTCCAGTGGGCTAGAATTAGCCTACCCAGTCCAGCATGGAATCACTGTAGAGAGTGTGCTGTCTGTGACATGCAAAGGAGGCATCTCACAGTGAAGAGAGCAGTTCTGAAAATCACTGCAAGAAAGTACATTGGGGAAAAAATAGACATATAAGAGATGAGGAAGATCCACAAATGAAGCACTGGCTATCACATTCCTTTCAAGAACATTGAGTAGGTGCCTTTCATCACCAGAAAATAAGACTAATGACACTACTGCAGATGACTATTTCAGAAAATTATCGGTTTACAAAACAAGAAGGATGCACTTAGGATATGGCCCAGTATAGAGTAAATCAGTAGTAGGCATGCATATGAGAGCATGCTAATAAATACATTGTATGTATGTGTGTGCTTGTGCACACCACAGAGCATGTGTGGAAGTTAGGCCTGTTGGCAAGAGTCTTTAACTACTACTGAGTCATTTTGCTGTTCGGGTTGTTTTGGCTTGTGTGTGTGTGTGTGTGTGTGTGTGTGTGTGTGTGTGTTTGTCTGTCTGCTTGCTTGCTTGTTTTGTTTGTTTTCCCTGAGACAGGGCTTCTCTGTATAGTCCTGGCTGTCTTAGAAGTCATGTTGTAGATCTCTTGAACTCAGAGATCTGCCTGTCTCTGCCTCCCCAAGTGCTGGGATTAAAGTGCATGATTAAAGGCGGGTGCCACCACTGCCCGGCGTGTTTATTATTTTTAGTTAAATTAATAATTGATGCTGGGAGTGGTGACATGTGTCCACATCCCCAGCACATAGAAGGCAGGGGTAAGAGGCTTGAGGCCAGCCAGGTCTGTGAGGGTTCTAGGAGAGTAAAACAATAAAGCAGAGTGCGTGAGTACCTGAGAGCATGTGGTGAAGGTTTCTGGGCTATGTACTGGTAGTCAGCAGTCAGAGAGAACAATGCTGATAAAAATGCTGACCTTCCTTGAATGCTAGAGGAGAGTAGTTCATGGGGCCTGGGCTGGAGAGACGGCTCAGTGGCTAAGAGCACTGGCTGGTCCTGCAGATGACACAGGTTCTTTTCCCACAAATGGTGGCTCACAACCATCCATTTATTCTAATTGCAGGCAATCTGATGCCTCTTCTGACCTTCATTGGCACCAAGCACATGCATTGTGTACATACATATATGCAGACAAAACACTCAAGCATAGAATGAATAAATCTTAAAAAAGTAAAATAAAATAACATTATGAGGCCTGAAGGCTAGATAGCTGATATTTAAAACAGATTAGTGCCCGCTGTACAGTATCACAGCTCTCCTTACCTAACTACAGCCAGCTCAGTAGAGACGGACGTCTGGAATGTCAGGGGCCACTCTCAGTTCTACAGTTACACTGCACTCTCCAGGATACTAGATTGAAACAGTGAAGCTGGGGGTGGGGGGTGAGCTTGGGCTCAGGTCCTTTGAGAGTCTTCTTGGGGTCTGTGTGGATAGCAGAGGAGAGAACCAGGCTTTGGAGTTTTGCATTGCATTGCCATCATGTAGTTGACCATGGTGAGGCGTGAACTCCTTAGCCTCTGTGTCTTCATCTCTTTGCATTGATGACAGAGTTTGCCTGTTTTAGGAGAGCCATATTGCTATGTGTGAATTCAAAGTTGCATATCAAGCCTTGGCATATCACGCTGCAGTAAGACTAGACACATCTGAAGCTATCTCTTAAGGATTTGTGATTCTAGGCACCCTTAGATGTCCTGCCTTGAAAAGTAATTTTCAGATTCTAATATTGATTTACAGTGGCATCCAAACCTCTGTGAAATTTTTTTCACCTAGCATGTTTTCTTTTGGCTTTTTTTGAGGCAGTGTTCCAGGCTAGCCTAGAACTTGATGTGTAGACAGAATGACCTTAAACTCCTGATCTTCCTGCCTCTGTGTCCTAAGTTCTGGGATTAAAGTTGTTGCCAGCACACCCAGCCTCACTGCAGCTTTTTTGACATGATGGTGATGGCGATATGTGTTAGCTTGTTTCTGTGGCACTATCTTCCAACCTTCCTCTACTATGCAGGTATCTCCAGGTAGAAGATGATCTCAAGAATAGATTATGGCCCTTATGTACAGATAAAATCTATACACATTGAATCACTACATCTGGGGTATCTCCTGGACCTGAAGAGAGGCTGTGTCTTTGGGGGTGGGGTAGGGGCAGGATTTGATGGGTATAAAGTCTGCAGGGCCTGTGGGGATTGTCCCAGGGTAACAATCGGAGAACTGCTGGGTCATTCTTTCTTTCTTTTTTAGGCACCAGTTTGTAGAAAATAATCTAATATTAAAAATGGGCCCAGTGGATAAGCGGAAGGTGAGTTGCTTCGCTGATCCTCTTCATCCTATGCCTTCCTTCTATCTCAGGTCAGGTCTTCACCCTGGAGTCCCACCATGAGTCGTTGGTCTTTGGAGAGCATCTCTAGATCTTATAAAGCCAGGAACACTCAGACTCTGGGGGAAGCAGTCCAGTCCTGTGGAAAACCAGCCTTATGCTCTGGCCACAGGGCCTGGTTGCACAAGGCCCAACTCACTGTGCTAATAAGGTTTCTGTCACATTGAGGAGGATAGATCATTTCTCAGAGCCTAGCAAGTAGTCTTTCATTAGAATATTTGAAAATACAGGGGTTGTTGTTTATTACGTTTTCTGGGCAACAGGTAGTGCAGAATGTATCAGACTCTGCCAACAGGAGTCTCCTGAACACCCTTCCTGACTGTGTATACTCTGGAAGTGAGAATCTCCATGAAGGTGATTGAGGCCTGGCCTGCCAGGGCAGGACTCTGTGCCTTAGAAGATTTGAAGAGCCAGGACACTATAAGCTAGCATATTGTGAAAGGCATATTGTGAGCTAAACAGCAGAGACCTGTGCTTATGTTTTTCCCTGATGTAATATGTTGGACCTAGGTTCCAAGTTGAGGAGGAAGTGTCTCAGGTGAATGGAGAGGTGGCTGGCAGTCACTATGTCCTGAGCTACTTACCAGTTAGTCCCATCTGTGTCTTGATCAAACAGTTTGTTTATTTTATTTGTACCAGGGTTTATTTGCAAGACGACGACAGTTATTACTCACAGAAGGGCCACATTTGTATTATGTTGATCCTGTCAACAAGGTCTTGAAAGGTGAAATTCCATGGTCACAAGAACTCCGACCAGAAGCCAAGAATTTTAAAACTTTCTTTGTCCACACGGTGAGTCTATCCCTATAAGGTGTCTGATTGTATGTAGTCTTATCACAGGCTTCTGCATCTCTGTTGGAAGTGTCCCTTGCTTTGGCCAAGGAAGCATCTAGGGTCAGGTTAGCTTCTTGAGTCTTAGAGATAGACCTATATGAACAACTTAGGCCTGAGTTGGGTCAGGAGATACTCTGCTTGGTTTTTGGTTTTGGTAGGTCACCTGCCCACATACTTTAGTTTCTGCACTTGTAGAAGAAAGAAGCCCACTGTGCCCACAGGCTTGGAAAAGTTGCTGGCAGCATTGACAGAGACAGGCTGGGTGGGGAGGGGACTCCTGAAGGACATCAGATGCTCTGTTTTGCAGCCTAACAGGACGTATTACCTGATGGATCCAAGCGGGAATGCTCACAAGTGGTGCAGAAAGATCCAGGAGGTTTGGAGGCAGCAGTACCAGAGCAATACAGATGCTGCAGTGCAGTGACATGGCCTGCGGCCGGGCTGCGTATCGCTGCCAGGACACCTGCCCCAGTGCGGCTCGGCCGCCACCCAGGACGCTTCCAGACCACCTGCCAGCCATCTCGAGGAGAACATAGATGGCAGAAACCTTGCAGCTTTTTTATTTAAAAGAAAAGAAGAAAAAAAAGAACCCAATCACACAAAGAACAAAACAAATAGCCAACAAACAGGAATTCAGGGTCGCTTTGCTTGCTCTCTGTGCTCTGTGGTGGCTTCCATGCACTGCTGTGGCCATGGAGACCCAGATCCTTGCACGGTAGCCCAGCTTCTGCCCAGACCAGTGGCCAGATTTGGCATCACCAGCCCCTCCTAGCATCCACAGGAACCGCATGCCTGCCTCTACCCTTTCCTACCTGATACACACAGCTCCTGCTGTGACTGAGGGACTGGGTGTATCTGGCCTATCCCAGTTGCAGAATCTTTCATCAGGAGCCTCTTCACTCCTCTGCTGGGGTAGTCGCCAGCTTACTGTGGGTACAGGGCTCTTAGCTTGTGTGTTCTCCCTTCCTTGAATCCCTTGTATGGCCCTAGAGATTTGGTCAGGTGTGTTTCTGGTGACATGATTTCTGTGTGGTTCCTGTCGTACAGTAGGCAGGTTGTATGGTGAGAAGAATGAAGGCTGTTGTAGTTACAGCTGCCCTCTCTGTAGTGTCCCACTGCCTAGAAGTTTATCCAGTGAACTAGACACCAAGCCAAGCACATGTCCAGGAGGGTTGCTGTCATGCCAGCACCTAGTAACACCAACTAGATTATTATCAGATACAGAATCCTGTCCTGAACCTGGGCAAACCTGAAGGTACTATGGAAAATCCAGCCTGGGCCACCGCTTCCATATAGAGAAGTGGGGAAGCAGGCCTTCCTGGGAATTTCTGCACAGGTTTAAGTGTACAAACCACTTGCCCTATGAGGCAGGTGCTGAGAAAACCCTAGGGTGTATGCCAATATCCCTCCCGGCCTCACCTGGGATGCTGTGGGTAAACACTTCTCAGCTAGCTCCATTTTTACAACTCTGCTGAAAATCTATAAGCCTTCTCATGTTGCCTAGTCATCTACTCCCATAAAATGTGGGCCTTGCCTGGAAAGAATGTTACTACTGTCTTGCTCACAGGAATAGCCCTCTTAATCTGAGCCTGCCTATGCTGGTGTTCTTTGCCAGTATTGGGACACTTCTTTGATGCTAAGCTGACAGTACTTTGTTCTATATTACAGATGGCCTGGGATATTTTGGCCTTTCTTGAAGAGTGCGTCTGAGGGACTTGGCTGTACCTCTCTTTGACTAGGGGTCCCTGAAAGTGGAGAAAAGTAGGCATTTGCCTTCATAGTCTGCTCACAGCAACACCTCAGACTCCCGTGTCCCAAAGGCAGCAACAATTTTGCCATTTCTATTGACTTTCACAAAGGTGCCCCCAAATACCCACAACAGAGGTTACCCTGGTTCTGTCTGCAATGACCACCTGTGGGCCAGGCCATCTAAACTGAGAGGGGGATAGATTCGAGTGATTCTTTTAAACTGGGGTGCAGTGTAGATGAAAAGCCGGCCATCATGCCATGGCAGGGGTGCTGGATGGGAACAGAGATTTTATTTAGACTCAGCTAGATTGTGTGATAAGAGCTTCAGGTGATCAAGGAGCAGGACCTCACTTGCTTGTAGAACCCAGGGAACAGGTATGGCGCAGTATGCTGTCGGCCTGAGAGTGAAAGTGGGTACTCTTTTCTCTTGGTTTTTGAAGAGCCTGTGTTAGCTAAGTACTCTTGGCTATTTCCTCCTTTGAGTCCTGTTCTTGCTCAAGCCTTGTGGCTGTTTAGCTCTCAGAGTGCCCTGTATCCTACATTTGCACATGGAAGAGTGGCTTCCTGCCTCTCAGGTGCATGCAGACACAAGGAAAGCATCTCTGAGGGCGCTTAACTACAGGGGACCAGGGGACTGAGGTTTGGCTTGAAGTAGACCGCATGGCTGGCTGTATATGGGAGAGTCCTTTGTTGCTTCCTTCCCTGGAGAGCAACACTACCTCCTGGGCTTTACCAAGCACCACCCTAACCTCCAAAATCAGGGTTCAGCTGAGCTAGTAGTGGGTGGCCACCGTGACTGCCCTATGCTACAACAGCCGAGCTCTTCCCAGGTCACCTTTGTCCTTACCGCCCCCCTTCCTTTCCTTGATTTTTTTTTTTTCTTTAAAGAACCATGCACATTCTTTCTTACCCTGGCTTAAATCACCTTCATTTTTTTCCAGTCGTCCTTAGATCTGCCACCCCGGGTGCAGGTGCCTTACTTTGTAGGACAGGATGTGGGTGCCAGTTTGTACAACTCTGTGTGCGTGTGCGTGTAACAATAAATGCAAGATGTTTGTAAGGAGAGAAAGAAATGCCCTATTAGTATCTCTAGAAATCATGTGTCCTAAGAATGGCAAGGACTGAAAGAAAGTTGAAGACTGTTCTCTGGCTTCTCCTACCTAGGTACAGTGGACTGTCCCTTACAGCCCACTGAGCCCTGGCTTCCCTTGGCATCACAGTTGAAAGAATGGGTCATTTTCACCTGTTTTTCTGTGCTCCAGCTGGGCAGTGGGCTCCCCATGTAGAGCTGAGTCTCTCTACTCCAGGGAGTGGCATCATGGGTCAGCTGTCATTCTGAGCTAAAACCCAGTAGATGCAGTAAAAACCACTTTGGGCCACCCTAGTGTTTGTGATTCATGCTTGAAGTAACCTTGCAGACAGTTATGTGGCACAGACTCCCAGTGCCAGCAAGGGGGCCATAGGTAATTGTGTGCTTTCTTTAAAGAAGTGTATGTTTTCTGAAAGCAAAAGAATAAAGGAAGGCCCATCGTTCAGAGACCACTGTGAGCACTTTGATGCAGATCCTGTTCTCCCTAACTTCTTTTGTTCCAGGGCTGGGAATTGAACCTGAGGTTCAGGAGTGCTACACAAGTGCTCTCCCACTGGTGTGCATCCTTAGTCTTTGTTTAAACCAAACTGGGAACACGTGCAACATTCATCTTCTTACACCCAGATTTTTCACTTGACATTTTCTCTTAAGCATTTCTCCATGCCATGAGCAGTTCTTCAAAAGCATGTTTTTGATAATTGTGGAGTCAAATGGTTGTAAATTTATAAGTTATCCAATTGTTTCCCTGTTGTAAAACATTCAGATGGTTTTTGCGTTTTCTTTGTGTTTTGTTTTTTGCTATTTAAATAATGCTGTGGTGAATATACTTATAAGTCTTTGATTTTTATTCTGATTTTACCCCTTCCTCACGTGGTATTTTTGGGTAAAAGAATTTGTTCTTTTCACAGCTATTCCTCCTCCTTGGTCTGATGTTTAGATGCTCTGAGTTCAGTTACAAACCTACCTTCCTTGTGTCCTACAGAATTTGAACACATCAGTTCTTGCTAAGCTGTGTGTTCCCAAGAAAGTTTGACTATGACTGCTTTTTTTTTTTTTTTAATGCTAAAATGTTATTGCTGCAGATTCCTTTGTGACAGATGTTTTCCAAAAGCCAGTTTCTTCATTTTCATTGCAAGAATCTGCTCCTGCATGTTACTTCTTTTCCATCCTTGCTGCTAAGGCTTCCAAGTGCTTGGTGATGTTTTCAGAATCTTGTACTTTGTGTCCACAATGGTACTGAATCTGCTTCTACACAGTCAGCAGAGATAAAGTGTCGAACTGACCTTGCCACATGCCTAATGGATAATTCATAATTAAGTTTATAGACTCAGAAATGCATTTGGGCCATTTGAGAATCAGTAGCAAAGCAGAATAACAAAGCTCTTCTTGGAAAAGACACCACACAGATGATTAGGTTTTACCAAAAGTACAGTTGTGAGTGTTCTTGCGCCACACCTCAGGTCTTGGTTCAGGACAGCGTAGTGGCCAGGCTTTTTCATTGCCAAGGATGGGTGTCCCAGCTGATGCTTATGTAAGCCTCTTTGTGTGCTGCAGTGCTGCAGGTAACTATAGTGCCCACCCAGATTGGATAGTATCTTTATCTGTGTTGGGTGGGGCCTGCTGGTTCAATTTGGAAACATGCAGCAGAGATTTTCTGGGCACCATACTCAGTGTTGCTTGACTGTCAGAGCTTAGGACTAGAGACGTGCAGAAATCAGTTTCCTGCCCTCCTCCACCTCAAGGCTTCTCCCCACTGTTCCATAGGCCTGGGTTTTCATAGCTGAGACTTAGGAGGCCACAACAACTCTGAGTATGATGAAGATGCTGCCATACACCTTTTCCATTTGTTTTAATGCAAAACCCAACATAAACTGATGGTGATGCCAGTGGGTATAGCACCTCTTAGGTAGAATGTATGACAAGGGCCCTGACAGATTCAACAGGGCTGAGACCACTCTCAGATCCTCTGAAGATAACTGGCTTCTGGCCTGACACTTCAGGGTTGTAAGTCAGAATGTAGAAAAGTGGCCTAGGAAGGAAGCTGTTTCTGTCAAAAAGCACTTTTGCAGTGGTAAGCAAATGAATTAGCCAATATGAATACCTGAAAATTCCCTGTAATTCATTTCTTCCATATGAAGAATCCAAGCTGTACAGAAGTTTTTACAAATGGCAAAATTTCCCCTCCCCATGTAGTCCACCCTAGTTTAATCATCTGGGTTAATGACTACAGGTGGGTCATTGTGCGGGTGAAAGCCTCCATTATGACCATAGTGTGATTGGACATGAGCAAATTAAAAACTTAGAGTATTTAGAGCTGCTGCGGCTGTTCCATAGCCACGTACAGTAGGATGAATCAATAGTCAATTGCTGTCATTCAGGTTGGTGGCAGTCAGTTAGAACATGTGTAATATTCTCTACCTGGTCTTTAGCTGTAACTGTGATGTACAGGCAAAGGAAAAATTAAAAATACTTATGAAAACAGATAATGCAATGATACTAGGATATACACTTTTGTATTTTTATTCTTATATAAGGTTATTTGCTGGCTATTGTCGGCCTCTAGTTCAGTCTGTGTTATTTAAATTCTAATATATGAATTATTTGGATTGAATTCATGTTTGGGGCCACGTTGTTGTATGTATTGATGTACAGCCTTGAATGTGAATAATTATTGTAAACTATATTTTACAACTTTTTCCCTGGCTTTATTATATAAATTTTCTATTTGGTCATGGTTTAATCATATAATTTAATGAAACAATTTTTCTTTTCTTTTTTTTTTTTTTCAAATATCTGTGCTTTAGATGTAATTACCGGATGATGGATTTCCCTCGTATGCTCGGTAGTCTTGTAATAAAAGCATGTAGAGTGTACACTTTCTTCTGTCCTGTATCCTCTTTGGGTGGGGGCAGAGCTTGAGCCGAGACTGCCTGTGAGAACCCGAGGCTTGCTCCGGCCGGAAGCGGTAATCTTCGGCCTGCTTTTTGAGCCGGAACTTCCGCCTTGTACATGAGCCCTGGGCGGGCACTTTATTGGGGCGTACCCATGGGCGGGACAACTCGGGGGACTGTATTAAAGAACGAACGCTTCCGGCGAAGGGGCGCTGTGGCGGGGCTTGTTAGGATCATGGCGGAGAATCACTGCGAGCTGCTGCCGCCGGCTCCGAGCGGCCTCGGGGCGGGGCTGGGGGGCGGCCTGTGCCGTCGCTGCAGCGCTGGGATCGGCGCTCTGGCTCAGCGCCCCAGTGGCGTGTCCAAGTGGGTCCGGCTCAACGTCGGCGGCACCTACTTCCTCACCACCCGGCAGACGCTGTGCCGGGACCCGAAGTCTTTCCTGTACCGCTTGTGCCAGGCGGACCCCGACCTAGATTCGGACAAGGTGAGGGCTTCGCGGGTCAGCAAGGGTCTGGCCGCCCTAGTCGCCACTCGCGACATACACCTCTCCACAGTGAGGGCGCCCAGCCGAGCGGGCACTCTGAGCCTAGCGTCCTGGGCCGGAGGGAGGATGGCACTCTTGTACCCACCTGCCTCGGCCCTCTGGTGCCTCTCTTGCCTTTCATGCTCTTCGGTCGAGAAGGACCCAAGCTTTGCTGTAGCCCTACTTTCTTCTCCCTAGATTGTTTTGCCCAGGGTGTGTGACCACCACCGCCCAACTATTTCCTGGCTTGGGAACCTGAGAACCCTTTGCATTCATCTGGTCTTTTCACATTCCAGACGTTTAAATTAATGTAGGCCATGGAGGTTGACACAGTGGCTACCTTTTTTCCAGTGACTTGCAGAGTTTGTGCTTCATCCTTCTCATCCATAATAAAAACAGGCACCGCATCTCTTAGAAGGTACCTCCTGAGTAAAAATGTTCAGAGGTGTCCGATTACTTCTAATAAATGAATTATTTGTATTGAATTCATGTTCTGGGCCAGGTGTAGAAAAATCTTAGGGTTATGAGAGACCAGGTAGAGAATCCTTTAGGATCTGCTTTTCAGACTTTGTTTCCCCACTGCCTTTGAAAAGAGTAGGAATTTCCAGCTTAGTTTGTAGTTTGTTTATCTTTAATTTAATTAAACGCTAATGCTGTTTATACCTGTGGTAATAGAAAATGTTTCGATTATTATCATTTCAAAAGTTGTGTGGTGTACTGCATAACTGATAAATCAGTATTGTAAAGGATTGAAACTTAGGAAAAAATAGTTCTCTCCCCTGGTCCCCTAGGCAGTTTACTATCCTTATACTAACTGAGTTTTCTGGTTCAGCCTACATGATGGCACTTGATTTTGTGCCTTGCCAGCCTGAAAATCGCTACTCAGGAGTTTTTCCAGAAAGATTGGAGCCCATTGCACTTTCAACGGCCTGACAGAGCACCTTCTCAGTGAGGCCTGGCATTATGACCAGGAAATAAGAACTCTTGAGTTACTGCAAAATAATCAAGAAGTTAGGGTTTGAGATACCACTGTGGTAGACCTTCACACCCTTCCTCTCAGCTGTTCCCATTTCTGAGTTGACCAGCTCTTTCTACTCGTAGAGAGTTGACCTTCCAGAAAACGGCAAAAGTCTGAAGGATAGAGGTAGGCTTTTGCCAACGGTGGTTTCTTTTTATAGTGAGGGTGTGTGTTTTACTGTTGGTTTTTCAAACAGTGGGCATTTATACTCATTCTTCTCTTTCCACCCAAGCATCCCTGTCTTGTGTGTTAAATCAGATTTTAATCCGCCTTGGCCGTTGGCTTCCGGTGTCTTTTGCTTCCTCAGCACTGGAACACTGGATTTAGGACTGTGTGACTACAGCATATTCAAGTCAAACATATCTCTTCATTTTACTGTCTTTTAAGACTACTTTATAAATTATCCTTTACTGTGCTGGTGAGACAGCTCCTGCTGCCAACCAAGCCTGACAACTCGGTGGAAGGAAAAACTGACTCTGAAAAGTTATACTCTGAGCCGAGCAGTAGTGGCACACTCCTTTAATCCCAGCACTTGGGAGGCAGAGGCGTGAAGATACATGAGTTGGAGGCCAGCCTGGTCTACAGAGCAGAGCGGAGTTTCAAGATAGCCAGGGCTACACAGAGAAACCCTGACTCAGAAAACAAACAAAACAGCTGGTGAGATGACTCAGTGGTTGAAAGCACGGGTTCAATATTCAGCACCCACATGCAGCTCACAGCTCTCTGTAACTCGCTTCAAGGGATCTAGCACTCATATAGACATGTGCAAGCAAGACACTAATGCACATAAAATCAATCGTTAAAAATTTGTATTCAAAAAAGCCCTGTGTAGTGGTGCAAGTCTTTAATCCCATCACTCAGGAGGCAGAGGCAGATGGATCTCTGTGAGTTCCAGGCCAGCCTGGTCTACAGAGTGAGTTCCCAGACAGCCAGGGCTACACAGAGAAACTCTATCTCAAAAACAAATAAAAATTAAAAAAAAAAAAAGAAAGTTGTACACTGACGTCTCAGTGTTCATTATGGTACTTGCGTGTCTACACACATGCATAAATAAGTGTGTGTGTGTGTGTGTGTGTCTGTGTATGTGTTTTTACTTTATTGCAATGGAAGATTAATATATTTTAGGTTTTTTTAAAAGTTTATTATTTAGGAACTAGCAAATTGGCCCAGTGGTTAAGAACACTTGTCACTCATACAGAGGATCCGGGTTGGATTCCCATAACCTCTCATAGTGGCTCATAACCATCTGTAACTCCAGTTCTAAGGAGTCTGACACTCTCCTTTGACGCCTTTGCATCAGGCATGCACATGTTACACATACATGTGGGCATCTAAAACACTCATACACATAATGTAAAATAAATCTAAATTTTATTTGTTTAAATAACATTTGATTTCTGAGTTATAACAAGCATGCATATGTTACACATATGGGCATCCAAAACATTCATACACACAATGTAAAATAATTCTAAATTTTGTTTAAGTAACATTTGATTTCTGAGTTATAAAACCACAATTCAGAACATAAAAATAATATAAGCCCTAGGCATGATGTAAAGCACCTGTAATCCCAGCATTTTGGGAGTTAGAAGCAGAAGAATTGGGAGTTTGAGGCTAGCCTAGGCTACATGGACCCTGTCTCTAGAAAAATGTAATAGATACAGTCTTGGTCCCATGGTTGATAGTGTTTGTTTTAGTCACAGGTTGCTAGAAAGAATAGTTCTAATTCATATTAGCTGTATTACTAGAGTGTTCAAATATGAAAATCTATAAATGTTCTGTGTTTGCAGTGTGCCCACGCCCCCAACCAGGTTCTGATGAAAGAGTGTCCCAAGTGATTCCACCCTAATAATTAGATCCTAAGGAGGTTAGAAAGGAAGGGGTGTTATCAGTCAGAGGCCATCAGTTACCTGATGGAAGATAAACAGGATGTTGATTCACGGGGAACGCTGTCACAGCTCCGACCTCATAGTTAAGATCAAGGAAAGAATACCTGGCTAATGCTCCTTAGAGTTGAACTTTAACAGGGACCTGGCATGTGATTGGTGTTTATTGAGTGCTTACCTTTGCAGAATGTGATGCCAAGATGGGACCTGGGTGAGGAGATATTAAGGGAAGAAGTTCCCAAAGGAACTTTCTGGGTTCACGATGATGGGAGAGCACCAAAGTCTGTTGTCTGGGGCGCTAGGCCCTGAGTTACTGTGGGGAAATAAGTTTCTGGAAGACACTTTCCCAAGATGTTGACAGACAGACTGCTAGGGGATAGAGAATGAAAGCACATTCAGGGCTTATTGACTGTGGTCTTAGCTTTATGTCCAGTCCTCTGGGAGGGCTCTACCTGTGCCCATGTGGGACTTACGATACACACATACCTTGTATCCCTAGACCTTTGACTTACTTCAGCGGCCAACTCTGAGCCCACTGCTCTGTTCTTTTTCCTAGACAGCCTGAGTGAATTCTCCCTTCCTCTTGGGACACCCTCCAGCGGGACTATGGCTGTGTTGTGCATTTGAGCATCTGCTGTTGTGTGTCATTTTCTCTCCAGTGTTAGCCTTGGGAACAGGACAGGTGTGACACTTGTAATCTGCTCGTGGGAAGTGTTTTGCAAAGGCTTGATATTTGATCCATTTTGGTTATATTTCAGCATCACATGGTGTGTTGAAAACAGAGTTGCTGTTTGTAGCCCAACTTGCCTGTGATTTGGTGTGACAGTGCTTCAGGGGGAAAAGGGAAACAGCAAGTACTGTGTGGTTGGAAGCTATCCTGAACTTTGTAGTGTTCGGCCCCTTACTGAGGCACATCTAGAGAAAATGCCACCTGCATACAAACTTCTGCCCTTGGAATAGAACCACTGTCCCAACTTGAGCTTGTAGACATAGTTACACCAGGTGGGTCTTTGGAAAGGGTTTGCTACAGCCAGGGCCCTCTAGTCCTTCTCTGTATCTACTTTGGGTGCAGTTGGTGCTGGTGAGTTTTAGGGTTAGAAAAATAAAAGGACTATTATAGACTGAGGGGTGGGATGTAGGTAGGGAAGCTATCTTTGAATCAGTGGCTTGGCGAGAAAAGTGGGGATTACTTAGAGTGTAAATGACAGATGTTGTTCTGTGTAACTAAATAAGAGAAACCAGCCAGCAGAGTCCCCGGGAGCATCCTGGGCACTGGGCAGAGTTGCATTGGCCGCAGGCTGCGAGTGGGTGTCTACGGCGTGCATGTGTTTTACTTCTTCGGTGCATAAGGATGTGGCTGTGAGTAATCTTGGCCCTGGTGCTGCATCCTAGTGTTGTGCCCTCACCCCCTTTGCAGCTGATGCCTGTTCTCACTGTCAGTGTTCCTCATTCAGAAGCCTCTCGGTCCTCATGAGGAGTTGGATCTTTCTGAGGATTTCAAGGTATCCTCTGAGGTGACAGGGCGGTAGCTGGCAGGTGCAAACCCATTCTTCTTTCTGTCAGCTACTAGTGTAGTTCGCTTGTGCTTGTCCAGCATGATGGTGCCTGGCTTTGATTCTGCAGAGGGATCAGGAACTCTGGCTCCCAGTCAGTTTTCCCACATCAAGTGTTCCTGAAGCCTGGAGCCAATCATTCCCCTACGGGTGGAGCATGGATGCTTTGGCTCTGAAAGTTCAGGATTGAAGAAAACAGTAAGGCCAAGATACTTGCCAACCAGCCCTCAGAGAGTCTGCTCCTGGTCCCAGGAGCAGAGGCTTAGGGAGGGGTGGGAGGTATCTACTGCTTCCCAGACATCAATGCAGGCTTCATAGTGGTTCCTTTTCAGAGCTGTCTACACTTTGCTTTTTCAGTGATTCTCTCCTCTGCATACCCTGCGCTATTAGCCGATTAGTCTATGTGGCTAAATCTAGTGGACTGCCCCTGTTTAGGCCCAAGCTGACTCTCATTAGGCCTTGCTTAGGGGCAGCTTGCTCTCAGCTTGCTGTGGGAAGAAGCAGAGCTGCCTTGTCTGGCACTGTTTTCTTATAAGATGCTTGATGCTTTTATAGGCTTAGGAAATACAGCTATGGAGCTTCGGTGCAGCACTCAGTGCCCACGGGGATGGCTTTGGGGTTGCCCACAAGACATCTCAGAGTAGATGTGCCCACAGTGTTCCCATTGCCCTTGTTCTGGTGGGTTCTTGCTTAGCAGTTGACTTTCACACTTTCTGTCATAGTTTTGCAAATGAGGTCCTGGGTGGTTAGCTGCTCACTGTGGGCTGGTGTTGATCATTCAAGCAGATGAGGAAAGGTAAGTGCTGCTGGGGCTGGACAGTCTAATGAAGGCAAAGAAGAGAAGGAGAAGCCTAGCAAGAAGAGAAGGAAGAGTTCAGGGCTCAGTTTACCCATATGGCCTCGCGTGAGGAGGGTAGAAGCCACCTTGAAGTTGATGGGATAGTAGCCTTAGAGATAGCTGAGGGGACTTTGAAGATGGGCTGTCCTGGCCAGAATGCCCTGGACTGCTGACCTGTTAGCCAGAATGGAGAGGCTAGTGCTGGGGAAGACTGGAGCCAGGAAAGACTTCCCCTTGGGCAGACCTGGTCTGGATCCTTGTCAATGGTCATATTTCCTGTTTCTCTTCTCTACTGTCTGGCTGATGGTGGCAGTAGCCTGTTAGATACACACTCTCACTAGCAGAAAGGAGGAATGTGGGGGGGAGATTGGGTGTAGGTCTTTGTACCCAGTGCACCTAGGGAGGAAACCACCCAAGGAACCTGGAGAGTGGAGGACCCTTCTGTGGCGATGCAGATGCTCATGGCAGTTTTATTTATACAGATGCGGTTGGGAAGTCTCTCCCCATGAAGGCTCCTGTCTAGTAAATCCTTAGGATGCTACAGCAGACCTCAGCTCAAGGAGCCTGCCCTGAGTGAATTCTAAGCATTCTGGTTCCATGAAAAGCCCCAGAAGCCTCATTTGTGGGGTCCAGTTCACAAATATCACATCTTGCAAGCTTTACCAGTGTCCTCAATTCTAGTTCCCAACTAGGGACAGGAGTAATTAATGTGCCATCTAGGACAGGCATACATTCCTCAAGTCATGACTCCTGAAATCTGAGAGATCTCCCCGGCTACACTGAGGGCCACAGTGAGGCAGAGCCCCTAACACATCCCTTAGCCCCAAATCTCACTCAGAGGTTTGCCCTCTGTGTTGTGCCCTCTCCCCAACCCCATTCCGGGGTGGGTTTGGTGGTCAGGTGAGCTCAGGGCAGCATGGGTTCCACAAGGAGAGTAAAGTGAGAGCCCGGCCCTCCTTACCACAGTGTGCTCGGAAAGGCTGGGAGGGCTGGCAGGGGTGGGAGGGGTGCAGTGGCAGCCTGGAGTCCACACGTCCCACCTCACTCTACAAATCTGAATGTCTCTCCCAAGCCCAGGGTCTCTGGACCTCAGTTTCCCCATTTGCAGTTGGTGATATCTAAGACTTCTTCTGGATCAAAGATATGACAAATATGTATAGAACAAATCAAGAAAGTAGAAATAAAGGTTTGTATGTAGATGTCACTGGAAAGGGATAATTTCAGAGTAAAATCTAAGCATTCATAGGTGTGTTGATTATGTGTGTTGGCACATACAAAATTCAATGCATTTGACTTAGTGGGACAGTTGATGGAGTATTCTTGCAGATTTAGTTCATAACACTCCACTCTTAATTGTAATTCTTTTCTATGGCTGCATCTTGTCCCTTCCATTGGGATGGGTGCAGGTGCACCAGATCCTTGAGTGAGTCAAGGAACTACTGCAGACCTGTGACACTCTCCACCTGCATCTTCAACTTAGAGGCTTGCCTGAGGCATAGTGACGGCAGCCTTTGTCTGCATGCTATTCCAGAATCAAGAGTCTGTATTAGGCTCATGCCCTAAAGGACTACAGCTGGGACTCTGTTCTGACTGGGTGACTAAGGCCATCTTCTTACTAGGCCTTTCCCTACCAGAGACACAGGCTTGAGACAGGTTTGTTTCTGGAGGTTGTCTCTAATTCCTTTAGAAATTGATTTGTAGAGTTAGGCCTCCTGGGAGCATGTTTGATGTGGGCCTGACCTGGCCTTTGCCCATTTGTGTCTTTGGGGACGATGCTCATAGGCAGCTATTCTGGCATGTCCAGGGGAACCACCTCAGAGGACTGAAAACTGCCCTACCTGGCTCAGCTGCCAGTAGCTCCGTGTTCAGCCTCCACATTATGCCCACTCAGTGCCAACTTGGGCATCAGCAACCTGTCTTGCATATGTGGACTGGTGGTGTGTATGCGTGGGGGGGAGTTGGCTCTCATGTAATGTTCAGAGCTAAGTCCTTCATCCCTTTTTTATGCCATATTTCCAGCCAGTACTGCCATAAGTAGGTCAGACACAGATCCACTGAGAAGTGGGGAAAGGAGGGGCTGGGAGAGGCAGTTTTTGGTTTGTTTTTTTTTTTTTTTTTTTTTGGTTTTTCGAGACAGGGTTTCTCTGTGTAGCCCTGGCTGTCCTGGAACTCACTCTGTAGACCAGGCTGGCCTTGAACTCAGAAATCCGCCTGCCTCTGCCTCCCAAGTGCTGGGATTAAAGGCGTGCGCCACCACTGCCCCTCGAGAAAGCAGTCTTAATTCTGGTGCTTTTATGGAAAACCAAAACCTTCCCACCATACTAACAGACAGGCTTTTCCCTAAATCATGTTAGGACTGAAGAGAAAAGAAAACAAAGACCCCAGTGACATCTTGGCTGCTTCCTGGCTACTTTGAATCTGCTGGGTTTCAGAAGTGGTTTCCTTCCACATCTTGTGTGCTCTTGGCATAGCTGATGATGGGGTCCCTGCCTCATTTGTCCCAAATTACTGTAGTCGGTCAACATCTAGATAGTATCTTGGAGGCCTGATATTGAATTAATTAATTCCAGCACTCAGGAGGCAGAGACAGTTGGATCTCAGTGAATTCAAGGTCAGCTAAGGCTATATAATGAGAAGATACTGCCTAAAAATAAATAATACAAATAGACAGACAGACAGTCATCTTACTGATTTTATGTGAATGAACTGAAGTCTTGTATTTGGATTCGTGTTTCCTGGTTTTCTTCTTTTCTGTGTTAGTCTGGAGGACCTAAGCTGTATTACCAACTGGGACTGAAGTGCGGGAGGCTCACTTGTCAGTCTCCCAACACAGCCTTGCAAACATGAGTACAGCCTGGAATCCTGCCACAGTGAATCCTAAACTTCACTGTCATGTATGTCATGGTGGAAATCTGTGGCATGTGGGGTTTGGCCTTGGACTTTGGCCCTTACTATGTATGGAGTTGAGATCTTCCACAGACAGCTCCTAAAGAATGTGGTGTGAGTGGTGCTCATACTCCACCACCTCTTTCTCCAGACTCTGGCCTCTGTGGTCCGTGGCTGTCTAGGCAGCTGACCTGCTTTAAGGAAGTAGCCACCAGAAGAAACTGACCAGATGCCGGGCAGTGGTGGCGCACGCCTTTAATCCCAGCACTCGGGAGGCAGAGACAGGTGGATTTCTGAGTTCGAGGCCAGCCTGGTCTACAGAGTAAGTTCCAGGACAGCCAGGGCTACACAGAGAAACCCTGTCTCGAAAAACCAAAAAGAAAAAAGAAAAAGAAACTGGCCAGAGAGCTGTGAGATGAAGTGTAAAGGAAATGATCCTCCAATTTCCCTTGATTCCTGTGAGTGTCTAAGTGTGAGCCTAGACTTTGGAGTTTTAGAGAGATTATGAATATTTTAAAGAGACAAGACTTTTAAAATTTGAATATTTAAAGACTGGGACTTTCAGAGTTTACAATATGTTTTATATTGTGATTTTGGTATTAATGACATCTTGGGGACAACAAGAAAGGAAAGGTTATGGTTTAACAGTGATGTGTTTGTCAAGTTGACAACTGGTCAATTGTTTGGTTAATCTTATTTTTTAATTTAATTTTGTTTTTTTCAATACAGGGTTTCTCTGTGTAGTTCTGACTGTCCCTGGAACTCTGTAGACCAGGCTGACCTCGAATTCACAGAGATCTGCCTGCCTCTGCCTCTTGAGTGCTGGGATTAACAGCATATGCTACCACTGCCTGGCTAAAATGACTTGAGTATTTTATTATTTTATGCATGTTTTGTCTATATTATGCGTATGCCCTGTGTGGATGCTTGGTGCTCAGAGAGGTCATTAGATCCCCTGGGACTGGAGTTATATTTGGTTGTGAGCCACTATGTGTGTGCTGGGAGCTGAACCCTGGTCCTCTGCAAGAGCAGCAAGTGCTCTTAACCTCTGAGCCAACTCTCCAGCCCAGTTGGTTAATTTTATATCAGCTTGCAACAGTCTAGAGTCATTTGGGAAGAGGCAACCTCACTTGAGAAAAATACCCCCACCAGATTGGCCTCTGGGCCAGCCTGTGGTCGGGTTTTTTGTGTTTGTTTTTATTTTTCCCTTAATCAGTGAATGGTGTGGGAGGGCCCAGCTCACTGGGTGGCACCACCCCTGGGCTGGCGGTTCAGGGTGCTGTAGAAGGAAGTGAGCATGCCATGGAGAGTAAGCAGTTAAGCAGCACTCCTCCTCTGTCCTGTGTCAGCGCCTGCCTCCAGGTTTCTGTCTAGCTTGAGTTTCTTCTCTGACTTCCTTCAGTGATGAAATATGGCGTGGGGCTCTACACTGAAATAAACCCTTTTCTCCTCTGGTTGCTTTTTATTATGGAAATTAACATCTCTGGACATAACACAGTGTAGGCCACACTGCCTCGCCTGGTGCCACAGCTTTACGTTCCAGCCAGTGTCAGTTCCTGTCTCTGACACTCTTTGCCTGATACCGCCCTGTTTCCTTTTCCAATGTGTTCCTGTCCTGCCATTCTTGGCACATGCTCTCTTCCCTGGGTGACCAGGAGGTTTGGTGCTGGGGTCTTCATAAATCACATAGGATTATGGATGTGTTCAGGTTCCTGTTCATCCTGCCCTCCAGCCTGGCTCAGCAAGATTTTTGAATTACTTTGGTCTTGTTTTTTAGGAAGTCTCCACATCTAAAGTGCTTCTTTACTAGATGTAAATGGGGATCCCCACAAAGTACATGGCTTGCCCTTCTTTGTGGCTGGGTTTAAGGCACACAGGACACTGGGCTGCAAGCACAGGGTACTGGCTAGAAGAGTCTGAAGCTGTAAGACGTTTCCTTGGGTTGCTGTCCCCATGTTGCCATCTGGAATTTGTAGTTAAGTCTTTGGTTCATGGTGGTGAGCCCTCGGCTCTTAAGACAGAGAGAAACGCTGGACAAAGTACAGCCCTCTGCTGTCGGACATTCCCACTGTGGCCAGTATCTCACTTCTAGTGCTCCGAGAAGGTGTCATCCTAACTGATCATTTCTTGAAAGAGGCCTCTGGTCAGATGTGTCTTTTTCTAGGCCACAGAGGCTTTGGGTTAAAGGGCAAATCTCTCGAAGCATTTGTCAAAAGGCTGCCCCCTATAGGGCATGTTCAGTGAGAACCAGCCACACCCAGCACATGAGCTGGCCAGGCTCTGCAAGTGAACGAGGCTGAGCTGAGGCTCAGTACCACTTCATGGTTTTCAGGCTGAGTGCCAGTGTCAGCAGACCCAATGCTAATGGCTCCTCTGATCTGTCATAATGACCCATACATGCCTCATCCTTTAGGGCTTGGGAGACCTAGGCCATTTTCATGTAGTCTTGTGACACTTGTTATTCTGGAAGCCTCCAGGAAGACAGCTTTCTCCTGCTTCTCTCTTCCTTCCTTCCCCTCACCATCTTCCCCCTTAGTATTCAGGAGGATTTTAGGCTTCTTGTTGCCAGGGGAGACTGAAGCCATGGCCAGCATGACAAGAGAGGCCCCAAGAGTATCCTGGTTCAGGATGAACCCCACCCCACTGATTCTTGTGGTCTGTCAAGGGGGTATTGTGCTATGAATGTTCCTGAGCATGGTGATGTGGAAATGTCACACTACAGGGGCACCTCCACATGAACAGAGCGGAGAGCTCTTTGGTAGGACCATTCTTTTTTCTGTAATGTGGGAATGACCACCACGGCCCTTCTGAAGGATGGCCTCCTTCATTTGGCTTTGTTTGGATGATGGGTCCAGAAGACTGAGAGGCTGAAAGACACCCCCAACCCACCCCATGGCTGTAAGAATAAAGGACAGGTGGCAGAATGGAGAGCCCAGTGGCGGTGTGACCTGTTGTCCTTAGATGAGGTGATGAGGAAGTTGGGAGGGCTAGGGAATAAGGACATTAGGTGGAACAGGGACCCAGGAAGAGGAACGAACACTGGCTTCCACCATCCCTGCCTCCCAGGCCTCAGTGATTTGATGTCAGCCACACTTCAGGTTGATCTGAGAAAAACAAGTTTCTATCGTTCTGTGCCTGTTGGGAAGAACCCTTGGAAACACCAGTTTTTATTTTTTTATTGTCCCAAATACAGAAATGGCCGTCTGTGAAGACAGCCTCTGAAGGCTTACTGCTTTGTGGCTGAGACCTCTGCGAGCTCTGCTACCCATGAGCAGCTATATGCAAGGGGTTCGGAACCCCACACACGTGCCCCAGACTGTCCTCTGTGCCTGTCTGCACTTTTCCATGGTCTGTACCTGCAGGAGCCCCTGACAGTGTTCTAGTCAGGGAGGCCACTGTGTTGTATTAATTTATGGAGCCATTTTCTTTTCCTGGTACTTGGCAGGGCCTTGCTGATAGGAAAATGGGTGGTGACCATGCCTTAGAGACCTTGGAGTCCACTGCATCCTTTGGGCTCCTGTCCCTGCCTAACTGAGAAGCAGTTATGAGGCTGTATTGGTGGTAGAAGCCTCAGCCTTTGTCAGCTTGTGGGGGTCCACACTACATCCCTGTTGGACTTGGCAGCCCCCACATAAATACAGCCTATCTGTGGCAGCTCTGGAATAGGGTGTGACAGAAACTCACTGGCCCACACCCTGGGTGTGGACGTGTCCTAGTAGCTTCTGTGCATCACCCTCTTTGGTAGTCCCCAACAATAAACTTCCTCTGACCCCAGCCAGGTCTGTGGCTCTCATACTGGACATGTTTCCAGCAGGTCTGCATGGTAGGAAAGATGACCTGGGGCTGAATGTGCCCCATACTGCAGGAGATGTCCTCCATGAGGTAGCTCTGGTGAACATGTGAGAATATTAGTCCTCAAGCGGGGCTCCTGCTCTGTCAGAGGCAGCAGGCGGGTACATCTGTTGTCCTACAGATGCTCAGACCACAAACCACTGACCACAGAATAAGGATTTCTTTAGAGATTGTAGTCACTGGGAAAACTGGGGACTGTGGTTCAGCAGGAAATGAAGATACCCTGTGTGGTCACTTAACCATGCCACTGCCCCAGGCTTCACTTATTGCTATAAGAGGCTCCTGATAGTCGGCTTTGGGGCTGAGTGTTAGAGGTGCTTTCTCTAGTGACTTGCTCCTTGGACTCCTACTGTTAGATGTTGGACTGCTCCTTGGACTCCCACTCTTAGATGTGTGCTCCAGGATGCTCTGGAACAAGGAGAGGGTCACCAAGACCTGAGTCTCCAGAGTCTTAGAAGTTGAGCCATGGAACAAGGTGTGGTGGTGCACTCAGGAGGCTGAAGCAGGAGGATTGCAAGTCTGCAGCAAGCCTAGGTTACATAGCGGTGTCAAAAGCCATCCTGGCCTAGACAGCATAGCTGTCCTGTCCTGTGGCAGGGGTGGGTGAGGAGTTGAATTGTGAGTATCAGCCCTTCTTAGCCCTTTCTCAGGCTTTTGGAGCTAGAGGAATGCTGGTTGGCTAAGATCAATAGACACAGGGAGGTAGCCCAGGTGATGGCTGAGACTTGCTTTAGACCATAGTGGAAGCAGACAGAGTCAGAAAATGTTTGAAAGTTCCCTGAGACAGGTGCATGTGCAGTTGTGGAACCTACACAGTTAGTGCTGTTGTGTGGCCTTAGTCTGACTGCAGAGTCACTAGTGTCTACACAAAAACTGACAGCATTTGTTCTTTGCAGGATGAAACGGGTGCCTATTTAATCGACAGAGACCCCACCTACTTTGGACCTGTACTGAACTACTTGAGACATGGAAAGCTGGTTGTTAACAAGGACCTCGCAGAGGAAGGCAAGTTGTGCATTTTCAGCAGGCACTTGGGCTCTGCATTGGTGCCTGGTAGACATGTTGGTTGGTTGCTTAAAGGCACCTCAGCGAGGGACTGCATTGCTGAAGGAGCCAAGATGTGCACCGAGTGGCCAAAGGCTGTGGTGTGGCAGTTTCAGGTGTCTTGGTGATGCAGTGTGGGAGGCTTTCCCAGGTCTCGCAGCTGCTTTGGTTTCTGCAGTGTGAGTCTGTGTCGCATGGACACTCGTACAGCAAGTCCTGGGAAGTGGGGTATGGCGCCCCTGCCTGCTCTCCTTCAAGATCGACTCAGGGACCCTGAGCGTTTTGCATCGTCTCCTCACTGGCCACTATTCTTTCTTGCCTGGTCACAGAGCACAGGACACACAGCACTAGGCTAGCTTGTCTTGATTCAGAAAATCTAGGACCATTTTAAGAAGGCCTCAGCAAGTTCTAGCACCTTTCCTGTGTCAGTTGGTCTGGGTTGAATTGGGGCACTTCTCTTGGACACTCCTGCCGTGTCTTCTTTCTTTAGGGTCTCGGTAGATGCTGTGCGGATTGTCACATGGAGACCTAGTTCTGCCCTGGGGTTGTATGAGCCATCCTTGTTGCCTGGCAGCTTTCATCTGTCATTCCCTGACTCTGCCCTCCCTACCTTTCCCATGTCACCATGCCATGGTTCCTCTGAGCTGACCTGGTCCAGTGCAGCTTCTCTTTAGGAGTGGGAAAGCTAAAGAAATGCAGAAGGAGCCGGGCAGTGGTGGTGCACGCCTTTAATCCCAGCACTCGGGAGGCAGAGGCAGGCCGATTTCTGAGTTCGAGGCCAGCCTGGTCTACAGAGTGAGTTCCAGGACAGCTAGGGCTATACAGAGAAACCCTGTCTCGAAAAACCAAAAAAAAAAAAAAAAAGAAAAGAAAAGAAAAGAAAGAAAAAGAAATGCCGAAGGCTGTATAGATGAGGAAACCCTAAGCAGGGTTCTTGCAGTCTACTTTTAAGTTTCTGGGAAGTTTGAGTCTACATACGGGACATTAGATAGCAGGCTGTGGCAAAGCCCTGGAGCCAGGAGTGACTCTGGGCAGAGAAATGAGTTGTCTGTGACTGGGACACATGCAGGAGTCTATGGCTTCCACACTGTTCTGGCATCTACAGGAAGAGCCAGTAGCACAAACAGGTACCTTCCAGGCTGCAGAGAAAAAAATGTCAGTTATCTCCCACTATCTGTGGGCTGAGACCAGGTGTCCTGCCTCCATGTGTCACCTGTAGTGACAGTGCCCTAGTATGTCTGGTAAGCTGACTGGTGTTTTCACCTACCCTGAGTGCTGAGAACTGTAAGGTCTGTGAGGATGTTAGGATGAGCCGGACGCAAGAGCCTCAGGTTAGGGATGGGGTGGGGGATGAGGCACTGATTTGCTTTGCTCTGATCTAGTAGAAATCACTTTTTTTTAAAAAAAAAAAACCTCTATTTCAGGAGTGTTGGAGGAAGCAGAATTTTACAATATCACCTCACTAATAAAACTTGTAAAGGACAAAATTAGAGAGCGAGACAGCAAAACATCCCAGGTGAGATGGGTGACTAACCTGCCAGCCGTTTCTGGGCTTGCTGTGTAAGCAGCTATGGCTTCTCTGTGTGGCTTTGGACCAGAACTGTCCTATCCCCATCCTGGTGCCCCAGGCCTTGCTCTCCTCTTCCTCATCTGCGAAGAAGGGGCCGTACACCTTTGCCGGGGTCCCTTGCCAGGGAGTCCACTGCAGGCAGTGGAGATAGGCAGTTCTGTGGTAAGTGCATGGAGGGGAGGGAGGCCTGGTGGGGAGAACCAAGATGCCGGAGGACAGAGGCTCTGATGGGAGAATATCAAGACCTGATCTGCAAGTGCAAAGGCCTGTGGCCAGCACGGCAGAGAGGAGAGCAGCGGCAAGCCGTGAGGTAGGTGACACAGATAGATAGATTCTGGGCATTTGTGCAGTCACTGGGAGGAGTTGGGCTCCCTGGGGTCTCTGCTGCCCAGCAAGTGTGTGTTGTGAGTGCTGTGTGAGGTAGGCAGTGCCCCCCTCTGAGGAAGGTCTCAGCATTGGTCTTATCAGCAAGCTAGCTCTGCACTTGAGAGTGCTTACGCCCTCTCACCCAGCTCACAAAGTGAATGCTGGCAACACCTAGGCTTGGTCCACTTAAAGCCTCTCATTGTCTTCCGGGCACTTTCCCACTGCACACCTTTAGACCGTGCCTCTCTGGCTCACTGATGGCTGGGAGTGGAGCATATGCACATTTGAACAACCTTCCCCTTAACAGGGAGGAGGCTCCTCCTCCTCAGGGCCTTCGGAAGGTCCTAGGATTCCCCATCCCCCTCAGTTGGCCCCTTCTTTCCTCTTTATCCCAGTCCCACTCAGGACCATGGGACCTGGACTACTTCAGTCTCTTTCTACATGACGGAGGTAAAAGATCCTCCTGGCAGGGCCAGGCCTCACAGAAAGGTGACAGCCATTGTCACTTGATGCACTGGGGTGACAGCAAAGCCAGTGTTTGCTGTTACCCATTTGCCACTAGTGTGAAGCACCACCTGAGCAAGAGCAGCCTGGAACCCTTGTGCTTTACTGGTGGCGCTGGAAGAGCAGACTTGTCTGTTGGCTGTCTTCCATGTCACATCCAAGACCAAAGTCTACCCGGAACTGCCCAGGGAATCCCTATTGGGCAGGGGACATTAAGAAAAGATTGTGTAGCCCTGCATGGAACATACAAAGGTTTTCTGTGTATTCAGATCTAGCCACAGGTGCTCTGAGGATTTCAGGAACATGACTCATTTTATTTTGGAATTTAGAAGTAGAAATATTTTTAAAGGGAAACAGGAAAGCTGGAGTAGCAGCTGTTGAGGCTGTAGGTTGGATGTGTAGATGTGTTCAAGGTTGCTCTGAACACTGACCTGTGACAGTATAAGGCTAGGGTTGCTTAGGGCATGGTGGAGCGTGATCTCATGGGGCGTTTGTCCTTACAGATGCCAGTGAAGCATGTGTACCGTGTGCTGCAGTGCCAGGAGGAGGAGCTTACACAGATGGTATCCACCATGTCAGACGGCTGGAAGTTTGAGCAGGTGATGAGTGGGGGCTCATGGGAATCTTCAGGTCCCAGGGACCATAACCCAGTCCCTATCCTGTCCTACTCTGTGGTGGTTTTCTGATGCCAGCTCTTCCATTGAGGATACTGTGTGGCATGTCCAGTACTTACTCTGTGTGTGGAGCTGAACTAAGTGCTTCCTGCCCCCACACATCAAGTGCTGCCTAGTCTCTGTCCTCCTGGGCGCCTGGTGGGTCTCATGGGCTGAGTATGCATGTGTCTTGTGCCCAGACTCTATCAGAATCACATCAGAGACTTGGGCAGGAGCCTACCCATCCTGTCCCTGGCATGTGACCCAAGAAAAGCTGTGCTCTGGAAAGCAGCTGTCACCCTTTCTAGATCTGTGAACTGGGTCACCTCATTTGGAGCCAAGTGCCATTTGCTCTGTTGTCTTGTGACTTCTGGCTGGAAGAGAGTCTCCTCTCATAACCAACTTTAAGACTTTGTCCTTAGCTGTTCTAGAAGGTCCTTAGAACCAAAGCACGGGCACGCCTTTTCCCCTCGATTCTGACCTTTGTGCCATGGTTGGACTTCTTTGCTATCAGTTCTTTCTGGTGAAACCCAGGGAGCCTGAGTCATGCTGGCTAGTAAGCTACACTCTGCTTCCTTAAGTGGGACTAGCACTGAATTGACAAGCTTTCAGAGAACCAGAATGAAACCCAATCTGTTTGAAGTAGCCAATCCAACCTCAGATCACCTAGGGGTCAGTGATTAGGTCAAAATCACTGCCTGGTTAGGATAGAGTCTCTGGGGGACAGGGGTTTATGTCTTTCCCTCAGTGGGACCTCCCACAACTACCTGATCCAGACCAGCACCGCTGCAGTGAGTCTCACCTGGTGGGGTCCACCCCTTCCAACCACTTTGTCCCCCATTGCTGAGAGGACTAGTAGCTTACTCTCCTGTCCTCTGTTTCTGATGTATAGACACATGAACAGAGACCACGGTGGCTGGTGACCTCTGAGCCACTCCTGCTTCCTCACTGTGCCATTGGCATCCCTCAGAGGTTTCCCTTGAGTTATTTCGTGTTTAAAGAACAAAAGTGTTTGAGATCTGTGTTGAGCTTGTCCTGGACTCATGACTAGAGTAATGAGCATGGTCCTGGCCCAAGTAGCATACTTGGTGACCTGGAGGCTTATGAGGCATGTTAGAACATGCGAGGTTGTACGAAAGTGCAAAATACCACCATCAGTGTCTGTCAGGGTCAGGCTCACTCAGTGCTCCAGGCTTTCAGTGCTGTTGGCCTCTGTTCCCAGCACATCCCTGGGGCACTAGACTTAGTCTGCAGAGGTCCTACCTACCCTAGAGGGTTGCTGGCTGCCATCAGATACAAGGACAGCCAGCAATAGGTTCTCAAGTGGTGCTTGTACATGAACTCTGGCGTCAGCTCTCCCTCACCTACCTTAACCTGCCCGCCCAGGGTAGCCTGTCATCATCCCTAGGGCCCAGCCAGGAGCATCAAGAGAAGCTCAGTATCTATCTGCAGAGAGAGCCTGTCCCAGCATGTTGTGCAATTACGTGGGGGTGCAGGTGTGGCCTCCTACAGTACAGTGCACTGGGGGTTTGCTTCCCGTTAGTTCTATGGAAAAACCTTCTGGCTAAAGCTAGCTCTCATTTCCCTGAGCTTCCATAATTTGTGCTATGAACTTACTCCTGAGAGCCAGGTACACCTGAGCCACTGCCATTGTCACAGGCTGTATTTCCCTTCCAGCTGGTCAGCATTGGCTCCTCTTACAACTATGGAAATGAAGACCAGGCTGAGTTCCTCTGTGTAGTTTCCAAGGAGCTGCACAACACCTCATACGGCACAACCAGTGAGCCAAGTGAGAAAGCCAAGGTGAGTGCCGTAGCTTTTCTCTTCTTTTGCCTCACTGATTTTTGTTGTTCCCTTTAAACTCTGAGTTGTGAGGTCTCTCTGTGGCTAAAGATCTTCACATGAAGTCACCTGTTGTGTCAGAACGGAGGCGCTTTGCTAGCACACGTTTCCAAAGCCACAGGACAGAATCACTCCTGGAAGTGTCTAAGCCTCATGTCCAATTGGTTGGGTCTCCCTGTTAGGACTGTCACTGTGGCTGCATTCTCTGGAAACAGCCTCAGGAGTCAAGGGAAGTCTTGGGACATAAGCTGAAGGCAGCTCCTTAGAGCACAGCAGCTGCCTCTACTGCACACCATTGGTCTTTCACATTTGCTTTAATGTGTAAAAGGGATTGTCCTTCAGTCCCGCCCTCCTCTGTAGAGAGCAGTGTTAGCCAAGGGTAAGAATGCAACCTGCCTCATCTACTTTTAGATTACTCTCAAGTGACCAATTTTGGTGACCTTTCCCCTGAATGCCTTCTAGCTTGGGTTCAGGCCAACAGATGCACGTGTCCCCACAGTGTACATTGTTGGTCTGGACTGGATAATTCCTGGGCCTTGGGGTCATTTGGTGGTGGCTAGTAGAGCCTTGCAGTCAGCTCAGGGGGAGCTAGGAGTCTAAGGGCTTTGCTTAGGCTGAATCTAAGGTCACAGTGACCATGGTAAGGCCCAGGGCATTGCCAGGGGGCTTTATGAGTTTGGCAAATAGGCCAGACATGGTGAGTTTTAACCAGAGACTTGATGGCAACTTGACCCTTAGTCAGTGGCCTCATAGGTGGCTTCTATATCCCTAGGTCTTTCCATTTAGCCCTTCCTGATCTTTAGGGTGAGGGGTGGGGGTGGGGCAGAGTTCCCCTTGTCTTTGCCATTGGCTGATACAGTACACTTTCAGAACCTGAGTTCCTGTCCTTAGCCTCTGTGTGACCGGGAGAGGTGAAGAGGGTGGAGGAGGGGCCAGCCCTCTTCCATGCTGCCCCAGCACAGCATGACGTTAGTTGTGCTAGAGTTCAGGCTGCAGGTTGGGGGGACCAGAGCCCCAGCACTTGGCCTGAGGCAAACTTCCCCTGTGTCTTAGATCAAGCAGGCATCCCTACCTTCTTGAGCCTCTGAACTAACCATAGAAGGGCATTCCCGTCTGTGGTCAATGCCAGGACTCTTTCATACATTTAAAGCTTTTTCCTCCCTAAATTTACAGCTTTCATTATGAAACTCACTGGAGTCCATCTTTCTCTCTCTGAGCTCAGCCTCCTCCATGACTTTACAGCTGCCAAGAGGACTTACCCTGGACTGTGAGGAGGCTTTGGGCATGGCCCAAGTCTCTTTGTCCCCATTTCTTACTTCAAAAATATGTGGCTCTGAAGAAGAGCAATAATACAGTTTCCAAATGTGCTTGACAGTAGGAGGCTCCAGAGCCCCAAAGTTGTGGGGAACCCCGAGAGCCAGGTCTAGAGAAGAGGAACTTGGGAGCAGGTGCACACTGGGCCATCCTTCTGAGAACATTGGATCCCTTTGAGACGTGTGTCCTCTATGGTCAGCAGCTACCATGTTCACACTGAGCCCTGTCCTCAGATGTCCTCTGAGCATGTACCGCCACAATCTTTTCCCATTTCAAGTGGGAAGGGTAGAGTAAGGACTGTTAGGGCCGTGGGACTGTAGCTTGTGTGAGGAGTCAAGCCGATTGTGAGTGTGAGGGGCAAGGCCGAGGTGAGTGAGTACCTTGCCTCTAGTGCATCTGTGTGCGGAGCCTTCCATAGCCACTCAGACCTGCCATCTAGCCCTGACTCAGAATGCAGCAAGAGCCCTTGGGCTTAGGGCCTCTTTTTGTCTCAGAGAGGTACAGCTACTGGAGGGGACTTCTGGGGCCAGGAGCAAGGGAACCTTCTGTGTAATCAAGCACAGTCCTTCCCCTGTGTAACACGGAATACCTCACCTATGAGGGAACCTCTCTGGATCCTTGGGCCCGGTGTGATTCTGGAACCCTCTCTTATAGGCATGATTTATTGATGGGCTGATTAACATCTGCCCACATGGCTGGTACATGTCAGTCCCTTTGACCAAGGTCCCACCTCTTATCATGCAGTGGGCTTTTGATGGAGCCAAGTCCACTAAGTCATTTCCCAGGAGCCAGGGCTACAACAAAGACCCCCTTAGGCAGGGCTCAGCTCCTTGGCCTACCTGGGAGCTGTAAGGGCAGGTGCCTGCTACAGCTACAGGTGAAGGACTACACAGTTCACACAGGGTTTTCCCCTGGGTGATATATATTGGTTAGCCCTCCTGCAGGCCTGCACCGATCAGGCTGGGCTGACAGCTGTCTTCTTCCTTGCTTCCTGCTGTTCACACCAGAGTGACAGAGAGGAGATGAGGCATCAAGGCAGTGGCTCAGATTAAGCGTAAATGTCACGGTGAGCTCTGCAGCCCTTTAAGTAGACCTAGCAGCATAGTCTCGTATCCCTAGTGACCTTTGCCTCCACCCCTCCTCTGTGCTTCTATATGCCCTGTAGTTGACAGAAACTTTGATAGTTGTACCTATGTATCTGCAGTAGAGCTAGCTCCCTATAGGAGGGACGAGGGTGGAGGGTGTTGCTGAAATGCCGGTGCTGCTGGGTGCTGCCCTGTCATAGTATCCCTCCATGGATACCTTGGGCAAGATGGGGACTTTGGGTCATGTGAGGCTGAGGGTGAGCACAGGAGTGTCCTGGGGCTGAGGGTGTGAAGACAGGAGTGTCCTGGGCTGAGGGTGTGAAGACAGGAGTGTCCTGGGGCTGAGGGTGTGAAGACAGGAGTGTCCTGAGGCTGAGGGTGTGAAGACAGGAGTGTCCTGAGGCTGAGGGTGTGTGCACAGGAGTGTCCTGGGCTGAGGGTGTGAACAAGGTGTTCTAGGGCTGAGCAAGGAGTGCTCACTCGGTTCTGCCTGCAGCCTCTGGGTGGCCCTCTTGGCAGTCACAAGACCACAGCTTCACTTGCTGAGCCTTGGTACAACAAACACCAAAACCCATGGGATTTTGTTCTCGTCTCAGGGACTCAGGTTTGTACCCATAGATTAGACAGACTCTCACCCCCATATCCTCCTCCACCTAGGCCCTCTCGGTCTGTTGGTTCCTATGCAGGGACCAATTGCCAGTGAGTAAGTGGAATAAGACTAGCCTTAGGAACATGAGCATTGCCCAAGAGGAGCATTGGCAGTGGAACTGCAGGCTGGGAGCGCTCACTGCTGCCCTGAGCAGCTTGGTGCACTGGGAGTATGGGGAGACACCTGGCCATCCAGGCATCTGGGCTGGCATCTTGGAAGCAAGAAGTATCCAGGGAGGAGTGGTCTCAGATTCCAGCCCTGGAACTAAATATGTCTTTTTCCATTTGGAGTTGAACTTTTTTTTTTTAAGACATTGTTTCACTATGTGTAGCTCTGGCTGGCCTACAACTTGCTATGGAGACAAGGCTGGTCTTGACCTCACAGAGTTCTGCCTGCTTCTGCCTCTGCCTCCTGAGTGCTGGGATTAAAGGCGTGGCTGTCACACCTGTCTTGTCTCCTGACACTCAGCATATTTACAATCCAGTCCTTTAAGAGGCCTACATGCTCACTCTACATTTGATATTTTTCAGATTTTGCAAGAACGGGGCTCAAGGATGTGAGGAATGCTGACAGCTGAAGAAATGATTTTCTTTTCCCCAAGATGGAGTGAACCGCCATGTGCAGAAAGCATGGCTGTGAGAAGAAACCTGCTTTTGATCATTTCTCTAGAGATCTGGGTGTGGATCCTTTTTTGCCTCAGATGTGGGTGGCGTGAGACAGCCCAGCTGTCAAGCCAGTCGCCCCCCCAACCCCCCTGGGAGGCAGCTAGGGCTGGGTCGGCAGTCTCCGTGGTCTCACTGTTCTTTCTGAGTGCTACGTGGGCTGAGGCAGGAGGCTGCTGACCTGCCCTGCATCCTGAAGATGCAAAGGGCAGGGCCCTTGGTGCTACACACAGTCTGCAGCCTGGGCCTTGCCGGGAGGGAGGGGCAGTAGCCGAAACTCCTGTCCAGTGCACTGTGGCTTAGAGGGCGGGTGCCTGCTCATCACTGCTTGAGCACCAGGCCCACATCCTTGAGTCAGGGAGGCTGCTTTGCCTCCAGGCATGATTGGTTGATTTCTCTCGACCTCGACTGAGGCTCCTGACAAAGGCAGCCTCCACATTATCACTACTTCTGGGCACCTCCCCTGGACTATACTCCTTCAGAGCCAGACCCTTGCTCTGGCCTGTCAGCCTGGCCCAGGAGCATCAAGGCTTCTTAATTGTATTTTCCAGGCAAGAGGACTTTGTAACCCTTTTTTAAAGTGTGGATAGACCACCCGGTGTTTATACTCTTTAGAAATGCCTAAAAGTGTTGCTACATTTTGGATTGATCTGTTAAATCATTTACGGGAGATAGAGGTTTTGCCTCATGTCTCACCTGTGGGCTCATGGGGGAGCTGGCGTCTACCAGTGCCTTTGTTGTGCCTGGGATGGAGGCTGGGGGCGGGGCCTGTCCACCTGGCTTCTGGAACTGACACTCCAGGTCATGTTGAACATTCAGGATGTTTACAGTGCAAACATGTCTCCTTCTCACTGGCTCTCATTTCCTTGTATAACTATGCAGTTCTTTCGTATTTCTGGAGTGTTTGGGACTTTGCACAACCTGCATGGGCTCTGTTCATCTGATACGACATTGGAGCTGCTAAGGCTCCTGCAGAGGCTGCGCCTGCTGGCTTGAAACAGACCTTTCTCAGCTGGTTAGGGGATTGTAGCAGGCCACAAACTTGGCCCAAGCAAGCAAGCTCTGTGCTTCTTGACCCCTGGATTCCCAAGGGAGCTGTGCAAACTGACCGTCATGGCTGCCCATGTGCAGGCCAGGGCCTCTAACACTGCTTGTTTCAAATGCTTCCGGAAACTTTTTGCCTAGACCCTCTTCCTTCTCCTTTGCCAGTAACTGATTAATCAAGTTCTCCAGCATCATGGACTGACCTCCTCCTTTCCTAAGGTCTGTTGTATGTTGTTAAATGTTTGGCTTAATGATTCATAAAAACCTGTCTATGGGGTTGGTTGAGCCTCAGCAGCTCTGTCTCCCCAGCACAGCTCTGCTGTTGGCCATGGGGGATATTCTGGGGAGTTGCTGGACACTTAGCATTGTTTGATTTATGACTTTGACAATAGATAGGCTTGTGGGGTTTTTGTTTCTGTTTTTTTTTTTTTTAATTTAATGATATTAAAACTTAATTCACTAAAATTCTAAGGGGATATTTATACTTTTATACTTTTTTAGGTATCCGTATTTTATCAGCTTACTGTTTAATGCCTAAGTTTCCCCTGGGGATAGTAAAATAAAGTTGTGTATTTATGAACATGCCCAGCAACTGTTAATGTCTTGAAGTGTATGGAGAAGTGTTGTCAATCCCGGAGTGCATCCTGGTAGACCAGGATGGTATGTTCCTGCTTCTAGAGCGAAACCTCTTCCAGGTTCCCTGAGGACTTGCTTCCCACAGTCAACAGGGTTGTCTCTGCTGTGCAGCCCCTGAGCCTTGTATATCCTGTGTCCTGTTGTGCAGTCAACCCAGCCGGGTTGGTGACCCGCTGGCCCAAGGGTACCAACAAGGGTGTCCTGTTGCCCAAGCTGAAATATGGGGTTCCTGTACAGTGCTCAGTTATCTGGGCCGTGAGGTACCCTGTGAATGCCTGGGCACCAGTAGGGTTAAGGGTCTAGATTCTGCTCTGAGAGGTCTCCTAATGCTGACCTGCCTCATAGCCCAGAAGGTGTCTAGCACAGGGACGGACAGTCTGTTGTCACCCTCAGACAGCCTCCCAGCCATGAGGGTGTCTGGAGAGGGACTAAGGGCACAGCTTGGGCAGTTCTGCTGATTTTGGGAAGCCAGCAGTCGGGGCAGGAGAGGCAGTGTATGCAGCATCCCCAGTTAGGGCTACAGCTACTGGACTCTGTACAGAGCCTGTGCCTGGGCTTTTACCAAAGTGCTTCTCGTGGGCAGGGCTATACCTCTGGTTGGATGGTACCATGGGCCCAAAGAACAAAGAGCCATAAAGCCCACATGCAGCTTTCCAGTTCTACGTGGGAAGAGGAGCCCTAGGGGTTCCTCCTGCATGTTTGCCATACACTAGGTGCTAAGTGATCCATTCTGGGTTGTTTTGTTTCCTCAGACAGGGTCTCACTCTGTAGCCTGGAACAGGCTCAGAGAGATCTGCCTGCCTCTGTTTGCCTGATGCTGGGACTAAAGGTGTGTGCTGCCACATCTGACAGTTATCCATTCGGTAAATAACTTCCTGCTCCACCGGAGGTTAAGTCAGAGGTTAAGGAACGCACCAGTAGAAAAGGAGCCTCAGGGATCAGGGATCAATGGAAGGGACTCCTGAAGTGTTATAAGAATGCACGGGTCCTTTGTGTGATGGTGTTAGAGATGCTGGGTGGGATTGGAAGCTGTGCCCCCAGCATGTGCTTCCGCTCATCTTCCCCGTGGTTTCTATGGAAGCCCTTGGCATCTTGAGACCTGCCTCCCACCCATATCTGTCACTGTCCACAGTGCTGAAATGGGACAACCATTGGTATTCAAGGTGATGGGGCAGTCATGGGGTGACAACAGGGCAACTGGGTCAGGAGCACCCTAGCTTGGTGTGCCTGCAAGGGTCCCATCTCACTAGGAACCAAGCCCTCTAAATCTTCTCAGTTCGCAGTGTGTTGGCCTCTAAAGCCCTGCAAAGATCCCCACGTGGTCCATGATGTTCTTTTCTTTTCTTTCTTTTTTTTTTTTTTTAACAGAGGTGAACATATATAAAAGCAGCTGACATGTAAGACAGGAGAACAGTATTTACAAATGTACAGTGGGTGGGGCTCCACCTGCTGGGCTGGGCAGCCCTAGAGGATCGTGAGCAGCAGTGCTGCCAGAGCCAGCAGGACTGTGTGGGCAGGTAGGCAGGGGGAGGAGTTCCCCACCAGGTGCTGCTGACTTCGGGGGTCTCTATGCTGCTGCTGGCTGCCGGCCCTCCCCTGAAACTGCAGTTCTGGGATGATTTGGTGGATCCATTTGTGATGAGAAGTCACACGGATGTAGACACCTGGGCGATTCCGGCGGGCACAGCCCTCTCCCCAGCTGATCACCCCAGCCTGCACCCATGACTGGTCCACAAGACACACCAGTGGGCCTCCAGAGTCACCCTGTGGGGAAGCAGAGAGTCATCACAAAACTGCTTCCCAGGAACCTCCCCACTGGTCCTCTCATGGGCGAGCCTGCACATTGCTGCTGACCCAGGTTGCCTGTCAGTGGCATACACCCAGTGTGGTGTTTGTTGGAAATGCAGCTTTTGGGCCCCCATTTCAGATCCAAGACTTGCTTATCATGGCAGCGAATGGAACCACAGTCTACCCACGACCTGGGCTGAACTCCCTCTAGAACAGTGGTTCCCAACCCTGCTGATGTGGTGACCCTTTAGTACAGTTCCTCCTGTTGTGGGGACACACCCCCCCCAACCATAAAATTATTTTCATTGCTACTAATTTTGCCACTTATGAATTGTAGACATCTGATACGTAAGGTATCTCATATGTGACCCCCAAAGTTGTCAGGACCCACAGGTTGAGAATTGCCGCTCTAATGCCTTTGTCATAACACCCTACCTTACAGGCGTCCTTCTTGCCCTCTGCAAAGCCTGCACAGAGCATGTCATCCTTGATGGTTTTGAGCTGGAAGTTAGACTGGGCATCCTTGCTGTACAGCAGATTGCACTTGGGAGTTTCAATGATAGGCACAGCAAGTTTCTGCAGGACCCCTGGGTTGGGCAGTCGGTCTGGGGAGGGAAAGACAGCCTGCAGCTCAGTGGACAGTCTCAATCAGGATCCCAAAGCTCATTCTGCCCCTCTCTGGGTTTCCTCAGAACTTAATGGGACTGTTTCTTCCCTCATTAGTAGTACCAGGCCTGCTTGTCTTCCTCTCCGTCTCCTATATGCACAGCTGTTCCTCCTACAGCACCTGCTCTATTCATACCTGCCTCACCCGTGCGAATAGAGATCATGTATACCAGTATCAACAGGAAAGCTGTCCCCCCCTTCTTAAGCCGTATCTCCCTCCCTCCCTTACCTCAGTCCCCCTCACCTTGTTCACTGGGGCTGCCCCAACCAGTGACCCAGCAGTTCATGCCCGACTCAAAGACGACCGAGGGATCTGGCAGGCACACAGGAAGGATGTAATTGGTGAAGGTCACAGGCACCTGCAGCTCCACCAGAGCCACGTCAGCACTAGAGGCCATGCCTTGGTACTGAGGATTGCTTTTCACCTGCTTCACGGGAACATACAAGGCATGTGGTCCTGGCTCCTGCAGCTTCAGTGCCCCCAGCAGGACCTGGTATATGGATATGTCCGAAGTGCTGATGGAAAGAGCAGAGCTGGTGTGAGTACCCTCCTCCATGAGGAAAGGGACCCACAGTGGGTAGGTCTGGTCCACTGCCATATCTGACATCTCTTTGTATGCATAACAATGTCATCTCCCTGATAAAGGCTGTAGAAACTGAAAATCACCCATCTTCCCCTGGCTACCAGGTGACTGTGCATAAGTGGTCTAACAGGTTTCCCGTGACTTAGTTTCCTCATTTGTACGATGGGGACACTAAGAGACCTACCTGAAAAGCCTGCTTTCATACACATAAACCTATGAGATACAGTGAGGCCAAGACCTGCCTCTGAGTCCCAGGTAGGCCACCTCTGAGCTTTTTTAAATAATTGCAGGGCTGGCAAGATGGCTCAGCAGGTACAGGTGCCTTCTGTGCAAGCCTAAATGCCCTAGCTTTATCACAAATAAAAAGCTGTAGTGACAGAAAACCGACTCTGGAATGTTGTCTTCTGACCTCCACAAGCACAGCAGGACACGTGCCCCTCCACCAAACACACAATAATAAATAAAACAAAGGGGGAAAGAGGAATTGCAGATCCGTGAAGAAAGAGGTGTGATGTTCGGAGACCCTGAAAATCCGAGGCCAGGTGCCTCACATGGATGTGTGGGTTGGGGAACTATCCTCTGAGGTGATCGTAAATGGGGTGAGGAAGAGGGGCATTCTGTTCCAAGTCTTAGTCTTCTCTGATATCTCCAAACCAGAGAGAGCTCTGGATTTGGGGACGGGGGTAGGGTGCCTGCAAGAACAGCACCCCAGGTATCACTGACAGAGCAGCTAGTGGAGCAGGAGTTGGGGCAGTAGTTACAACTTCCAGGCATAGTGTTGGACCTAATGGAAATTTTTAAATTATTTTATTTATGTGTATGAATGTTTTGTCTACACATGTTTCCGTGCACTGTGTGAATGCTTGGAGCCTGCTTAAGCCAGAAAAGGGTGTTGATCGCCTGGAAATTAAGGTATAGAAAGTTGTGAGCCACCATGTGAATGTGGAGAGTTGAACATTGGTCCTCTACAAGAACGGCTAGGACACTGGGCTATCTATCGCGTTCCCTAAAGGAAAACTTTGGAAGACAGTGGGTGTCACTGGAACAAAGCATGGGGTAGGGGTGGGGTGTGCCAATTGTGGTGCTGCCCGTGGTCCTGAACAGTTGTGCACAGGATCTGTCTTGTCCCAACCGCTGGTTAGAAGCTGGAAGGGCCAGGGCCACTTACTTGGAGAAGCAGTGTGCAGCAGTGAGGACCCATGTTGGTGCAATGAGACTGCCCCCACAGAAGTGGATTCCGTTGCGCTGGATGCTGACCTGCCAGGGCCACTCACCTTCTAAGGCGTCCTCCCCACCCACCATCCGGTTGAACATCTTTGGATGCCCACAGGCTGGAAGAACATGAAATCACTCTCTGAGGGAGGGGGCTGGTTCCACAGCTCCAGCTCTATCCCAGACTCCACCTGCCAGCTTTCACTTTCTGTCAGTTTTCTGCCCTTTCTGGCCCCTGAGCCGCTCAGGACATTGGCAGATCAGAGGCCCAAGTGTCAGAGGCTTTTGATACAGGTTAACCCTTTCTAGTTCTGCCTTCCCACGAGCCCCAGACTTCTCATTTATAACAAGGTGACAAGACCCAACCAGGGATCAGGAAGGTTGATGTGACATGGAAAATTCACACCCAGAGCTGGGCACAGGTCCCTAAAGGATGGCTTTATGTCATGTGTTCCACCGGGTTAGTGAACCAAAGGATAGTCATGGCACATCAGTGAAGGTGTCACCTATTCTGGTACTTGTCCCTGATGCCTCTACCATGTACTGTTTTGCTGATCATATGGGAGATCTTTTCTTCCACTGCCTCTGGACTCTAGTTCTGCTTGGCCACTATGGCTGGCTTTCCTGCTGCCCCATGCATCGCTCCTATTCTTATCATCTCCTCCCCCCTCTTCTCCCCCCCCCCCCTCTGCCTCGCTCTCCTCTGCCCCCCCCCGCACCCCTCTTTCTTTCCTCCCCCCCCCCCCCCTCCCCCCCCCCCCCGCATGTGTGTGAATGTCCAGCCACTCCTGTGCCTTAGTTGATCCCACTTACCTCTCAGAGTCCTGGCCCCTTCAGTCCCTGCAAGTAAGAAAAGGGGGTTATCAGCCATCTTTACCAAGTCAGGATCTGTTCCTCCCTGCTCCTGCCTCATCAGAGGATCCCTGTCCATTGATGACAGGAGAGATGACCAGGGAAGCTAGTATTGTGGCCACATGGGCTGATCTCCTGCTTGGGACAAGTTGACACTCTCCTTGTCAATACAGGGATCTCTTCTTTCACCTTGCACCCCTGTTTTTGTCTTGAAGTATGGAGGTGCTGATAGTGCATGGGCCTCAAATCCTAGAGATGTAGAGTCTGCCTCCCTCTCCTCCCTCTCTGAAGGCTCAGCTCTGGGTGACAGAGGAAACCCCGGAGGCTACCTCTACAGATTGTCCATCAGGGCTCCTCTCAGTCTTTCAGAATGATTAAGTCTTTTTCAACTTCTCTCCAAGTCTGACCAAGGTCCAGATACCCATGGTCACTCTCTAAAGAGAGTAGAGTTGCTTAGCAACCACCAAAGGTCAACCTCCCAAGACTGTAAAGGACTATTCTTCCTGAGGACTGAGCCCTCTTGCCAACTACGACCATCTCTGCTGGACTACCCTCAAAGTGAGGGGACATGTAGAGAAGAGGCTAGGGCAGCTCTAAGGGCACCTGGAATGGGGTCCATTTCCTAGGGTTCATCCCCCTTCACCTGACCTCCATAAGTTCCATTCCAGACTCAGATTCAAGACCAGACACACACACACACACACACACATCCCAGACCTTTAGCTGTATTCTCCTAGTTAGTTTCTGATCCCTCGGGCAGGAGTGTGGAAACTGGATGGGGTTTCAGCATGGTGAGGTCTCTCCTCCTGGTTGGTCACATTTTTTCCTAAGCCACACCACTTGAGCCCAGAGGGAGGGATGAAAGGGAAACCATTCTGGGATGCTGAGGGTCAAAAGGGACAGCAAATGGCCATGCTGAGCTATACATGGCCTGTGAGGCCTGGAGCCCTTAAGGATGTCAGAGGACTCCTCTTCCCTGTGGAGTCCTAGTCGCGCAATTTTCAATGCTACAGGGGGTCAAAATCCACAATGTGGGCTTGGCGATGGGGTAAGGTTCAGCTGTGGACGGGGTGTGGTGATTAGCTTGATATGAGCTAGAATCACTTGGGAGCAGAGTCTCACTATAGGATTGTCTCCATTGGGTTGGCCTGTGGGTATACCCGTGTGTGTGTGTGTGCGTGTGTGCGTGTGTGTGTGTGATCTTAAGTTAATTGATGTGGGAAGACCCAAACCACTGTGGATGGCACCATTCCCTAGGCACAGAGGGTGGGTTGGTCCGGAACTGAGCTAAACAAAAGCAAGTGAATACACATACATTCATTTCTTCCTACTCTTGACTCTGGATGTGACCAGCTGTTTCAGGTTCCTGTTGCCCAAAATGATGGATTGTCACCTGGAATAAAGGGCTAAAATAAGCCCTTTACACCCCCCCCCCGGTTACATTTTGTCATGATATTTTATCACAGTACCAGAAACCCAGAGGAACCAGAATATAGAGGAACAAGAGGTAGGTAGCTACTGCTGAGGACAGGACCAGATGTTTCTCAGAGCAGGGTACCAACCAGATAGGGGCGTGTGTGATGGTCTTGGGAAACAGGGACTGTGCTTGGACCTCTGGCTTGTGTGGCTTGTGAGCTCACGTTCATAAGGTGCCCTTTACAATGCAATGCATAGTATATGGCAGGTCATACCTGTTACCCAGTGCTCTCCACTCAAGAGGTTGAAGCAGGAGGATTGCCTGGAGTTTAAGGCCAGACTGAGCTACACAATAAATACCTGGCCAGCAGAAGCAATGTTGTAAGACCCTGTCTCAAGATAAATGAAGTGGCTTAGAGGCTGAAGCACTGGCCGAGGACCCATGTGGTGACTCACAACTGTCTGTAACTCCAGTTCCAGCAGGTCTGATGCCCTCTCATGGTCTCCATAGGCACTGAATGAACACAGCATACATGCATATGTGCAGATAGAGCATTCATACAAGAAAAAAATATACATAAATAAAGGGCCGAAGAGATGGCTTGTTGGTTAAGAGCATTTCTGGCTTTTACAGAGGATCCCAGTTCAGTTCCAGCACCCAGGGGATCCAGCAACCTCTTCTGGTCTCCACAGGTAAACTACCTTCACTTAAACACACAGACACACACACACACACACACACGAGAGAGAGAGAGAGACAGAGACAGAGAGAGACAGAGAAACAGAGAGACAAAGAAAGACAGAGAGATACATATAAATAAAAATAAAATCTTGAGGGCTGCAGAGATGGCTCAGCGGTTAAGAGCACTGACTGCTCTTTCAGAGGCCCTGAGTTCAATTCCCAGCAACCACATGGTGGCTCACAACCATCTTCAATGGGATTCAGATGCCTCTTCTGGTGTGTGTCTGAAGACAGCTACAGTGTACTCATATAAATTAAATTAAATTAAATTAAATCTTAAAATAATATGAAATAAAATGCAAACATGACCAGAGAGAGTTTGAACTCAGCTGGAACTGATCTCCAGGTCCAAAGAGCCAGCTTGCAGTGTTGCCCAGCTGCCCTCTGACCTCAAGGGCACAGATCCACTGCAAACCTCCTCCTCCTCCTCTCTCCTGGAACATGCAAAAGCCTTCTGTGCCATTCCTCCTCCAGTCAGTCTCCTGTTACTCATTGTCTCTGCTGCAGCTTAGTCCTTCAGGCGGAGGCTCCCAGTCTCTACAAGTCCTGAGGGCAGTCTATGTCCATCCTGGACCCCTGACAGGAATGGCTGAGGTCTGAGAAAAGGCGAGATCAGCTGGAGGACTCCTCACCCTGGGCTGAAGTGAGCATGTCACCCAGGGGTCCAGACTTAGGTTACAACAGTTTGTGAGCCAAAGACAGGCTGCTGTTTCTGTTGGCAGTGACTTCGATTGATCCACCCACGAGAGCCAGCACAGTGTCACACCCAATGGAAATGGGCTTTCAATGCTATCATGCTGCCAGAGGCCATGGACAAAAACATTCCTTGACATTGGGGAGATGGGGGCATCCCCATGGAGATGCCCCTACTGTCCTTCTAACCCAAGCTCCAGCTGAGACACGGTCTGGGTCTGGGGTAACTTGGCCTGGCCCAGGGAGGTGAAGTGAGGACACGGAAGCATGCTGGCTGCTGAGCTGGCCCATCTGGCCCAGGAATGTGGTAGAGTTTCCTTAGTAGAGAGGAGCCCATCCCACAGGAAACCTGGTAGGCAGAGCACCTGGCTAGAACTTGCTGACCCCTGCTCACAATGGACAGGGGATGCTTCTCCCTCTGAAAGTGGGAGCTGGGACCCTGCAGCTCTTGTCCCTGGCTCTCTGTTGAGCCTCAGCCAGACTCTGAAGACTCTTAGGCTCAGAGGGGCAAGCACAATTCACGTAAGCACAGTGACTTGGAAGTCTGCAGGCCTGAGTTCAAATCCTATAGATGTGGAGGCTCTATCATCTGTAGAATGGGAAGAGAGGCCTCTATGTGAGCCCCCAAGCTCAGAGCATGGCACACCGTGAGAGCCTGGGAAGATGGGGCTCTAGCCAAGCCCCTGCCTTGGGGTCCTCTCAAGGCCATGACCACATACTCTGCCAGACCTTCCCACAGCGCCCCTACCCCAGTCAGGTCCCTGAGGTGAATTATCTGGGAATTGAGCATATTCTCTGGGAACCACATCACTGAGAAGAGAAGGCTCCTTTCAGACTCAGGCAGGCCCAGGGATTGGGGGGCTCCAGGGAAGTCAGAGCAGAACAGAGGGGCCCCTACAGAAAGAAATGGCAGCAGGACTGTCTGCCTCTGGACTGCAACTCACCAGATTTCAGCAGCAGCAGCAGCAGCAGCAGCAGGGCAGCGATGTGGGGCTGCCTCATGTTCTCTGGCTTGGTTGATGTTTGAGTCCTGGTCAGAAGTGTCAGAAGCTCTCCCTAATGCTATGGAGGTTCAGGCTCCATGAAGTGAGGTTTTATGCTAGAGGTGAGTGTCAGCTCGGCTATGCCACCCAACCTGTCAACCCTGCCTGCCCGGAAGGAAGGAGGTGCCCAGAACACCAACTCGATGACCCGGCCCTGAACTCCAGGGGCCAGATCCCTTCTTTTGTACACTTCAGGGTTCTGATAGCAAGGTATCGTTCCCCATATGACCTGACCACAGAGGACTCACTGCCTTCCTTAATTGACCACTTAAGTTGGCAGAGTCTACTCCATCCAAGAGGGCTTCCATTTCACTTATTCATTCATTTATTCGTTCGATCATTTGTTCTTTCGTTCATTCATTAAATACTTATTGAGCACCTACTTTTTATCTAACACCTATGGCCCAAGATCGATTTATATCCTGATGGGGGAGTAGACATTGAAGAAATAAGGTCAGGGTGCTCGTGCAACCAAGAAAGAGGGACTTTGGCCAGCCCTCGCAGCCCCCACCGATACTCCTGGACCACACACACACACACACACACACACACACACATTGGCTCAGGGAATAGGAACCCTTGCCCCGCCCCTGCCGGTCTGGAGCTGCACCTTCTGGGCGCGGCAAGAGCTGTTCTGGGAAGGCGGCATAGTGACCGGCAAGGTGGCTGTCCGGTTCTTGCCCTGGGTGCGCCCGTCAGGCTCTGGGACGTGAGGCCGCGGCGGAAGTGTCCCTGGGAGGAAGTTATTTGGGACACGAGACTGACATCAGACAGAGCTGGACAGAAGTTCCAAAGATCATTCCCTCCAAGTCGAGGAGACAGGATGCAGGACCATATCCTGAATGTCTCACAGCAGAACCTGCCAGGGAGCGGCGCTGGACAGCGAGCCTAGCCCTCAGTTTCCCTCCTGGTGCAGAGGGTGCAGCATCGTACCCTGTTGGTGTGAGCCAAGGGAGGTCAAACGCCCAACAGGGTAGCGCAGGGTCACAGGAAGTGCAATGACCTTGGTCTCCTGGGCTTGCTGTGCAGAGTGGGGCCCTCTGGTGGCCGTTACCCCTCCTGTGTGGTCCTTGCATCACAAGTCTTGGCTCTTCCAGGGCCCATAATGCCTGGAGGCGGTAGCATCCGTATCCAGGACTTCCCCAGCAGGTGCCACCTTCCCTGCAACTCCTACACATCCAGACCCCTGAATTTCCGGATGGGTGCTCAGGCATGGGGCTTCTCTGATGCTAGAAGACAAAGCTGTGGGAAGAGAGAGAACTCTGGACTCGCACACTCCTTTCCTTCATTCTTTGTTTTTATTTCATTTGTTTTGGTTTTTTGAGACAGGTTGGGCTGGAACTCATTCTGTAGACCAGGCTAGTCTCGAACTCACAGAGATCCACCCTCCTCTGCCTCCTGAGTGCTAGGGTTAAAGGCAAGTGTCACCATCTTATTTGCTCATTTTTTCCGGCGTGTTCGTGAAAGCACTGAATGAGAGGTACATAGGTACCCAATAGTTTTAGGAAGAAGATACAGAAGTGAGGGCTCACCCTGCAGCATGGACAGCCGGGAGACACTTCCGTTTGAGGGAAAAGGTCTTCTTATAAACTGTGTAAAGTGTTTCAAAGCAACGGGGTAGCCACACATCAGACAGACATCCAGTGATCCATCAATCCTACCTTTGAGACACTTTCTGACCCTTTGAAGCTAAGGGCTGCCTCTCAGAGCCCCTTCTCCCTCTTCTCTCCCTCAACAGCGAGTACTTTGCATACAGCTCTACCTTGAAGTCAGGTGAGCAACAGAAGTGAGTGTAGGGGTCCAGAGGAAGCTGGGCTCTTGAGAAACCATGTGGACCCCTCCCTCACCCCCATGCCCCACTCGTGGAGTACACAGCCAGTGAGGTGAGCAACAGCAGAAAGGTAGATGCTTCTACCCCCGACCACCACACAGAGGAGCTGTTAATGTTATTATGTTCATCAATTCAGTGTGTGCTATCACAAAAGAAAAGAGCTATGATCCATAAGTTAAAAACACAAGCATGGGTTACAAATAGAAAGATAAGCAATAGGAAAAAAAACCAATGTAGGAAATATGACCGGATGATGACACCATCGTTACTCAAGGTGCTCAAAGAAAATTAGTCAGAAAACAAAACAAAACGCGACAAAGAAAACCCAACAAACCCCACTGAATCCTAAAGGTGAAATGGGTGAAGATCAGAGACAAATGTGGAAGAGGAAACTAATTTGGCTAACAAGTGTGCTGGGAAATGTTAGTAATTAAATGAATGCAAATCAAAGCAAAGAGAGCTCAGTTGTCACTCACAGGTTAGCAAAGCCTGGAGGAATGCTCTTAGGTAAGGCTGCAGGGAAGTGAGTCAGAGGGTGAGCTTGGAACTGGCCTTGGGGAATTGTTTTTTATCCTCAGAAAGGGTCATGTAGCCCAAGCTAGCCCTGAACTCACTATGTAGCCCAGGCTATGAAAAAAACATTTTGACTAAAGATGATATATTTTGCACAACTAAACCTGTGTGTCATTCTGTAATTCTAGCAGTCAGGAGGCTGGGGCAGAATAATAAAAACAAAACAAAACAAACAAAAAACCAAACAAGGTTAGCCTAGGCTACATAGTGACACTTTCCCTATATGAAACAAAACAAAACTTGTTTTGTTTTTTAAAACTTGTTTTGGCAGAGGCAGGGGGATCCCATGTGAGTTCAAGGACAGCCTGGTCTACATAGTCAGTTTCAGGACAGCCAGGCCTACATAGAGAGATAAGAGAGGCCCTCTCTCAAAAAGCCAAAAAATTAAACGGAGAGAAAGGAAGGAAGGAAGGAAGGAAAAAACAAAGGTTTACAAGAAGCACAGCTACAAAAAGATTAGATTTATTTTATATTTTATTTTTATTTTATGTGGGTGTGTCTGCTACTTGTGCGGAAGTGCTCAGGCCAGAAGAGGGAGTTGGGGTCCTTGAAGCTAGAGTTATAGGCAGTTACACCAGGGTGGGTCCTGGGTCCTGAGAGGATGACAGAAACTCCGTTTTTGGACTAGGCCTGACTTCAAAAGAAAAGTCATCCATTTCGGGGACTGACCATAAAACCCCCTAAGTCATCAGTCCCAGGAGCTAGGCCATAAGCCACCATCTCCAGGAATAAGGCCATAAACTCCCCCATCCAAAGAACAGCCTGGAGATGCCACAAGGACGAGGAAATATGTGCCCATCTGTGCTGGGCAGCCTTAGATGGTCTCAGTATCTCACCTATGTTTAAATGTTCATGACACAGGAATGCAGTCCACTGATACCTGGACATAAGCCAATCAATGGACACAAGTCCTAACCCTAGCTAAAATTCCCTTAGTTCCCTATAAAAAGGCCTTCGTGCCGTTGTCTGGGGTTGTCGACATTTCTGTAAGTGTAACCCTTGCGTGCAGTCTTCTTGCTTTTGGGAAATAAGAACTCTCCTGCCAATTGCTTATGTGATAGTGGTCTCCGTGCAGTGCTTTTGGACTTAACTGGTACCAAACTTGGGTCCTCTGAAAAAACAACAAGCACTTTTAACTGCCGGGCCACTTCTCTAGCCCCTGTTAAATTAGTGTCAAATTAGCCAAGAGGTGGTGGCACACGCTGTTAGTATACAGGCAACTCCACTGGCCTGCTCTCAGGGACCTAGCAGCTACTTAGGACATCATCTGTCACCTGCCAGGTGCGTCAGGTATGTGCTTCGGATAAAAGGGTCCCAGCCACCCCAGATCTCTCTCTGCCTTCTCCCGTGCCTCTCTGATCTCTGCCCCCTCTCTTTGTCTTCCCGTTTGTCTGTCCACCTCTGTCCCCCAGGTCTCTACTCTTCTCCCCTCCTCAAATAAACCTCTTAAACCTGATCTGTTGTGTGGTGTAATTTCTCAGCAGTACATTTTGCCCCCCTCCCCTGCCAAAGGTACCCCGACCCCTTGCCCATATCTTTTAATAATTTCACAGTCCTTTAATCCCAGCACTCGGAAGGCAAAGGCAGCCCTGGTCTACAGAATGTCCCAGACAATCAGAGCTACACAGGGAAACCCTGTCTCAAAATACAAAACAAAACAACAACAAAAAAACAGAAAACAAACAAAACAAAACAAAAGAAAAAAGGAGAAAAGTGTTAAATTGCCTTCCTTCTGTGAGAGCCAAAGTCATGTTTTAAGTCTTAATTACTTTGCCTAAGAGATCCATGAAACCAAAATGCCAGTGACCTGTAAGCCCCTTGTCCAAGGACCAGATACTTCCAGAAATGCTATTGTTTATGGAGGTGACAAGCTGTGCATGTGCTTTCATGACTTCCAACGACGCCAGATGTGCTTGATCACATGTGGGCAAGGAGCTCTGTAGGCAGGGAATGTGTAAGAATGTTTGCTTGCCCCTGATGGGATCTGATGGGAAATGTGGTGAATTGTGGGGTTTGCCTTTTTAAACCCCTGCAAAATGTGACCGGGGCCATTTTCCTGGGAACCTGGGTCTGGACCTGGCCAGTATTTAATTAAAACTTCTTTCAAATTTGGCTTTAGGTTGTTTAGTTGTATTATCAACCAGTGGGATCAATACCTCCTTTCTCCTTTCCTGTCACCTGACGGATGAAAAAAATTAACAAACCGGAAAGGGCATGACTGCTCCTAGGGGTGGTGGAGGAGGAAGTTTTCTGAGACGCGTGAGAGAGCATAGCCAGGGGCAGGGACATCTGGGAGGGTCCAGAGTGGACATGACCACACTGAGCTGGGCCGGGGGTGGGGGAGCAGGTGCGGCAGCCAGGAGGCCAGGTAACCCAAATGTCTGGATTATAGAGGGAAGGGCCTCTATGAGAAGAGCATCCCAGCCCCTGGGCTCAAGAGTTCGGGGTGGGAGGCCATACCCTGTAACAGGTTTGCTGAGAAAACCTGGAGGCCATGTCAGCTTTGATATCTTAAATAGGCACCTCAGTGCTAGCGTTGTCCTGGGTTTGAAATTGAACACTCTCCATTCTCCCTGTTTTCTACCTCCTCCTCCTCCTGCCCCCCTCCTCCTCCTCTTCTACTTCCTCCTCCCCCTCCTCTACCTCCTCCTCCCCCCTCCTCTGCCTCCTCCCCTCCCCCTTCTCTACCTCCTCCTCCTCTTCTTCCTGCTCCTCCTCTTCCTCCTCTTCCTCCTTCTTTTCCCTCGAGACAGGGTTTCTCTGTGTAGCCCTGGATGTGGAAGAATTCACTCTGTAGACCAGGCTGGACTTACAGAGAACAGCCTACCTCTGCCTACTGGGTGCTGGGTTTAAAAGGATGGGCCACCACCTCCTGGCTAACAATGTCTTAGCATGTAGTCCTAACTTGATACTCATTATGCATCCTAGAATGGCCTCAGAATTTGTGGCAACCCCCTGCCTCAGCTTCCTGACTACTGGGATTGCAATTGTTTATCACCATACCTGACCAAAAAAAATTTTAATTTTATAACAGTGACAGCATAGCACCCAAGAAGAAAGGCCATGTGTCTGGCCATGCCTAGCGGTCCTGAAGTCATGTGACTCCCTTTCAAGAGCACATGACAGGAATCCAACCTAGACTTGGGATTTATGGTGCATGGTCATGGTGGGGATCTTGGGGCTTCTTGTGAAACTTTAACTGAAGGAAGAGCTGGAGAGTTCAGGGTGGGGTTGGGGTATGCATCACCTATCCCCTCCCCCAGGGTCACTGCCTATCTCTGGGGTGCCCACAAGCACAGCACTCTGAGGTGACTCCCTGAGGTAGGTGCCTGTTGCAGGATTCCCTAAGGGTCTACTCTCCTTAGGGAATTCTGCCCAGAGGACCAAAGCTCTTCCACCCTATCATTGTGAAGAAGTCCAAGGCAGAGCATCCCTGGCTCTGCCTCACTCCGGCATTGTGACTGGCCCACACAGCCACGGTGCAGGAGTTTTTAATGGGACAGAGAGGAGGGTGCTGGGGACTGAGAAGCGGTGACGTCAGACTCTCAGGCATGAGTGAGACTGCTTCATGCATGAAACTCCCCAAAACTTTACCTCAAAACTCGTACACACAATTCTTGGAAGCCATTGAGGAAAGGTAGCCTCTGACTGTAGGAATGAACCAAGTAAGTGGACGGACAAGAGAGGCTATAAAACAAACCAAAACAGCCGGGCAGTGGTGGCGCACGCCTTTAATCCCAGCACTCGGGAGGCATAGGCAGGCGGATTTCTGAGTTCGAGGCCAGCCTGGTCTACAGAGTGAGTTCCAGGACAGCCAGGGCTACATAGAGAAACCCTGTCTCGAAAAACCGAAAAAAAAAAAAACAAAAAACAAAAAAACCAGAGGAGCAGCAGGGTTCCCGCCATGCTCACAACCTGCTGTGGTTGCAATCCATCGTGGTTGCAATCCGCTGTGTTTGGGACACTGATTTAGGAGTTTCCGGCCTGCGAGGACTGGCATCACTGTGCTCTCTGTCCCTGCACTGACTTTTTAACCTGGTAAGACTACTAAAGGATGCGCTCCAGAACAAGACTTGAGCTGAGGAAGACCCGAGATACAAGGAAAGGAGCCCAAACCAGGGGGAGAGGAAATGGGATCTCAAAAGGGACAGAGAAGACAGAGGCAACCAGAGAGCCATGGAGGAGCTCAAAGAGGAACTCGGTGAAAGGCGATGGATTTCTCCGAGCTGCAGGAAGTGCTAGGAGTAGCTTGCTTCAGACTACTACTGCCTGGAAAATGTTTTTGTTTTTTTCTTTCTATTTCTATTTGCTTCCATTCTTCCTTCTATTAAAAAAAGTAGGTGAATGTGTGTGTATGTGAGCACATGTTCGTGTGTATGTGAGTACATGTTCGTGTGTATGTTCGGGTGCATACGTGCCTGTGGAAGCCAGGGGGTTGATACTGATTTTCTTCCTTGCTCTCTTTCTCTTTCTCAGAAAACAAGGTCTTACTATGTGTTGTGACCTGCCCCCCCCCCCCGTTCCTAGCATAACTGTAGCCATTTTGTTCCATGCCCACCAGTAACTGATTGTTGCTGTAATCTGCCTGCCAGTCATTGACATAGAAAAATAACTTGACTCAGAGTAGGGTCATGCTGGCCACATACCCTGTTATGTTCTGAGATTTATAATCTTAAGAAATTCGACAACCATAAGCTCCACTTAGGGCCAATCAGGATAAAGGCCAGTTACAACTGTTCTGTCTAGCTAGTCAAAATAGCTTGAGTCAGAGCTGACCACTGGGCATCACTTCCTGCACCCGTGCATGAGCTCATCGTGAAATGTTGGCAGTTATAGCCTTAGCCTAGAGTTCTGAGCTACAGACCTGATCTATCAGTCTCAGGGTGTGCGTACAGTTAACCATCCCTGTCTGACTGAGATCGATGTTAGTGTTGTTCGTGGGGCTACTCCTGGACTCCAACACTGTAGCTCTGGTTGGTCTGGAACTCTCTCTATAGACCAGGCTGGCCTAGAACTCACAGAGATCCACCTGCCTCTGCCTCCAGAGTGCTGGGATTAAATGTGTGCACCACCACCCTTGGCTCTCTACTATATGTTTTGAGACAGAGTCTCTCACTGGACTCGCAGCTCATTGATTGTGCTGGGCTGGCCGGCCAGTGACTTCCAGGGATCTCTGCATCTGTCCCAATGCCAGCACTAAAATTACACATGTAGCACCCAGGCTTTACACAAGACCTCGATGCTAGGGATTTAAATTCACACCCTCCCATCATGTCTGTAAAACAGGCACTTCACTGGATGAGCTATCTCCTCAGCCCCGTTAAAAGTAGTCACTGTTCTTTACATGTAGTCTCATCCGAGTCCTCCTCAGGAACTGCTCAGAGTCCAGGCCCAGCAAGGGTGCAGGTTGGAGGTGAGGGTGGGCAGCCCTGCCTGCAGGTCACCCACGACATCATGTCTGGAGGAGATCAGAGGTGGTCCCAGTTCCACTCTCCCACCCCAGAATTGTGCTAAATGTTTCCTTGCCAGTCCTCTTGGCTACCATGATTGGTGCCAGAAGTCTTTGGGTGGCAGCTCCCCTCCCTCCCTCTGAAGTCATGTTACAACAAATCCCTACACATAACTCCTATTCCAGATTACTTTCCTGTTTAAACACTGACTGATGTCACAGAGATGTCTTCTGTTGATCTAATTTTAAATTGGAGAAGGGTTTCTTATCCATCATGGCAGACCCTCTGTAGTCTAGACTGGCTTCAAATACTGGCTCCTTCTGCCCCAGTCTCTCTAGTGCTGGGATTGTAGGTGTATACCACCATACCTGGTTAAAGTCTCTCTCTGCCTGTCTGTTTACTGTGTGCATCAATGTCGTGTCAAACACCTTCAGCCATCCTGGAGACTCAGGCTGTTTTTCTGGCCAGAACACAGAAGGAAGGTGGGAAGAACAGAACAGAGTTTGGGAGCTCAAAACCCATAGAGCGTAAGCACACTATTTTCCTAAGGACCAGCCCTGCAGCTGGTCATTCTTGCTCACCTCAGCCTTTCCCAGGATCATCTTCCCTCAGCTTCCTGGGGAGCTTCCGGTTCAGGGTTCCACAGACCCAGAGCTTCACCTTCATAGCTGCGGACTGAAGCCTCCTCCTCCTACTTGATCCTTTCCTTCTCTTCCCTCTACTCCTCCTCTTCCTCCTCCCCCTGCTCCTCCTCCCCCTGCTCCTCCTCCCCCTGCTC
>JADRCH010000008.1:16779747-16789747 GCA_019843965.1 Rhynchomys soricoides
CCCCTGCTCCTCCTCCCCCTGCTCCTCCTCCCCCTGCTCCTCCTCCCTCTGCTCCTCCTCCTCCTCCTCTACATTATTCCTATTCTTCTGTGATGCTGGGGATAGAACCCAGGGTTTTTTTTTTCTTCTTCTTCTTTTTTTTTTCAAGACAGGGTTTCTCTGTATGGCCCTGGCTGTCCTGGAACTCACTCTGTAGACCAGGCTGGCCTCGAACCCAGAAATCCGCCTGCCTCTGCCTCCCGAGTGCTGGGATTAAAGGCATGCGCCACCACTGCCCGGCAAACCCAGGGTCTTGAACACGGTAGCTGTGTGTCCTATCGCTGAGATACATCCGTACCCTGGGCCGTCTCTTATCTATCTATCTATCAGTCATCATTTCCTTTACCTCTGACTGCCATTTCCCCTCCCTCTTCCCTTTCCAATCTCGATCCTCTCCAGCCCCCCCCCCATCCACTCCTCCTTTTTTTCTTTTCAGGAAAGGGCAGGCCTCCCAGGGACATCAACCAAACACGGCATATCAAGTTGTAGTAAGACTAGGAACCACACTCCCCTTGTAGTTAAGGTTGAACAAGGCAACCCAGTATGAGGAAAGGCTCCCCAAAGCAGATAAAGAGAGTCAGAGACAGCCTCTGCTCCCACAAGAAGACTGACCTACATGACTATAACGTTCATGCAAAGGCTTCTTTATTTTAAAAAATAATAATTCTTAATGGTTTTGATGACCTCCTCTTTTTTAACCGATACACTTATCAAATGCATAGGAATTGTTTACCATCTCCTGTTAGTACTTCAGGGCCTTGGGCTATGGATCACCCTCATCTCTGCAGCCTCCTCCTACCCTCCCTTGGTCTCCCCAGCCTGTCACCCCACAGCCCTCTCCCTCACGGTAGGCATCTTGTACATCTGCTCTGACATTTGTTCTTAGCTTATTCTTTCTGGTGAGGCACTCTTGGCCAGTTAGACTCTCAGCCTTTGTCCTGGTTGGTTTTATGTCCGTTTGAGAAGAGGAATTCTCAATTTTAAAAAAACTTCCAGCTGGGCAGTGGTGGCCCATGCCTTTAATCCCAGCACTTGGGAGGTAGAGACAGGTGGATTTCTGAGTTCGAGGCCAGCCTGGTCTACTGAGTGAGTTCCAGGACAGCCAGGGATACACAGAGAAACCCTGTCTTGAAAAACAAACAAAAACAAAAACAAACAAACAACCCCAAAACTTAAAAAAAATCTTCTACAAGATTCACCTGTAAGCAAGTCTGTAGTGCATTTTCTTAATTACCCATGGATGCTGGAGAGCCCAGCCCATTGTGATGCCGTATCTGGGCTCCTAAGAAAGCAGGTTGAGCAAGCAAGGGGTGGAGTCAGCCAGGAGGCAGCACTCTTCCATGGCCTCTGGTCAGCTCCTGCCTCCAGATTCCTGTCCTGCTTGAGCTCTGTTCAGAGCTCAGCTGACTATTTTGTGGGAGCTTTGGAAGATAAGACTCTTGAAAGAAATGCAGATGACGGAGGCCTGGCTTTTGATGTTTTCGAGGGAAATTTGAGAATCCCTTAAAAATGACTGGAACTATTCGATATTATGAATTAAGAATCTGCAGTTCTGGTTATCTGGACTGAAGAAACCAGCCCCAATTAATAAGAGACCAGAACCACTAAAGCAAAACCTTTGCTTTGCTGGAACAATGGACGCTGGTCAGCTGAGTTTGAAGAATCATTGTGATTAAGAAGAGACCAGCATCTAGCCCCGGGGTCATGAAAGCCGGGCTCTTCTCTAACCTGCTGTACCATTCTGGAAAGCAGTCCTGCACCTTGCCAGAGCAGCGCAGCAGAGCTGGCCCTGGTGGCAGGGGTGTAGGTAACCTGTCCGGAGGTCTTGCGTACAGGAGTGCTGGCTCCATCTCTCCTCAGCCGAGGGGTGGGGCTGGCAGGGAGGTGATGGCCTCCCCTCCTCTCCACCTGTAGCAGTGAGGAGAGCTGACTCCAGGGTCTTGGGAGGGAAGAGCTGCCTCTGATTCTCACTGGCAGTAGCATATGGTAGCGTGTATCCTGCACCTCGTTCGGCTGGGTGGCACAGTGGAGCTGGCTCTGGAGGCATGGGTGTGGGTGAGCCAGCTCCTAGGCATGAGAATGGGAGAGCTGACCCTGCCTCCTGAGGCTGTCCACATTGGGTGGGCTAGCCGGAGCAGCGCTGGAGAGCTTACCCTGGTAGTGCTGAAGCAGGGAGCTGCCCGGCTATCCAGATCACCTAGCACCCCGTCCAGATGCAGGGCTTTAAGTTGGCCCACTCCAAAGTCTACATCATCTGCTGGAGCATGTGAAAGGGCCAGTCCTGCGGTTCCAAAGGATCTCCATAACACAGGACAACAGGATAACCAGGAGGAGGCCCAGTGAGGACCCAATATTGATGGTGTCACAGAAACCAGAGGCCTCCAGTCAGACCAATAACTCATTGCAATGAATTTTTGCATATGAAGATGTGTGGACAGAGGGATATACTGTGAGATGCACCGTGACACACTGCAGCTTCCACAAGGAGATGGTTTTTATGATTTGTTTTGTTTACTTTTTGTCTTTTATTTTCTTTTGCCGGTGTGCGGGAAGGTGGCAAGGGCAGAGAGCAGATATGAAGGGTCAGGGTGATGAATGGGACTGGGGTGTGTGATGTGAAACTCACAAAGAAACAAGAAAAAGTTAGAGAAGGAGGAGGAGGAGGAGGAGGAGGAGGAGAAGAAGAAGAAGAAGAAGAAGAAGAAGAAGAAGAAGAAGAAGAAGTAGAAGAAGGAGACCAGCATCCTTGAGGTGAAATCTTCTGGGAAGTGTTTCCTCAGAGTCAGCACATACATGACTGAAGCTTTGGCCTAAAGGCAGCAAAGGCCGCATCTCATGCTGGCAGCCAAAACTTGTTAATGTGTGAGAGTATCCCACGTGGTACTGGTTTTGAAGGCATGAAAGGACTCCACGGGTCATGGAGAGCAGCTGAGGCTTGGCACTGTGTGGCAGAGCTAGAGTCCCTGAACAGAGGCCAGCAGAAGCCATTAGTGAAGGTGCAGCATCTGTTTTGGGGTATCCCCCAGAGAGATGAATTTAAGCCAATAGAAGGTCTTTACTAGCTGGCCAGCAATTACACTGGGTATTAAGGACTCCGGTGTAGCACTGAGCTTTTCTCGGTGGGGGGGCTTTTAAGCACCAAAAACATGTTTTGGGTTGACATATTTCAGTTAACAAGAACAGCTAGCCAGAAGCAGAACTACAGAAGCCAAAAAACAAGGTTAGCACATTTAGAGACTTTCAAAGTCCTCAGAACTGTGGACTTTGACGGATTAGGTTTTCATTTTACTTTTGGCAGGAGGTGCTGTCTGTATGCCTGAATGGCACTTCCATCATGGAGTCAGTTGTGCTAAGGTCTGGGGCCCTGTTACACCTCAGTTGGAGCAGATCTTAGCATTTTGGAGAAGCCAGTGCCATGGGGTGACCACTAAGGACAGCAGCAGCTGTGGAGTTGAGTTATTTTGAGCCTAGAAAATGACAGGCTGTGTGCTGCAGGGGTGGAGCTGGAGGTGACCAAGCCATTTTGAAGGAGAGTAGATCACGAGTAAATCCCAGACACTGGGCACTGAGTCATTTACACTGTTAGACTTGGGATTCACTTTGTTCAGATTGTAGCAATGCCCTGGTTCTTCCCTTTTGAAGTAAGAAACGATTTAACTGATTTTTTTTTTTAATTATTTTACAGGAGCCCAGAGTTGAGGATCTGTGACCTTTTAAAGAGACTTTGAATTTTCAGACTTTGGTTTTAGTTTAGTCTGGTTTAGTTTTTTGAGTCAGAAAGACTCACTATGTAGCTTGTGCTGTTCTGAAATTCTACGTAGAGCAGGCTTGCCTCAAACAGAGATTTGCCTGCCTCTACCTTCCAGTTGCTGGGATTAAAAGTGTGTGCCACCAAGCTCTTCAAGACTTTGGATTTTAAAAGAAACAATGGGTATTTTAAAGAGATGGGTTTTGAAATATTGAAAATTTAAAGACTGAAACTTTTAAAGTTATATGTACTGTGTCTATATTGTGATATTAATCTGAGATCTTGGAGATGAAGGGAAGACTATTGTTAAATAGTGTCATATTAATATGTCAAGTTGACAAGGGGTCGGTTGTGCTGGCTACCTTATAACAACTTGGCACGAGCAAGAGCCGTTTGGGAAGAGGGACTCTGAATTGAAAACATGCCTCCATAAGATTTACCAGTAGGCTCTGCCCCCAGAGGCGATGCAGGTGTGGCTGACGTCTCACATGTGGATCCATAGGTGACAGAGAGGAGACAGTCTATGTCTATGCTCAGTGTTGACCTATGAACATTTGAAGGATTAGTAGCCTAGCAGTCTCTGAAAAAAGGCAGGCCAAGGGAGTGAACCATGCTTGAGATGACCCCTGCCCAGTGCCGTAAGAGCACCCCTGAGACCACTCCTGAGATGACCCTGGACATTCAGAGACTCTGGGTGCCACTAAGAGGAGCAAGTAAGTGGGAGAGAGAAGGAGGGAGGGAGGGAGGGAGGGAGAGAGAGAGAGAGGAGAGGGATGTGGGCACAATGAAGAGAGGCAGAACTGGAGACTTGAGGGTAGTGAGGGACAGCCAGATATGAGTAGTCAGTGATGCCATCTGAGGTCACATCTGGGTCTGTGGCTTTGCAGGGGCTGAGGTCTGTTACTGCCAAAAGCCAGGCAAATGTCCCTGGTATGGACTGTTGCCAGGGGACATGTTGATGTCTGAGGGCTGTGCAAAACTGGCCCCAACCCCTTGCCTGGGCATTGTGGGAGAGCTGGCCCCGAGGGCATGAGAGCAAGAGAGCTGCCCCTGCCCCTAGCCAGCTGCCGTACTGTGGAGAGTGGGCTCCTGAAGCACAGTAGAGCTGGCCCTAGTTGCAGGAGTTGTGGGTGAACTGGCCCTGCCACCGGTCCATGCAGTGGTGTGAATCAGGAAGAGACACCCTCCCCCTCCCCTCTCCACCTGTGGCAGTTGGGAAAGCTGCTCCAGGGTCATGAGAACAGGAGAGCAGCCCCTGCCCCTCCCCTGGGCAGTACAATAGAGCTGACTCTGGTGGTGGCAAGCTGGCCTGGAGGGTGTGAACATGGGAGAGCTGGCCCTACCTCTTGTCAGCTGTGCAGTGGCATGGACAAGGGGGAGATCCCCTTCCCTCCCTTTTGCCCTTGCCATCTGTGGTGGGCAGGAGAGCTGGCCCTGCCACGGCAGGTCTCTCACCACCTGCAGCACTCAGTAGAGCAGCCCCTGCCCCTCCCCTGGGCAGCACAGTAGAGTTGAGGGCTGGCTCTGCCTCCTGCTGGCTGCAGCATTGGGTGGGTCAGCAAGAGCAAGGCAGGAGAGTTCACTCTGGTGGTATGGGTGTGGGAGAGCTGGTAGGCCGCCCAGCTCAGATATCTCCCAGGTCCAGATCCAAGGCTTAAATTAGTCCACCCCAACATCTACCCATTGATTAACTGCTGGAGCACATGAAGGGGTCAGTCCAACAGATCCAAAACTACAGAATCTCCACGACACAGGGCAACACAGGATATCCGAGAGGGGTCCCAGTGAGGTTCCAGAATTGTTGATGTAGCAGAAGCCAGAGGCCTCGAGCCAGACCAATGACTCATTGCAATGAACATTTGCTAGCAAAAAAAAAGTGGACAAAAGTGTATCCTGTGGGACACACTGTGACATACTGCATTAGTTCCTGCCTCTAGGTTCCTGCCCTGTTTGAGTTCCTGTCCCGGCTTTCTTTGAAGATACACTGTTGTAGAACTGTAAGCTGAAATAAACCCTTTTCCCCACGTTGCTTTTGGTCATGGTAATTTATTGCAGCAATAGTAACCCTAATCCAGATCTTCTTCTTTTCAGGGTTAGCTCATACTTGTCTTCTAGACTTAGCTGGGCATCTCCCTGTCCAGAAAGCCTCTGTGGTTTCAAGCTGATGCAGTGTCTTCCTGTGGGGTCCCCGGAAGCTCATTCACCCTTGCCTGTCTCCCCGTAGCTTACAAGCCAGATGCTTTGTGCGGCCATTGTGTTTTGGCCTTTCCCTCTTGTTGGACAGAGAGCCTTGAGGGCAGATCCTTCATGTCCAAGCTCTTAATCCTGCACTAACTTTTCTCACGTCAGCCCTTGGGAAGCATTTGTTGGACTGAATCTGAGTCAGCACTTGTCCATTTGCCAACTGGAGTTCTTGTATACACTGCTCTGAAATGAGCTGAGTTAAAAAGAAAAGAAAAGAAAACCAGATGCCCCAGCAAGTCTGAGTCGAAGATAGTATGGCTGAGACACTGTCCACCTGTGGTGTATTTATACCTCATGAGCTCCCTGTTTATGTTCCTCTGCTCTATGCTTACCCAGGCTCTCTGTGTTTGTATCTGCCAGCTCAGTGAGCCTGTCCTTACCCTCATGATGGAAAGCTTGACTTGGATAATGACCTTTCTGCAGAATCCTCATTCCCTGCAGTTCTCAGTAAAGCCGAGGCTCTGCTTTTTTCCCCATCTCATCAATTGCCCCCCACCCCACCTTGGGGTACAGCACACAGACTCTCCAAACCTCCTTCAGTGGCTGCCAAACACCCACAGACAAGCCAGTGGTAGCTTAGTAGCAGCAAAGACATCCAGGAGAGGTGACCAGAGAGGAAATGGCAGAGGGAGGTATACACAGGTCTTAGTCCGTCCTCTCTCTCTACCCCATGGTCTGCACAGGATGCACGGTGCAGCCACAGAATACCATTGTTGATCATCAATTGGCACCTGATAGCTGGTGCAGGTCCCAGGGTTTGTGACTCACAGAGCATCAGCATGGGTTTACTGTAAATGCGGTGTCCCTGGATTCTCTGAGGTTGGAGAAGGAAGAACCTTCATCCGAAGTCTGCACCCCATGGTGATGATGGCCTGATCCCGACACTGAACCCTGGCTCCTCTCTGCTGTAGAAGTGGCTTGTCACAGGTCTGGATCTGGCACTGGTCTCTTCACCCTCACCTTGTACCTCAAGCACATTCCCTGCCTTGACTTTCCCTTCCCAATGTTCTAGACATTTCAAAATATTCTCTTGCCATCTGCTTGAAAACAGCCATGTTCCCCCAAACTCAATACATATTTTATTGTTGTTGGCTTTTTTGAGACAGGGTGTTTTAGTTAGGGTTTTACTGCTGTGGACAGACACCATGACCAAGGCAACTCTTATAAAGGACAACATTTAGTTGGGACTGGCTTACCATTTCAGAGGTTCAGTCCATTATCATCAAGGTGGGAAACATGGCAGTGTTCAGGCTGACATGGTGCTGGAGGAGCCAAGAGTTCTATATCTCCATCCAAAGGCAGCCAGGAGGAGGCTTTTTTGCACAGGGAGGAGCTCGAGCATAGGAGACCTCAAAGCCCACCTACACAGTGACACACTTCTTCCAACAAGGCCACACCTATTCCAACAAAGCCACACCTCTTCAAAGTGCCACTTCCCGTAGGGCAAGCATATTCAAACCACCATGCTGGGTAGTTTGCCTTGGGTGTCCTAGAACTTGCTCTGTTGACTATGCTTCAAATTTACAGAGATCCACCCATCTCTGTCTCCCGAGTGCTGGGATTAGAGTCATGTGCCATTGCCTGGCTTCTCTCTCTCTCTCCTCTCTCTCTCTTTTGAGAAGAGTCTTACTCTGGAGCTAAGAACACTGACTGGCCCTAAACCCACAGCAATCCTCCTGACTCAGCCTCTCAAGGGATTAGGGGCATGAAACCCCTATGCCTGGCTTCTAATTCAATGTAAAATTTGAGATATTTATTTATGTGTACGAGTGTTTTATCCCAGTATATATGTCAGTGCACCACATGTGTGCGGGACGCACAAGAAGGTTAGAAAAGGGTATCAGATCCCCTGGGGCTTACAGACAGTTCTGAGCTGCCTTGTGGTGGTAGGGATTGAACCCAGGTCCTCTGGAAGAGCAGTCAGTGCTCCTAATTGCTGAGTCTTTTCTCCAACATCCTAACCCTAACCCTAATTCAATATTTAAAACACACACACACACACACACACACACACACACACACACACACACACACTTGTATTTGCCGCAGTGAGGATGGAAACCAGGGCTTCCTGCAGGTTCAAGGCAAGTGCTATACCTGAAGCCCCTCAAATGTGAGTGTGTTATGTGCTGGGGATTAAACCCAGAGCATTGAGCATGCTAGGCTGATGCTCTAAAAATGTTTTTAATATCCATTTTGCAAAATTCACAATAATTTAACTGTTAGCTCTAAAGGTTCAGCTCTGCAGAATGGATTCAGCAGACCGAGCAGCGAGGCCTGAGACTCTGCACCCGGCCGCTAGGTGGCAACAGACACAGAGATTCTCAGCTGGTAACCTGAGACCAGGTGGCTGGCTGTTTCTGTTCCATTCTGCTCCCTAGAGTGACAGCGATGCCTTTCTGGGTCACACACAGGGGTGGTAGGGATACAGGGACGTCAAAAGACTGTTTGTGGCCTCATTCGCAGTCTGGTCACCAGGCTTTCTATGAGCATTTTGCTAAGTACCCCTGACATTCGAGTAACACCCCAACAGCCACCCAGTAACTATCACCCACAAGCTGCCTCTATCGCTGAAAGCCGGCCTTCCAACCTTCCAGGCATCCATGAGTGACTTTCCGGTGACCATACTTCCTCCTGTCTGGGCATTTGCAGAAGTCCAGACACTAATTGGCTGGAGTTAATTAACCGCCAGTCTCTTAGTTTATATTTTTTCCCAGCAGGATTACTGAGGAGGCCCTGGGAGGAGCACTTCCCCTGAGTGACTAGGACAGACAGCACCTGGGAAACCCAGGACAGTCAGTCAGTCCCCTTGTTTAGAGCAGGAAGACTGGGTTCTCCAGGAGCTCCAACAATTGCCTGGTCTTGGGCAGAGCGTTTAACTCATCATGTCAAGATTTCATCTGCGGACATGCCTGCCTCCATGTCTAGACCCTATAAGATAACTAGCTTCTAGAAACACTACAGACAACTGGCTGGTCCAACAGTAGAGTTTGCTGTGCGCGGGGTTAAGAAGGAGCTCTGCCTAGTAAACTCTGCCTAGAGTGAAGATGAAGAGGACAAAAATGGGGAACCATGGTTTGGGGGTCTGCTTTAAGGGGCTTGGTTAGGATGGGATTAAACAACTCTAGGAGTTTAAAACTGCTTCATGGTGCCTCCAAGTCTTGGGAAACCCTTGTGATTGAGGATTTTCCTGAGCTTCTTAGTAAGGTTATTTACAAAGTTTGCCTTCCTGGACAAGTGTTTCCTGGACCAGTTAAGTCACAATGCATCCATAGTGTATTGCTTCACGTAGTGAGTTGGAATCCTTTGGTTCATTTTATTCTTTCAACAGTCTCATGGAGCCCATACTGGCCTCAAACTTGTTACGAAGTCCAGTGTATTGGTTTGAATGAGAATGGGTTGCCTAGACTTACAGATTTGAATACTCCTGCTCCAGCTGGTGGAACCGTTGGGGGAAGGATTGGGAGGTGTGGCCTTGCTGGAGTAGGTGTGTCATTGGGTCTGGTTTGAGGTTTCAGAAGCTAATGCCATTCCCAGTTAGGTCTCTCAGCCCAGTGATAGCATCTCAAGGTGTGAGAGCCCAGCTACTGCCAAAGCACTGTGCCTCCCTGCCTGCTGCCTTCCTGTCTGCCTGCTGCCTCCCTACCTGCCTGCTTGCTGCCTGCCTGCCTGCTTGCTGCCTGCTTGCCTGCCACCATGCTCCATCCCATGATGATCATGGACTTTAGCCCTTTGAAACTGTAAGCCCCAAATAAATGCTTTCTTTTATAAGTTGCTTTGGTTATGATATTTTATCATGGTAATAAAAAGTAACCTTGAACTGGTTCTCTTTCTTTCACCTCCCTAGGGCAGAGATACCGGCATGAGCCTTCACTCTGGCTATCTTATTTATCGGTTGTCATTATGGGCAGTAATATGGACTTTGTTGTTTGTAACAGAGACTTCCTGTTACAGTTACCCCATTTAATG
>JADRCH010000008.1:16794747-16797403 GCA_019843965.1 Rhynchomys soricoides
GACCCCTCCAAAGCAGCCATTACTGGATTTAACGTTGGTTTGTCTAAGTTTGTTTGTTTGTTTGAGGTAGAGCCTCCAGTAGCCTAGAATGGCCTGGGTCTTGCTATGTAGCTGAGGATGACCTTAACATTTTGCCATTGTTACACTTGTGTGTGTGTTCATGCATGCATGTACACACTAACACTGGCATACCACAACATACATGTAGAAGACAGGGGACAGGTTTCACCATGTGAGTCCTGGGGTAGAACTCAGGTTGTCAGACTTGGCAGCAAGCACCGTTCTAACCTAAAGACCATCACATTGGCCCTAATGCATATCTTTTTTTAAAATTTTTATTTATTCTTCTCTCATACAATACATCCAGATGGAAGCTTCTCCTTCCTCTGCTCCTCCCAGTCACCCCGTCTCCTCCCCCCAGATCCACTGAGCTCCCATTTCCCTTTGAAAAGAGCAGGCATCCCAGTGATATCACTCAAATATGACATAATAAGATGCAATAAGACGAGGCACAAACCCTCATATCAAGGCTGGAAGAGGTAATCCAGTAGGAGGAAAGAGTCCCAAGAGCAGGCAGAGTCAGAGACAGCCCCACTCCCACTGTTAAGAGTCGCACAAAAACCCCAAGTTCAACAATCACGGCATGTATGCAGAGGGCCTAGTGCAGACCCATGCAGGCTGTGATTGCTGCTTCAGGCTCTGTGAACCCCTATGAGCCCTACTAAGTTGATTCTGTGGGCTGTGTTCTCCTGGTATCCCAGACCCCCTCAACTCCTACAATCCTCCCCCCTCTCTTTGCAGGGTTTCCCAAACTCCACCTACTGCTTGGATGTGGGTGCCTGTGCTCAGTCTGGGGAAACTTCTCTAAACATCAGGACAGCTTGGGCTGTGAGGCTATTGCAGTGTCAGGGTTTACCCGTGGGGCCTATGGCCATGGAGAAAAGTCCCCGGATGCACTGTGATCTTCATAGTGTTCATGCAACGTGGAAGACAGATGTAGGTGGGGAGGAAGAAATGAATCAAGGATGATTCCCCAACCCAAGTCTTGAGCAACTAGGGATCATGGTGCCAATTTCTGAGCATCTGATTCGAAGGACTCTCTTTGAGACACCTGCTCAAAGTTCAGGTCCCCAGAACACAGGTCATGGCTGATGAGACAGGTATGGAAGCAGGAGCAGTGTGTGTGTATGTGCGCGGGCGCGCACGTGCGCACGCACACGCGCGCGCGCATTTGTGACCACCCAGCACACACTGTGACCACTCCCTGCTGCTGCTGCTCTTTCACACACCTGCAACTCCCCACCCTGTCAGCCTCCTGGCTGCAGAAACAGCCACACTGACTGGCCCCAAGTAGCTCATTAGCAGCAATTAGCAGAACCACTCATTTCCCTGGAGGGAAGAGGGGGAGGAGGAACAGGCTGGGAAGTGGCTCCCACCCTGCGGGGGTGGCCCAAGCTGGTTTCTCCATGCTTCCTCTGTGGCAGGCATGACGTGGCTGCCCAGGTCACACCTGGGGTGGGGGACAGCTAGGCCATGGCTTAGAGGTGCCCCCCAAGACAGAGACCTGAAGTTCTCAGCCATGTTTACGGCTCACTTGGGAACTGAAGCAGGACAGTTGCTTTGTACCTCCCCTCAAGCTATGTTAAAACCCCATCTGGCCAGTTAGTTACTGCCCTATGAGTCTCAGACACTGGTCAGGAGATAGCCTTGGCCATGACCTCTGTCTCAGAACCCAGAAGCCCTACGTCTGGTCCAATGAGTCAGGATGAGTCACCAGGAGTGAGGAACTGTTCAGCTTGGCCAAGGGCACCCCTGCGTATCTGTAGCCCATTTTCTCTGGGTCATTTCCCCAGCTGGATTCTGTGCTGCCAGGCTCCCCCTAGACCTTCTGGCTCTGTTCAGGGGTTGTGGCATTTGCTGTTCTGCCTTATCAAGATGCCAGCCCCTTGACATTTGCAAAGGATTTGGAAATTTAGCTGTCAGTCCCTGCCAGCAAGTAGAGCTGACATTGACATTGACATCACCAGCATTACTATCCGTGTTATTGAGTCAGGGTTCTGTTGTGATTGGGCCTGATTCTTTCTCTATAGCCCAGAGTGCCTAAAACCTGCTGCATTCTTGCCTTGGTCTCCTGGGTGCTGAGGTCACCCCCACATCTGTCTCTTTGTCTGTCTATTTAAATTTGTCGGGGTGCTGAGCATGGGATGTGGGGCTTTCCAGATGATAAGCAAGTTACCTACCACTGAGCTCTGCCATCAGGGGGTGCATCCCTTTAATTAGCCTGTGATTTTAAGGACAAACAAGGAAAGGGGAACTCGAAGCTCACCTGAGATCATGTGAATCACCCACGAAGAAGTGGTGGCAATAAATGACTCCCTCCAGCAGAGGAAGCAAGCTGGGCTTTGGGAGGAGAGTGAGGGTCCTGGAGCCCAGAGTGGACAGCCCAATAATATCCTTGTGGGAGGGCTGTCAATTTTTCCTCCAGAGTCGTTCCCAGGCTGTTGGGCATTGTCCATGAGAACCACAAGTCAATGTGGAAAAGAAGGGTTAATGTCTCAGGACTTCAACAGCTCCTTCTCTTTTATTTTATACAGCTTTTAACATCAAATTCTCTCTCTCTCTCTCTCTCTCTCTCTCTCTCTCTCTCTCTCTCTCT
>JADRCH010000008.1:16797413-16838495 GCA_019843965.1 Rhynchomys soricoides
CTCTCTCTCTCTCTCTCTCTCTCTCTCTCTCTCTCTCTCTCTCTCTCCTCTACTTAGCTTAGGCTGGAACCCATGATCCTTCTGCTTCAGCTTCCCAACTGTGGAGAGCAAGTATGTCTCACCACACTAGACTTAGGCCAACGCTTCAAGATACAAAGGTGGCTGGAAAGACCTTTGAGGCAGTTTCTGGAAGGCAAGATCTCACAGGGAAGCCACTTACGAAAGACAGAGAAAGTAGGGGCTCAAAGGGGCCCCAAGGTAGGGATGAGTGCAGCTGCGAACAAATGTGAACACAAGAACCAGCCATGCTATACACTGCAGAAAGACGTCCCCAGTCTGATGCTCTGGGAGTCACATGATTATCATGGAGCTCCTAGAAGCCCAGCATCCACAGAGTCTGAATGCTCTGTATCTAGAAGGTGTGGGCTGGTAGATGGTGGGGTTTAAGGGCTCCACCAGGAGGGATCCCTGAGAGCACAGGAAGGAAGGCTGAGCAGGGAGAGAGATGCTTAATCTCCACCTGTAGGAAACGCTGAGATGGTCATGTGATAGGACAGAGAAAGCTTTATTCTCAGAGGTCAGGAGTGGGAAGTTTTCAGACCACACAGCCCAGCACTGGAAAGTAGGAGAGAGAAGAAAGGATTCCACAGGTATGCACTGTGCGTGCCCCGTGGCCCCATGGGTACGTACTGAGCGGCCCCCATCCTGGCATCCTCCACCCTCCAAGAGAGCTGTGGGACCAGGTGTCGTGGTTTAAATAAAGATGTCTCCCGTAAGTCTTTAGCATTTGAGGACTTGGTCCTCAGTCAGTGATTGTTTGAAGAAGATTAGAAGGTATACCTTGCTGAAGGAAGTATGTTACTAGGGGCATGCTTTGAGGTTTCAAAAGACTCCTACAGTTTCAAGTGAGTTCTCTCTGCCTTCTGTTTGCGGCTGGAGATGTGTGTGAGTTCTCGGTGTCCGATCCCTCCGCCACCTTTTGCTTGCTGCCTCTGCTCTGCCATCATGGACTGTAAGCCCTAAACAAACTCTTCTATGAGTTGTCTTGGCTGTGCTGTCTTACCACAGCAGCAGAAAGGTAGAGTTGGCTTCTTGTGGAAGGGGAGGAGAGGCAGAGCTTTGGGAGTCTAGAGGACCCTGAATGAAGGCAAAGAAAACATGAGGTCAAGGGCACAGAAACGTTGGAGGCCTGGGTGGCGGGGGAGGAGGGGGGAATGAGGACCACAACCCAGGACTGGTCGGAGTCTCGATGGAGCCAAGTTTCAGAGGGGTCGAGAAACCCAAGTGCCATGTAGGTTCCCAAGGGAACAGATTACCAGACCAGCTGGGAGTGTGATCAAGTGGCTGACAGGACATCGTCATGGGAAGATGATGAAAAGCCATTGGAGAGCACCTCAGTGGTAGCCCAGTATCCTTAGGACCCGCCAGACCAGGCTCCTCAAGCTCATCATGCCCCAGTGGATCAGTGAACGCGCAGCCTGTGCATTACTTGCTTGTCTAACCACAGGGACAAACGATCCGACAACACCCATTTAAGGAAGGCTTGGGGTTTGAGGGGATATAGTCCCTCACAGCATGAAGCTGTAGAGCCCGGAGTGGCTCACAGCCATGTAAGGAGGTTGATTGCATCAAGTTGTCAGTCAGGAGGCAGAGAGAAGAGAATGATGGTCACCAGGCTTTCCCGTTTCCTCTTTTATTCAGTCTGGGCCCCCGGGTCATGGGATGGTACTGCCCGTGTTCAGGCTCTGTCTTTCACCTCCAGTTAAATCTCTCTGGAAATACCCTTGGCAGGCCATAAGCTGTGTCTCTTAGGCAATTCCAAATCTGATGTAGTAGACGATGAAGATCAGTTCACAGTCACAAGCCCACTCATCCGATACCCAAACCAATTATTTTTATCTGTTAACACTTCAGCCTTTTCCCTCAAAGGCTCACATTTGTCTCCCCACGCCCCTCAAAATATTACTTTGTTATTGTTGTTGTTTGTTTGTTTGTTTGTTTGTTACAGGGTTTCTTTGTGTAGTCCTGGTGTCCTGGAACTCTCTCTGTAGACCTGGCTGGCCTTGAACTCAGAAATCCGCCTGCTTCTGCCTCCCGAGTGCTGGGATTAAAGGTGTCTGTTACCAAGCCTGGTTGTGTCCCCAAAATCTTAATAGTTCCAATTTGTTGAAAAGCTGGAATCCCGTCTGAGACTCATAGCTATCTCTTTGAACCCCTGTAAAATAAAGATATATAAGTTATGTATTTCCAATATAAAATGGCACAGAGTAATTTATCCCTCAGTGCTGCCTGCCAGGTGGCTGCCACCTCCTGTGAGGCATCAAGGCTGCCCTCCAACCTCTGGTGAAGCCCAAGATCATCAAAAAGAAGTCCAAGAAGTGCACCTGGCACCAGTCAGATGGATGTGTCAAAATAAGGCCTGCCTGGCAGAAACCTAGAAGTATAGGCTCCTGGGTGTGGGGAAGACTCAAGGGCAGGGTTTTGATGCCCAACTGGTTATGGGAACAAGAAGACCAAACACATGCTGCCCGTCGGCTTCAGGAAATTTCTGGTCCTCAGCAGGAGTTGGAAGTGCTCCTGCTGTCCCACGGATATCTTACTGTGCTGAGTCATTCACGTTTCCTCCAAGAACCTCGCAGCCATTGTGGAAAGGGCAATATGGCTGGCCATCAGAGTCACTAATGCCAACGCCAGGCTGCACAGGGACGACAACAGACAGCTAGGTGCACGTGCATGTTCTATCTGTGCTTACAGAAATCTACAAAAGTGAATGGCACAGAGCAGTCCCGTCCCATAAGGGAAGAACACGGAGGTAACAGTGAAAGGGTGGACCAAAGCAATGTCAAGATTTTTGAGGGAAAACCCTACAGTTCCGTGCCTGGCAACCGGAGCTTGTGGCAGCAGTGTCTGGGTTCCAGTAGGCTTGGGTAGTCCACTCCTGCAGTTCTGCAGCCTGCAGCACATGTAGCCTCTCGTGGACAGCTCTGTTCTATGCCTGCAGTTTTCCTTGGTGGATGTCTGAGCCCTGGCATAGTCAACAGGCTAGAGCAGTGGATCTCAACCTTCCTAATGCTCAGACCCTTTAACACAGTTCCTCATTCTGTGGTGACCCCCAACCATAAACTTATTCCTGTTGTTACTTCATAACTGTAATTTTGCCACTGTTATGAATTGTAACACAAATATATGATATGTAAGATATCTGATATGTGACCCCTGTGAAAGGGCTGTGGGACCCCAAGTGGTTCACAACCCACAGGTTGAGAACCAATGTCCTAGGGGCTCTAGTACAGTTTAGGGTTCATAGCTTTGCACAATAGACTCCTTGTAGGGAAACCAACCTTGCCACACCTCACCTGGTCTCAGAGGTTTTTCTGGAATCTTGGTGCAAGTTTCCATGATCTGGACATTAAATGGATGCCATTAAGAAGTAGTCTGGTCTCTGTGAGCCTTATCAGCTGAACTTGCCTATGCAGTTGTCTAGCAGGGAGCCCTTCAGTGGTGTTCTCAATCCAGGCTCTAGTCTTTCTTGTGAATTTTCATCTTTACGATTGGCAGCCTTTTGTTAGGACAGGATCTTGTTTTCAGAGAGGCTCCATGTTTTTGTGTCTCAGGGCAGAGTTCACTGTCTCTCTACAATGGTGCTAATCTCTTTACATTTGAAGCTGCTTTCTGATCTATCTTTTCTACATCTTTAAACGAATACCCCTTTTCCTTATCACACTGCACATTTTCCTCATATCTAGAACTTTCTCGTGGCAGAACTGGCTAAAAGCAGTGAGCAGACACCATGCTGCAGCGCTTGAATGCCTTATCTTGACATTCCACTTAACATCTTAGACCGTTGCTTTTCAACTGGAGCCATGGGCAGAATGGCAGCCATTTTCAGCCAGAAGATAACACAAATAGTCTATTTCTGAACAGAGCCATATTTCCTCTGAAATTTCACGAGCCTGGGCTTTACTACACACATTTTTCTTGGCAGTCTGGTCTTCTTGGCTCTCACCAGAGTGGCCCATCAAACTGATCACAGAACTCTAAGGCTTACCAAAGTCTTCTTCACAAACCAGTCCGAAGGCCTGCAGACTGCATGGTCACATTCTTCACAGGGACAACCCTCTCATTGGTAGCAATTTTTCTACCTTAGTTACTTTTCTCATTCCTGCGCCAAAATGCCCATGCTTCCAAGTATGATGGCTGCCGTCTTCTTCAGCATGGCTATGGCTATTTCCAAGAAACCCTGAGATCAGCCTTGATGGCTGTTGACGGTCCCTTATAGAAGGAGGGGATGGACAGGGTCATTAGGCCCTCTCCTGAGAGTCCAGCTGCTCCCTCCTGCACTGTCTGGCCATTTGTATGTAATTCTGCTCTAATTGCATGTGGCCTTGGTGCAAGGGTACACAGCCAGGGAAGGCTAGCTGGAGGTGGAGTTCTAGCCACACAGCCATGAGGTAGTCAACAGCCGTTCAGGGATGGGGTTTTCCAGCAGTGCCCCAGTTTTGAGGCCATCTCTGCTTCTGTAAAGTAATACCTCACCTGTGATCTAGTAAACTCCTTGGGTTCATAACTTGGACTGTAGTGTACTTTGGTTTGTCCCCGGAACCCTGTAAGGAGGGGATAGACAGTTGTTTACATCTCCCCAGAAGGGAGTTCTTGCAACAACCCAACAGGTGGACATAAGAGGTTGATTTTGGTCCATGGTTTGAGGAAAAACAGTCCATATAGCCGGGAAGTACTGCAGTGAGCATGAGGCGGCTGGGTGTGAAGTTTCAGGAAGCAGGAAGGGATGAATGGTGTTGCTCAGCTGGCCCTTTCCTTTCCCCCTTTAACTCCTGTCTGTGTTGTCGTCAGTCTGACTGGATAGAATCGCTTGGGAGATGGGTCTCTGAGCAAGCTTCTGGGGAAATGACCTCGTTACACTAATTGTTGTGGGAAGATCCATCTTGGTCATGAGCAGGGCCGTTCATTGGTCAGGGGATCCTGGGCTGTACACAGTGGAGAGAGCTAGCTGAACACCAGCATGCATTCCATCCCCCTGTTTCCAGAGGGTGTGTGTGTCATGTGACCTCCTTCCACTCCTGTTGCCTTGATGAATTATACCTTGTGAAGGGAACTAACCCTTTCTCCTTCAAGTTTGCTCATGTCAAAGTATTTTATCATGTCCATTAAGACATAAGCAGAGCTGGGCAGTGGTGGTGTACGCCTTTAATCCCAGCACTCAGGAGGCAGAGGCAGGCATATGTCTGAGTTTGAGGCCAGCCTGGTCTACAGAGTGAGTTCCAGGACAGCCAGGGCTACACAGAGAAACCCTGTCTTGAAAAAAAACAAAACAAAAAAACCCCAAAACAACAGCAACAAAAAAGACATAAGCAGAGAGTCTAGGACCCCAGCTTCATGGTTGGGGTGGTGCCATCCATATTTAGGATGATTCTTCCCTCAATGAAACTTTCTGGAAACATCTCACAGACTTACCCAAGGGGTGTCTCCTGGGTCATTTCAAGTTCAGCCAATGAAGACTAAGGATGGCAGTCCTTTCTAGCACAACAGCCTTTTCTCCTGAGGCCACGAGGCTGCTGGCTGGTTCTTTTCACAGGTGGATGAACTGAGGCCTGGGTTGGGGGTACAATGAAGCTTAAATCAACTGGGAGGTGCCCGAAACCCATTAGAACAAGTGACTTGGCTTTGTTGTGTGTTCTTGTTGTTGTTGTTTTTGAGTCAGGGTCACATGTAGCCCAGGATGGGCCTTGAATTCACCATGTAGCCAAGGATTACCCTGCGTCTCTGATCCTCCTGCCCTCACCTCCCAAGTGCTGGGATTATAGGCGTGTGACTTCATGCCCAGTTTTATGTGGTGTTGGGGGATTGAACAGGGCTTTGTGCAATCTAAACATTCAACCAACTGAGCTGCATCTCCATCAACCACACCCCTTTTTTGGAGACAGTCTCTCATGGTGTAGCCCAGGTGTGGCTAGAACTCACTATGTAGCCTAGGCTGGCCTCAAATTTGCAGCAATGTTCTGGCTTTTGCCTCCCGGGTGCTGGGATTGCAGACACGAGACACCACCTTGGCTGATTCACTTATTTTCCAGTTCAGCCACCAGAGCAGGTGTTGGTTTGGTTTGTGCCCTCCCCCAAACCCCCAAACTCCCAGACCCCTCCAGTTTCCCTAACCCTGCTAACCCTCCCCCTCCTGACCCCCTCCCCCCCATTCTGTAATGCCTGATGACTGACTTAGCTGGTTGTGTCTTATTTCTTTTGTGGATGACTCCAGGACTTTGTACAAGGTCTCGAGGAGTAGGCGGTGCCCTCTAGCCTTTGGTTGTATAAAGAATGGATAACCTTGTTTAACGGATGTCCCCTGACTCCCGGGGCCCACATAGGGTGAGTCACCAGCATTTTTGGCTTCAGCATTGCTAGCTCCAGCTGTTCCTAGCATGCTAATGTTCCCGCAGCCCTATCAGCCATCAACACCTCAGTGTGAATTGGCTGGTCTCCCCAGCAAGCTGGCAGGGACCCGTGGTGTGGGTGGCAGGGCTGGGCACCTCATCCATCTCTTGCATAGCATGAAGATGCCCAGCTGGGATGCTGGGTGTGAGTCTGGCACATGGTAGGCACTCAGTAAATATTTTGCTGAATGTTGAATCACACCAGGGACTTTGAGAACTGACTCTTCACGTCCTAGGAAATGGGTGGCATCCAGTGGTCCCAGGGGAGGGGAGTATCTCCCCCAGAGCTTGTACCGGGAAATCTCCATCTAGCTTTTTGGGGGTCCTCTGACTCCCAGAGAGCCCTTCTCCTCTGGGCCTCTTCTTGGTCACCCATCTCAAAGAAATAACATACTGAGGATGTGCCTGCCTCTTAGAACCCTAGGATAATGAGTCAGGAAACTGGGAAGGGCAGAGGAAATGTAGAGGCAGGATGCTGCAGCTATTGGTCTCCAACCTTGTATCTTCCACAATCACGTAGTCATTCGACAAACATCTACTGAAACTCAGTGTGCAGCAGGCAACAGGCTTGAATCAGGGTGGCTGGGGGAGATGCCGCTTCCCTCCGGTGATCGGAGCACACTTCTAGGCCCATGCTTCTGCCTACCTCTGAGTACCTCAGTGTTATTACCCAGCTCCTGCCTCCCACCCCTGGGTGATTTGAGCTTCCTATGTTGCTTGAAGGACTCGAATCTCATTCCTTGCGGTGTCCCAGTGACCCTAGCTCAGGGCTTGCTAAACAGCAAGGGCCCAAGAAATGTTTGTGGAATGAGTTGGGGTGGCCAAGGCCCTCCGTGTCACAGGGAGTGGGTTAAAGTAGTGTGGGAGCAGAGGGTGCAGAAGCGGCCCTGAGGGGGACACGTGATTAGATGAGTGAGTGTTCCCCTAACGTTTGCTCTATAGCCTTGGGGGTGTCTAAGGAATCTGGCCTCATCTTGGCTGCTCCTCTAGTGACACCCACAATCATAGGAAGGGAAGAATGCACCACTGGGGTCCCTGAGGCCACACATTTTGCATGTTTGGTGTGGGTTGGGGCAGGGGCTCTCTGTCTCATCTTGCCTGCAGGTTAACCCTGACCTGCTTCCTTCCCCACACGGTGGCCCGCAGAACACACCTCAACCTGTTTGCAGCTCACAGTACCCAGGCAAGGTTATGTGGGGTGTCACCTTGCCAGAGAGGAGGGATCCATGTGCTGTCTGGGCCTAATACCACCTTCATCCCAAACAGTTGAGGTGGGCAACACACCGACCTGCAGGGCCAGCTCTGGGCAGCTTGGAGACCCAGGTCAGGGAACTCCCAAGAGAGCTGTGGCTGGCCCAGAGGTGGAAAGACATCGACCACTCTTTTTGCCCCTTGGTTCAGTGTTACTGTACCTATTCCTACACCTATTCTTGAGCAGCTAAGTTCATGGTCTTTTCTTCAGAGCAAGCTTTGTGGGCCACCCGAGGAGGGTCAGGCATCTCTGATCCTGCTGGAGGGGGGGAAGCACTAAGTTCCCAAGCCAACCCAGTGGCCAGTCCTACTGACCTTCCTGAGCCAGCCCAGGTTTCTTGGGTGATGAAGAGTCTTGGGGATAGTACAAAGTGGGGTGCAGAACCTCAGACTGCAGTATTGTTTTCAATGAGCCTTATTTCCTCCACAGCCAGGTCTGATCCCAGAAACTAATCCTGGGGAAAGGAACATGTTTCTTTGATGTCACTGGTTCCTGTTTGAGATGAGGGTGTCCTGTGTATAGGACACTGATTCAGGGACAATCCACACCAGCCTACTACACCCCAGCTTCCTAAAGCCCAGCTCCCTGGCCCTTTGTGGGGGTTCCCATGGCATGAAGGTGGCCACAGGGTTAGTTCTTCTCAAGTGTGTGGGGGTGCATAGGTTGTGGCTCCTGCTTTGGAGTTGGCCTGCTCCCTGGAGTTCAGGTGAGAAATGAGTCACCTGAGGTTCATCTACAGTGACAACTGAGAGGAAGTGCCAGGGACAGTTGGCCAAATGGCCAAGAGGCCATCATGCCCATCCCTTTGGGGCCTGAGTCACAGCTTTCGGGGAAGTGGGCTAACGGGATTCCAGGGCCCCAAGTGTCTGGCTTGAGTCATGGAAGCCACCAGTGCCCTGGACATGGGCCGTTAAGGAACAAGGTCCCCCTGACAACCCCAGCCAAAGGCCATTCCAGTCTGAGTCACTTCCTATCCAAAACACTCTGCAAGGGATCTTTCTCTGCTTACCTGGACTGTCAGTGTCAAAGCCATGCCCTAGACAGTCAACAAGTCTCTACCTGCCCTTCTGCAGGGTGCAACCTGGGCACACATCTGAGACAGAGTCCCCCCCCAGTCTCCTGGTGGCACCCCTAGAACCCAGTAACTGGTTGCTTCCTTCTGACAGGCCCGCCTCCTCCTTGACCCACAGTCTGGGTGGCCCAGTCTCAGCCACCTGGGGGACTGGTCCAACAGCATTCCTCCTCACAGGATAAAACCTGGGACAACCTGTAGGGAACCCTACACACGACAGCCACCCGTCCTGCCAGTCTCAACCAAACAGCCCTTAGGTCCTTTGAGCCGGCCAGCAGCCTTGCTGGGTCTCCACCCCTACCAGCAATGGTGATTTCCAGATCCCCACCAGCACTGGGTGGGGACAAGTGCAGGATCTTAATCCTTCTGGTGCTGCTGACTTCTACAGGTGAGCCCCAAGGGCCTGCTGCTCCTCCTCCCCAATCCTCCCCTCTTCTCCTACCTACAGTCACCCCCTCTTTGCCAGCTCGGCTCAGCCCCTTCCTTCTCTCCTTTCATCTCCTCATGCCTCTGTCTCCGTTCCCTTTCCACTGGCATGTGGTCTGACTCCATGTCCCGTGCCTCAGTTTCCCTAGCAGCTGTGAGGATTGAATGCATGTGAGTGCTCTGGCCTCAGTGCCTGCTCAGGAGCTCCTCTCTCATCCCTGTGGGTCATCATAGCCGTCAGCACTACTTCCCTGTATCCTCCATCTCCTGTTTCTTCCTCCACCGTTTCCATTTTGGGTCTCCTTCTGGTCTGGAATAGACAGTTCTGGAAAGGACAGTTGCCCGGGCTTTCATGGAGCTGGGGGCGAAACTTGTGCATGCGCATGCGTGTGTGTCCCAAGCTCTCTTCCTACTCATAGGATAATGGGACAAAAACTGGTGGGTTGGGAGGCAGGGGTCTGAAGATGTTTGTCCTGAACAGAGTGCAGAGGTACCTGTGGTGTGTGTTGAGGTGTGTGTGTGTGTGTGTGTGTGGCAGGTGGTAGGGCAGTGAACAGGGCTGGAGGGCCCAGGATGAGCCTGTTGGGAAAGGTGGGGGATTCCCTAGGCATGGAGCACGGGCCTCCTCACCACCAGGACTGACCTTCTTTACTCTCTTGCTCTCAGCTACCGTCAGTGCTGCCAACATTCGAGGTGAGTGTGGTCAGGTGGCCTGGGTGGGTGGGGGTGGGGTTGTGGCGTGGACAGTCTTTGTATCTGACTCTCTAGGATAGGTCAGTGTGGGGACCCTAGTCAGAGGGGAACATGAGATTGAAGAGGAAGGGGTCTAGGCAAGAAGAGCTGGGGAGGGGCTTAGAAAGGTGACAAATCTAGAGGAGGGAAGGCTAGGAAGACAGAAGAGTGAGGGGCCAAAAGAACCACAGAAATCAAGGTTAAGGGGCTGGAGAGATGGCTCAGTGGTTAAGAGCACTGGTTGCTCTTCCAGAGGTCCTGAGTTCAATTCCCAGCAACCACACCTGTAAAAGCATCCGATGTCCTCTTCTGGTGTGTCTGAAGACAGCAACAGTGTATTCATATACTAAATCAAAAAACAAAAAAAATCAAGGTTAAGAGGAGTGGGAGGGAAGGCCAGATAAAGGAGAGAAGACAAGGGCCAGTCCCTGATAACTACCTGATAACTACTAAAAGGGACAGGGACAGGGACAGGGCAGGCAGGCACTCACCCTGCAGCAGTAGACTGTGCTGGGCATGGCTAGGCACAGGTTTGAGGCCTTGCACGGCTTGGAGGTGGGTTGACAGGAAAGTCAGAAGACAATTGTGTCCACCGAGATGACAGAAGATGCCTTTCCTTGTGCCAGTGTCCCCAGACTGTGGAAAGCCTCAGCAGCTGAACCGGGTCGTGGGAGGCGAGGACAGCACAGATGCCCAGTGGCCTTGGATTGTTAGCATCCTCAAGAATGGTTCCCACCACTGTGCAGGCTCCTTGCTCACCAACCGCTGGGTGGTCACAGCCGCGCACTGCTTTAGGAGGTATGTGGAATCAGACTTGCTTTTGACTCTCCAGGACCCAGGCTTTCTGCTTCAGCCTCTGGGCTGTCCAGGCCTCTATTCGGGGATCTTGACGCCATTGTACCATCCCCCTCTCTGATATCTCATTCTCTCTCCTTCCAGCAATATGAACAAGCCATCTCTGTTCTCAGTATTGTTGGGGGCCTGGAAGCTGGGGAATCCAGGCCCAAGATCCCAGAAAGTAGGCATTGCTTGGGTGCTGCCCCACCCCAGATATTCTTGGAAGAAGCAAACCCATGCAGACATTGCCCTGGTGCGCCTGGAACACTCCATCCAGTTCTCTGAGCGGATCCTGCCCATCTGCCTACCTGACTCCTCTGTCCGTCTCCCTCCCAAAACGGACTGCTGGATTGCCGGCTGGGGCAGCATCAAGGATGGAGGTGGGGTTCTCCTCTAACTCCAGAGAGGTCTGGGATAGCCGAGGACAGAGGATAGATACCACTCAATACAGATTCCAGGGATAGGAGAGGGTAGAGACCGACCATATACACATTATAGAGGCAAGAAAAGATGATTTGAGGACAGAAGAAGTGAACTCACAAGAAGTCAACTGTCAATTTTTAGGTCATGTCTAGTTGAGTCTTTGACCATATTTTAAAGCAACAATAGAAACTTGAAGTAAGAAAGAGGATAAGGAGCAGGAGGAGGGAGGGAGGGAGAGATGGACAGAGGGAAGGAAGGAAAGAAGGAAAAGCCAGGTATGGTGGCACACACCTTTAGTCACAGCACTCAGTGGGCAGAGGCAGGCAGAAGTCTGAGTTAGAAGCAAGTACAGTAGTCAGGATTATATAGAAAGACCTGAGGAGGGGAGAGGGGGGAGATACAGAGCACAGAGACACAGAGAGACAGAGAGGCATTTGCAAAGCTACTGGCACAAGAATAGGTAGAAGTGAAAGGCGGGCTAGCAAGAGGTACATGGTAAATGTAGCCAACACAGATGGGAATAGTGACCCCTGGTGGCAGCATCTGTGAATAGCAAGCAAAATTCCCAGGAGGAAAGGTAGTCTCTTTGCCCATTTATCATTCTAATGCCCAATTTTCAAACCAAGTCTGGAGGTTTGGAAGATCATCGACAGTCACAAACCAGATGAAATACAGAGGTAGAAGAGAATCAAGAGGAAGGTAGGTGGTAGCCAGATAGACAGACAGAGCCTGAGACAGACAGACAGAAACTGGGACAGACAGAGCCTGGGATAGACAGACAGACAGAACCTGGGATAAAAAAAAAACAGACAGAGCCTGCAATAAACAGACAGACAGAGCTGGGATAGACAGACAGAGCCTGGATACAGAGCCTGGGATAAGCCCAGATAAACAAAAGCCATCTGTGTAAGACAACACAGCCGAGACCTAGAAGACAGAGTTTGAAGGAGAAACTGGATATTGACAACAGGAAGGAACAGAACCTGGACCTGGGTCCAGAAGAATTGCTCAGGCATGGGCAGGAGCTGGGACTCTGAAGTTGCAGCCTTTCCTTGGGGTCCTCAGACTAACCCCAGGAAGGGTGTGCAGCGGATGCAATTCAGAACCAAACTCACTGTACTTGTAGGAAGTCCAAAAACACCGTCCTGTTGTGTAGCCTCTGTGGGCATCAGGGAGCTGACTGAAGACAGAGAATCTAGGGCTATGCATCCATGTTTGAATTCAAGAGGTGGAGAGCCTGGGATTAGGGTTTCAAAGAGCAGATCCACTCACCTTTGAGAAACGTTGCTGGGCAAATAGAGGGGACTAGATGCTCACACAGGGCTTGACTCTCTCCTTTGTTCCCAGTGCCCCTGCCCCACCCTCAGACCCTTCAGAAGCTGAAGGTGCCCATCATCGACTCCGAAGTCTGCAAAAGCTTGTACTGGCGGGGAGCCGATCAGGGTCAGGAAACCATCGCAGAGGACATGCTGTGTGCTGGTTACCTGGAAGGGGAGCGGGATGCTTGTCTGGTGAGTGCCCATCCTTTGTCTGCCCCAGCTGGGAAGACCAATCTCCACCACCTCTATCTATGCCTCCTCTTTCGGGGTATTCCCAGGGACATCCTCTCTCACCTCTGGCTGGGTCCCCTTTAGCCTGTCTGGACTTTATCTTGTTTATACATGGGTTTCTTATTTATACACTGGCTGTGTACAGAGCATTTCAGCAGTAAAATGCAGGTTGGCAGCTGTTATTCTGAGGAGGGCCCAGTAGTTCAGAACCCTGACCTCAAGGGCCAGTCCCATGACTGAATGAGGAGCAGTTAGCCCTGAGGTGGCCAGCATACAGCCTGTCTGCAGTGCCCATGTTGTCAGTGGTATAAGGACTTTCTACACTTGTAAAACAGAAGCCGCCTCATCTGCTCCTTGTGGTTGTGGGGAGAGCATGCCACCACAAGTGTTTCTGTTTGGAAAGCCTGTTCTTCTAGGGCCTCCACAGAACGGTTGGCTCAGTACTGCGGCCACCAAGGACACATTGCCCGCAGGTGTGGCTTTCCTGACTTCACTTCTTCTCTGCAGGGCGACTCTGGGGGTCCCCTGATGTGCCAGGTGGATGACCACTGGCTACTGACTGGCATAATCAGCTGGGGAGAGGGCTGCGCGGAGCGCAACCGGCCCGGCGTGTACAGCAGTCTTCTAGCTCACCGCTCCTGGGTGCAAAGGATCGTACAAGGAGTGCAGCTGCGCGGGCACTTAGCGGACAGTGGAGACACAGGGAGCTCCTAAATTGGGATTTGAAGATGAGCAGCCTCCTGCAATTCTCTCTGCTGTAAATATGTCTTCTACCTCCCTGGGGCGACCGCGGGCCTGAGCTGGAGAACAGGGAAGTCCTGGAACCGCCCACAGACAGGCCCCGCCCCTCAATCATGGACACTCTGTGTGTGTGTGTGTGTGTGTGTGTGTGTGTGTGTGTGACGTGCACAAGCATGCAATGATTTTTTTTTACAGTTATTTGTAACCATGCCTACATATTTATTCCAGTTTCAATAAATTATTTATTCTCAGTTCCTGTTTTTTTCTTTACTCCCATGTATGGTAAGAACCCAGTTGGAACAAAAATGCCAGGATACTGTTGGTGTGAGGTTGCACATGGGCCAGGCCACAGCTCCAGCTTGGCTTCCTGGACAGGCCCACCCTTGCTTTAGCTAGCCTTTTCTCTGAGGCAGCAAATAGGAAGGAGACAGGACACTTTGGTCTGAGGTCTTGGCTCTGCTACACAGAGGAGGGCAGGGTTGGGGTCCCCACCAAAGAAGGGCTGGCTATAGGAGGCCTATGTCTGTGAGAATGGGGGTTGGCTCCTCTTGAGGCCAGGTCGGTCCCCACTAATCCCAGTTGCAGGACTCAAAGCGAGTTGTTTTTGGAAGTAAATTGTCCAGGCCAGCCTCTGCCAGATCTTGACAGGGAGCTGTTAGGGTGAGCAGCTACACCCTGCTGGTTGCTGAGTCATAGGATGGCTCTTTACTGAGTCCATAAATTCCTCCCCACCAAGGATGTGCAAAACATTGAGGCGGCAGGCCTGAGTCACCTCTCCTCTCCCCTTGGAGCTTAGTGATAGCATGATCTAGGCTGTAAGAGGGTCTAGAATGTCTGGGACCAAAGTCTGATGCCCTCAGCCCTGCAGCCCAGGTCCCCTCCCCAGGCCAGGGCTGTGGACTTTTCCCATCTGCTCAGTGAGTTGGTTGGGTCATTAAAACTGGATGAATGTACATTTTATAATGGTTGATACCTGGAGATTCACCCAAAACAAAGGCCAGAAAACAGCCAGCTCCAACAGTTGACTAAGACAATCTTTACTATGTAAGACTCTGGGGAGCCTTAGCTTACAGGAGAAGACTCCCCCACCCCACCCCCGAGTGAAGACCATGGAGTTGGGGATCAATGCAAAAAGCAAGAGGAATTTATTGCTCCAGCATGCTGGAATCTCCCTGTACATGAAGGGAGGGGGGCCTTTTATACGGTTTTTAGAGCAGCTGCCATTAGGCACAATGTGATTGGCAGACGGTGTGACTTTTAAACTGATTGGTCTTTAGGGAATGAGGTAGCAGGGGCTTAATCAGCCCCTCCTTTCCAGCCTACATGTTCTGTAACCTGTCTTTTCCAGGAGGGGAGGGTTGCCTACGTGCTGGGGGGGGGGAGGGGGTCTGGTGGAATTTTACAAAGTTCCTGAGCTGACCTCTTCAACTAAACAATGTCTCCTACCAAGAATAACAGAGGTGACATGTCTACAAGAACACTGTCCAGGTTTGTGTGTGTTTCATGCTTTGCAGATCGTCCGGTCACCAAATGTTTGTTCCCACTGTTCCAATCTACAAACATTAGAGGCGGAACCCGGGGCCTCTTCCACATGAGGCAAGTCCTTTACCACCACTGAGCTGCACCTGCCTGTGTTGTTTCGATTTCTTTTATTTTGTTGTTAGAAAGCAATAAATGTTGTTTAAAAACAAACAGCCCAGACTGGCCACCTGCTTGTAAGGGATACAGCCTGGGAGTGCTTGGTGACTCAGGTGTCCCAGGTCCCAGGCACATGCCTGGCTGAGTTCTCCACAGCCTCTCTGCCTATGATCTGGTGCTCTCTGTCTGCAATGGTCCCCTTACCCCTACCCCCTTGTGGTTACCTCCCAGCTCCCCCTCGGTGGCCCCCTCTTCTTCCTTCAGGGCCTCTAAGATCAAGCTCTTACCTTGCCCTGTATTGGTTCTGGCGGCCCTCTTTTTTATATTTTTAAGTATATGGGTGTTTTGCCTGCATATATGTGTATACACACCACGGGCATGGCTGGTGCCCAAAGAGACCAGGAGAGGCCATAGGCTGTCTTAGGATTAAAGTTACAGACAGTCGTGCATCTCCATGTGGGTGCTGGGAATTGAACCCAGGCCCTCTAGAAGAACAGCCAGTGCTCTTAACCACAGAGCCGTCTCTCCAGCCCCCTGCGCCTCTATGTTATTCTTCTCTTTCTCCTCTAGTTTCCCCCTTTCTGTCCTGTTTCTGTCCTTCACACTTGCACTCTGACCCTGTCCCATCCCGTTCTCCCCCCTCCCCCAGCCCCCTGTGTGTGTCTGTCTCTCACATCTTTCCCACCAATCTCATCCCTACTGAAGGAAGTACCTTCAACAGCTGAGGTCCCCAGCCAGTGGCTTAACAGGCTGGTCGTGGGAAATCTCTTCTGGTAACTGAGATTATAGGGGGCTCTGGCAAAGCCTCAAATGCAATTGTATTCTAATAAAGGAAATCAATAAGCCCCAGGGGTTTAGGAAATGGTCTTTGCTGAATGGGGTTTCTGAAGAAATTCCTAGAGAATTGATAGTTTACGACTGGGAAGTGAGAAAGGACTAAGACTTACTTCTTAGTTACGCTGGTTTCTTATATTCTAGCTGGCTTCATCTAGGCTCAGGTGAAGGACTCCTCTTCTGTCTCATCTACCTTAGAATTCCTATGCTTTCTGTCCTGCCCATCATTGGCTCAGCTCCAGTCTCTCAGGCAAAATGGCCTGAGAGATGGCCAACTGTCGGAACTGTGAAGTCTCTTTTCCAGACACATGCCCCTTTTGGGCTGGCACCAGGCATTAGGCTTTTATTTCTCCCATTATGAGAGTCCCAAGAAATCCCCACTTTGAGGTTCATTGCCTCAGTGGTCTGGTAGTCAAAGGGAAGAGGGCAGCGTTCTCTTTAGAGTATTGACTCTTCTGCCAAGATGGTGTCAGCATAAGGGATCCTGAAAGTCCAGGACTCCAGGGAAGCATCGGGCGTGCAAAGGGGAGTTGGTGCACTGGGATTTTCTTGACCCCTCCCCACTTGGGGGACTCTCTAGCAAGTCCCAGGTCCTACACAGTCCACCCGTTCCTGTGGCTCCTGCCCAGCTCAGAGTGCTAGGTCCTATCTCCAGGACTCACAGTACACCTGGGCCTCTGGCCCAAGAAGGGAATGGCCTGAGTGTGTCCTGCTCTGGATAAGGGACATAAAACTTATTGGGGGCTACAGATAAAGACTTTGAGTTTTTGGGCAGTCTCAGAGGATTGAACCCTGGACTGGCAAACGTGCCTTTCCTGGGCACCTTCAGCCTTCCACAGCACTTGCAGAGCCTGACAACCTCTCCAGAGCTGAACTGTGACAAAAGTCATCACAGCAAGAATACTGCCTTCATCATCTGTGCTCCCCTCCCAGTCTGCTCCTGGGTGCTCCCATTCCAGTCTTGCTTCTGGGTGCTCCCATCCCAGTCTGCTCCTCTGTGGTCCCCTCCCGAGTCTGCTCCTGGCTCTTTCCTTGAATTTTGAACTCTTAAAGAGTGTGAGGCAAGTGCCACCAGACAGAGGAATCTTAGCTGCTTGCATTCTAATGCTAATCAGGTCCCAAAAAACTGTTTGCACAAGAGGGCCTGCTGCATGTAGCTTCTGGGAACCTGCCCCCAGTTAATTTTGATTGGTAAATAAGATGCCAGCAGCCTATAGTTGGGAGGGAGAAACATAGGCAGAGTTTAGGGTTCCAGGGCTTAGGGGCACAAGCAGGAGGAAGGCGAGAGACACGGAGGCCTCCCTGGAATGTGCAGGAGGGAGAAGCAGAACCGCCATGTAAAGGGGACAAGAGTAGGTGGCCCAGAAGGCTGCTTGACTGGGTCAAGAGCAGCCAAGATGAAACATACAAACTAGTAAGTAGTAACTCAGAGTTCTGGGTGAGGGAGGTAGATTCCAACAGCATGGAGGTTAGGCCCAGCTACTGTGCTGCTTAAGGCGTATTAAAATATGTCTCTCTGTGTGTCTTTCATTAGGGAACATAAACTGTTGAGGTGGGCAACAACTCTACACCTGGATTTCTTAGAAATATTATTACTACAAAGAACTGGTAAGGCCGGGCAGTGGTGGCGCACGCCTTTAATCCCAGCACTTTTGGAGGCAGAGGTAGGCGGATTTCTGAGTTCGAGGCCAGCCTGGTCTACAGAGTCAGTTCCAGGACAGCCAGGGCTACACAGAGAAACCCTGTCTGGAAAAACCAAACCAAACCAACCAAACAACAACAACAAAAAAGAACTGGTAAGGTTGAACAGGCTCAGGCTCCGGGGAATCTCAGAATTGAGAATGGCAGGTGTGGAGCCAGCTCCCTGCCAGTTATGTAGGGACAACACCTGAAGTCCTTCCCCATGCAAAGAGAGCATCCCTAACCCCCGATTGAGCCAATGGGAAGCAGGAGTTATTTCACCAAGAATCACCCAAGAGTGGCTGTTCAATTGAGCTGTTCTGGAGAAGAGTTTTCTCTCTCAGGTACTCTCACCACAGCTGGCCACCCCTGCTGCTGCTAGCATTGGCGCTGCTATGGTAGAGGAAGAGGCCCCACCTACTTGTTCGGCATGGGCTTCCATTCAGAGAGTTGTAACACTTTAGTTGTTCAGGCCAGACCAGAGCCCTGTGGAACCTTTTGTTCCGACAGGACCAGAGATCCTCCGAATTTATTCTGGTTCCTTGGAGAACGACACCTGGAGATCCCCATCACAGACTGTGTTCTGCCTCTTCTGAATGTCTGTAACACGCCCAGCGGCGAGGCAGACAGGTTGAAGGAACTTTTCCTCCAACCCAGTGCGAAGTTTTGGTTTCAGGGTTCAAGGAGGACACATCTTGTATGAGTTCTCCACAATTTATTTCAGCATCCCTCTCCCCAGTAAGGAAATATTACAGTCCAGGTCATGATCAGGTTTATTTTCTCAGCCAGTAAAAGGCACAAAAAGTCTGGAGCACAACAAGTATCAGTAGAGAAATCTTCGGTACAGAAAACAGGAGCAGACAGAATCCATGACTGAAGATTCTGGGTGTAAAACAGGCATACATACCACAGACACACAGAGAGAAGAAGATCCTCAGCAAAAGCAGAGCAAAGAACTCAAAAGTCAAGGACCTGCAGCTCTTCTTGGGGCCCCCGCCTAATTTAAGTTTGCTCAGTTTGAGGAAAGACAGGATGGCTGATTGACTTACAACTGTTGTGTAAGCTTGTCCTGACCTAGCCCTTGAACAGGGTTGGCCAGTCCATCAGCAGTGGGCTTGCTGGTGAGAGTCAAGCTGCCAGGCCTTTGTCTAAGCTCAGAACGGTGAAGAAGAAGCTGGCCACCCTGAAGTTCACTATCTTTATTGCCTATCCATGGCCCCTCTCTCTATCTGTCTATCTACCAGAGCCTCTGTCTGTCTCCTAGTCTCTCCTCCATTCCACAGACAGAACAAGGATTTTAAAACACACACTTAGCCACAGGGCTTCTCCACTGGCTGCTAACACCTCTCCCCATCCCTCTCTCTCACTTCTTCCACCCCAGACACTACAATTTCTCCAGTTTCTCTCCTGGCCACTATGTCTCATTTTCTATGGGACTGTTGACCAATGAGATGAGTGGTTTCTTAGTAAACCGTTGTCTCTGATAGAAGGGGCACGCTCAGCTGGAGACATTCTTTCCTGTCAGCTTACCTTTAGTCATGGATATAAATGAAATGCCTACATGTTAGCAATCATCTGATGATCATGAGGCTACAAATTGACATCTGTGATAGTTAATCTCAACTGTGAGTTTGATGAGATCCAGAACCACCTGGGAGACAGATGTCTGAGCATGTCCCCGGGGATTATTTTGGATTAATTGAGGTGGAAGTCCTGCCTGTTGTGGGTGGCACCATTACCTCAGTTGTGCTCCTGAACAGTATAAATAGAGCAAATGAGCTGAGTACTTACCATGTATTGCTTTGTGCTTCTTTACAATGTGAGCCGCTGCTTCAAGCATCCACCATCCACTAACTCCAAGATGGACTGTAATCTCAAACTAGGAAGGAAAATATGCCCTTGAATTTCTTACGTCAGATAATTTGCCACAAAGAAGAAAGTGCCTAAAATAACAACCCAATGGCTGTAAACAAAGACTCCAAAGCCATGGGTGAGAAGGCACAGCCAGCACCTGAGGAAGCTCCCTTCTGTCTGGCTTCCTTTTCTTACCCTATTCCCAGTGGTTGGTGTATAGACTGAGGGCAAGGCCACTCCATCGTATGGTTAAGGGGAAGGAGAGAGAGAGAGAGAGAGAGAGAGAGAGAGAGAGAGATTAGCCAGAGGATGGAACAGAGCAAGAAAGCAGTAGACTGAACATAGCCATGGCCAGCAGACTGACCTGGGCAGGAGAGAAGCAGGAGCAGAGTGGAGAGATAGAGATAGATAGATAGATAGATGATAGACAGACAGACAGACAGACAGATAGCACATTGCTGACACAGCAGGGCTATTAGGAAGAAGGATGAGTAGATGGGGGAAGGAAACCCAGGAAGGGAGGAGGTTAAGAGAGGGGCGGATGTGAGGAGGGCGGGGATGCTAGCCTGGACTCTGAACCTTGTAACAGATGCTTGGGACACTGAGGGAGCCTCAAGGCCAGTGTGTGCTGTGGGCTTTGGTAGGCTAATAGGCACCCCAGACAGCCATTTGTCCCTTGGGCTTTGGGAGGCTAATAGGCACCCCAGACAGCCATTTGTCCCTTCCGCCAATGATAAGGGAAATGGCTCCTTTTGGTAGAGGGGAACCAGCTTCACAAGTCCCAAGGATTGCTGGCTTTTATCTAACACCCAGAATTTGGGGAAGCAGAGTTTCCTTTGGACCTGACAGTTGGTCATATCATATATATATATATCTTCAGCTTGAAGATTTCAAGCTTTAGAAAGCTCCGTAAAAGCTGGCCTTAAAAATCACAGAGGTCGACTTGTTATGGAAGAGGTACAGTTAGATGAGATCCCCATAATCAAGTCACAACAAATCACCCAGACGACGAAGGAGTCGGGCTTCAACCTGCTCGTTAAAACTTTAGACTCTCCTCTGGTTGTTTTCAGGTGTCCTTGGTTTTCATCTCATATCAATTCAAGGGATTGTCTTCCCTTTTTCTCTCTTCCTGTAGACATCCCAGTCCAGAGAGCACCAGGGAAAGAGTCTCCCAGCTGTCCTTGGGGAGTCTTGTGTCTTCAAGCCCCTCCCCCTGAACCGCCATTTATTGTAGGCTTGGCTGGGCTGTGGGGGCTCCACATGGCAGCAGAAGAATGGCTTGTCCTTCCCTAGTCACTCTTTGACCCTTGTGTTCATGAGTTACCCATCCCGGGACCAAGGACTGGTTCCTGTGAGCATCTGCGAATAGCCATAGATAGCACAAGGTAGACAAGAGCGTCCAGGACACGATTGCCTCTGCCCATGAGGAAGGACCACACTAGCTGTTGTGTTTTATAAAAAAGAAAAAGAAGCCAGGGATATGTTTGGAAGAGGCACAGTATGGTGTGGGGGAAGGGGGTGCCTCTGCAAGCCCATGCTGAGGCATCTCTTCCCCCTGAGGGACCAGCCATATCATCTATAGTATAGAATAGGATTTATTTAGGGCGTGGGGAGGGGAGTGGAGGGGGAGAGAGAGAGAGGGAGAGAGAGAGAGAGAGAGGAGTAGAGGCTGGCCATGAACACGTGGAAGGGTGGGGGAATGGGGAGAGAAGGGACAGAGAGGGAAGAGAGGAAGAAGAGCAAGAACAAGAGAGTGAGGAGGGGGCAAGCAGCCTCTTTTATAGTGAGTCAGGCACACCTGGCCGTTGCCACGTAACTGTGGGGCGGAGCCTAGGAGACAAAGTCTACTGCACTGGTCATTTCTCTTCATTCCAATCTCTAGTGGCAGAACCTCACTCAGTCCTTGGGCTTTTGTCCTGCTTCCCTGATTTATATTCAGTTCATAGGTGGAGTCATCTGGTTTCACAGCATCATATACTGTCCACGGACAGGCGACTCCAAAAGGAATGCTCTCCTCATATGTCCATCAGCCACTCCACCATGCAGATGATAAATAACCTCAACCCTAATCCCATCTGACCCAAGCCCTACCATTCCCTCCCAAGCTGGGCCCACCCCAGTTCATTTCTCATCTTAGCAAAAGTAAGAGTCCCTCTTTGCAACTGCTCCTCGTTGGATGTGCAGTGATCAGGACTCACACTGCTAATGGATGGCTGGTCCTCCCTGTCTGCTTGACTGGGGTTTGAGTCACCTAGGAGGCTGTTAAAACACAACCCTGTATGAGATCACTTACAGAGAGGATTAACTAAGAGGGGAAGACAGTCTGAGTGTGTGAAGCATCATCCGTGGGCTGTGGAGCCCAGAGGGAATAACCAGGAGAGAGGAGGGAGGGCCAGCATTCCTGCTTGGTTCATGATCAGCAATGAAGTGACCTGCTGTACCTATCACACACTTCCACAGCCACTGTGATGTCAAAAGAAACTCCATTTTATGCTAGGCATCCATCTTGGTACCCACTAGACTTCAGTCCCCAGAAGACAATTTCCCAGCAACCCTAATTCAGTGACCCTGACCCAGAAATGTACAGCCCCGACTACCTACTTGTTTTGATGTGACTAACAACCTTTTGGTTTCTGGAACCTGCCTGTGCATGCATTCAAGGACTATTTTGAGGTTGCCTTGACTACCTAATTAAGCACAATAGAACAGTTCTTGGCTCACTTGTACAGACACTCAAGTTCTCCTGTGGTTTTGCCTTTAAAAGTCCTTCCCTTGAGCTGGCCTCACCTGTCCAGCGAAAGCTGCCCCTATGCCTCCCCAGTCACTGCAGGCTTTCCTCAGGTGATGGCTTCTGGTGTTGATGCAGGCAGAGAAAGACTCATCCTCCCTAGGGGGTGAGAGTGTGTTGACTAGACACTAGGAATCTATGTGAATCTATGGACAACACAAGATTAGCTCAAGTTTTCTTGTTCTTTTTTGGGGGGGTCACAAAGAAGGGGCAGACTCGATCAGGGTACATTATGTGAGATTCACAAATAATCCATTTAAAAACAAAGCCGGGCAGTGGTGGCGCACACCTTTCATCCCAGCACTCGGGAGGCAGAGGCAAGCGGATTTCTGAGTTCGAGGCCAGCCTGGTCTACTGAGTCAGTTCTAGGACAGCCAGGGCTACACAAAGAAACCCTGTCTTGAAAAACAGAAAAAAAAAAAAAATTAAAAACAAATCTTTCCCTCCCCTCCCTTCGTAAGGCAATTTCAAGCTTGGCTCAGAGATTCTTGTCCTGCTGGTCTCTAACTAATAAACCTTTTAATTAAAGTTAGATTCAGTCTAGAATACTTTCCCAGGGGTCAGGAACTCCGTAGCACCATGATGCTAGGCCCACACGAGGTCAAATGGCGGTGGTTCAAATTTTCTGAAACCAAGAAACCAAAATAAATTCTTCCTCTTTTAATTTGTCAACAGGCGTTTTTGTCCCAGTGACACACAGTGAGAGCCAGGCGCCCCTCAGGCTTTTTCAGGTCCAGTAAAGTTTTACCTGCTGACACCACCCTAAGATTTAGCCATGAGAAAGGAAAGCGAATCACAGAAAAAGCCGTAGGCAAATATTTATGGCAACTTTATTCATAATCAACAAAAAACTCAGAACATCCCAAATGTCTTTTAACTATTGAGTGAACAAATAATCACTTAGAATTCTACTCAAAAAAAAAAGGGGGAGGGGAGTGGTGGGGAGGCAGGGGTGAGCAAAGTGGCCTGTTAGTCTGAGGTGAACTGACCAGAGATTGCAGAAGGAAGCCCTGACCTGCATCGAAGATGGTGCTCTCCAGCTTCCTCAGGCTCTGTCAGGAGGCAGGCTGGGACCTCCTGATTCATTTGAATTGCTTACTCTTTGTTCATCGGTGGGCAGAAGAGTCCAGGACAAACGCTTGTGAAAATAAATCTGGAATTATCAAAAAAGGATCATGTACTGGGTGCAGCAAAGGTAATTCTGAAGAGGAGTGGAGATTAGGTGTCAACAGGTGCTTAAGAATTATGCTATGTGTTAACTTAAGTCCCAACAGATCATAAAAACTCTGTATGTATCAGTTTATATTGTGGATTAGTAAAACATTGACTATCAGACAGGGAGAAGGAAAGAGAGAAAGAAAAAGAGAGAGAGAGAGAAGGAGGGAGGTAGGGAGGGAGGGAGGGAGGAAGAACAAACAGCATCATTAAGGCAAATGATGTCACTCTCCTACTGAAACCCTGTAGTGGCTTTTTGTCCAACTCAGAGGCAATGACATCCTGTAAGGCTTCTTCCTGACTCCTAATCACCCCACTATAGCCCGGGGCTCCCTACTTAACTTCTGGAACACAAGCAAGCCTTTGCCTCTGACCTTTGCCCTTGCAGCTCCTCCCTCCCTCCCTCTCTCCGTGACCTGCGGTCCACTTCTTCCTGACCTCTGACCTCTGACCACAGGCCACGATCTATTTATAACAATGTGGCTCCCAGCCCTCCTCCCTTCTTCATTCAGTCTGTTTCTCTCAGAACATTTGTTACTATTTAACACCGTTGAGAATCCTTGTTTGTTTGTTGTTGTGGCTGGGGGTTAGGGTGATTTGTTTTAAGATAGTTTTAGTAGCCTGGCTGTCTGGGAACTGAGAAAGAACTACTTGCTTCTGCCTTCCCAGTATTGGGATTAAAGGGCATGCCTGGCCGCTTTCAATTTTTTTTTTTTTTAAATTTCACAATCATTTGGTTTTTTTGTGTGTGTGTAGGGGTAATGATGCATGAGCCATGGCAGATATAGGAAGTCAGAGAACAACTGGAATCCGTTCTTTCCTGTGGGTCCTAGCGATCTGACTCAATTTTCTAGCTTGGCAGCAAGCACCTGCTGCTGAGATGTGACCAGCCCCTATTATTATTATTATTATTATTATTATTATTTTTTAAATGACTCTTCATATTTTTTTAAAGATTTATTTATTCTATGTATGTGAGTACATTGTGGTTCTCCTTGGACACAGCAGAGGAGGATCCCTGCTGGGCATTGAACTCAGAACCTCCGGAAGAAGAGCCAGTGCTTCTAACCGCTGAGCCATCTCCCCAGCCCACTGACTATCTTTCTTAAGAAATTTCCTCTTCTTTCCTCTGCCATGGTGAGCCTGCACCTGACTCGGCTTCTTGCCATGTCTTCTCCCAAGACTTTCAGAATCAATTCCTGGCCAAGAAACAAAAACAAAATCATCCTACTCTGCAACTGACTCAGATGAAAACTGGTAACAAAATCAGGTGCAACTCCAAGAGAAGACACATAGGAGTGGGAAACTGGACCTCTAAGGATTCTCACAACGGTTTATACTGAATCACGGTCATCGATCATTCCTACCAGATGGAATTCAACACTTTTAACTTGGAGATTTGCTCATGTCTAAATTGGGAGTGTGGCTTGTCCAGTAATAAAATGTAGAATCTCTTAAAAAAGAAAGAAAGAAAAAATAATCCTAGTTTATTGGGGTTCAATCTTCATCTTTTATTTGGTCTAGTTGCTATCCCCTAATATGCCCTTGCTCAGGCACAAACATTAGTAAAGGGCTGTTAGCAATGGCAGTTGCTATGACATGTTTGATTGTTTGGTGGACCTTGTGGATCTCTCTATTGTCTTTTCTCATTTCTCATTTGAACCGTACATTCTCTCATTAACAGAAATCTATTTTCGGTCAAGACCTTGCCTTGTGTAGGGATTAACCAAGCACCCTAGCAGTTGACCAGGTTCAGAGACCCAGTGAGAACTGGATTCCCCATGAGAACTGGGAAACCCATCTGCATCTGTCACTTTTCTTGTCACCATGACAAAACCCAACAGAAACACCTTGGGAGGGGGGAGGGGCGAAGGATTCATTTTGGTTCACAGTTTTCAAGTTTCATGGTGGCCAGAGCATGTGACTGATGCTCCTCGTGGTCGCTGAACATGACAGAAAGGAGCCAAGGAAAGTGCACCCCCAAAGGACCCAGCCCCAGGGATCTACGTCCTCCAGCTAAGCTTTGCCCCCTAAAGACTCTAAAACCAGGCTGCAGAGACGTCTTGTCTACTGCCAAGCATGAAGACCAGAGTTAGATCCTTGAGACCCATGCACTGGAAGGAGAGACAGAACTGACACAAGATGTTCTCTGTCCTCTGCTTGTACACTGTGGCATATGTGTGCCCAGGAATGCGCACGCATGCGCGCGCATGCACAAGCACACATACTAGCTAGTGAAACACAAGCCTCTGAGTGTATTTCACGCTCAGTCTACAAAGTTATTCTTTTGTTAGTTCAGCTCCATTAGTTTGGTCAACATTTGTTCTCAGTATGCTGGCAACAAAAACTATGCAAAACAAAACACCCCATCCTGTAAAAGGCCCCCCAGAAACACATCAACTCAGGTGTTAGTTACCAAGGGAAAAATTAACCAGAAAACCCATTACTGGCATTGCTTGCCTTTCATTGACCTTTAAAAAAAAAAAAATCCTTCCCATTCCAAGCCAGGTGCAGCAGTGCATGCCCTTAACCCCTGAACTCAGGATGTAGAGGTTAGAGGATCGGAAGTTCAAGGCCAGCCTTAGCTACACAGCAAGTTTGAGGCTAGCTTGGGTTACATGAGTCCCTGTCTCGAACCTTATCAAAAAAAAAAAAAAAAATGACTGATTTTGAAAGTCACACAGTTGGGAAACTCATCACTAACTTCCCACTAGGTTTGCTGTAGAGATCTCCTGGGATGGATGGGTTGTGGTGACAGTTGCCTTGGTTCCTTCTCATGGAGCTGAAGGCACTGACTTCACTTTGGTTTTCAGAGGTCTGATGGGTCACATCTTTGCCTCCACACTGTGACTTTCCCTTCCCAGCCTAAACTGTATGTGGGCATGTGGATGGGTCGCCCGAGGAATGTTTTGTCCAAGGCTGTGACACACAGTGAACTTGGCCTGCTGCATGTTGGAGCTAGTGAGTTTCTTCTGCCCCGCCCTGTGCGCAATCCTTCAGCTGTTCTCACCTGTCATCAGGCCCAGAGCAAACCACAGGGCCAGCATGTTTGTACAGGACAATGGCATCAGCGGCAGGGGGAGCTCGGCAGTTTCTAGGGTGAGCTGATCATTGGTCCAATTGACAGGTGTCTCACACAAGATAGAAAACATCTTTTGACACTGTGGCTTGGCTAGCAGAAAATTACAAGAAGCTACCCTCCACTCAAAAATCAAGAAAAGCCTATCCCTGTCTTTGCTCAAAGCAGTGCCCCAGCCCCAGCCAACCTGGATGTTGATATCTTCTGACTAGCTGCCATTCCAGTCTTCCTTTGTTAACTGAGGTTTAACTGCCTCAGAGTCCCCTCTGTGGGATTGACTCTTTATACTTTTATTATTAGGTATTATTTGTTTTTATTTTATATATTATTATTAATTTATTATTTGTAACTCTTCCTCCTTCTTCTTAATTGGTTTAAACTCAGAAACTGCTGCAGCAAAATGAATATAACTTGAAGTCTGAAGAGCTGCAGCCTGGAAGCTGTGGTAGGCAGTGTGATTTAGTGTCCCTGGGGAGGTAGGAAAGCTATGAGCTCACACGGGCTGTTGACTGCCCGGAAGGAAGTCTCTGCTAGCAAACTTAGTGGGAGCTGGATTTGTCATAAAGCTGGCCACTCTATCTTACTCCAGTTGCAAAAGGAACACCTGGCCACTTCTTGTGCTTTTATTTGTATTTCCCTTTAACTGGGTGACTCAGAAGCTGGGTATCTCCGCTCTGAAGTCTGTTGCTTTGGTTTAAGTCAGACTTTATTTATTGTTTGGATGGGCCTCAGATTCTCTGTGGAGCAAATGGCATTAAACTCCTGATCATCCTGCTGCTTCTACCCAGAGGCCGAGGTTACAGGTTTGCCCCACCACAACCAGTTTATGTGGCATAGAAATCAAACCCAGGCCCTCCTGTGTGCTAGACAAACAGTCTATGAATTGAGCTACATGCCCAACCCTTCCTTACTCTGGATTTAGAGAGTTTGTTTTTCATTTTTATCTGTAAAATGGATGAGCAGAATGAAAAGATTCACAGCTTCTGTTGTTGTTGTTTTGGGTTTTTTAGAAGAGGGAGAAGGTGAAACAGGGTCTCTTCCTGAACCCAGAGCTGGGCTGGCAGCAAGCCCTAAAGACCTTGGACCTCCATTCCCCACATGCCAGCTATATAGGCATGTGTGGCCATGCATGGCTCGTGTGTGTGTGTGTGTGTGTGTGTGTGTGTGTGTGTGTGTGTGTAGAGAGAGAGAGAGAGAGAGAGAGAGAACTGAAAACTTGTGTGTTGTGTGTGTGAGAGGCACATGTGTGCTGTCGTGGTGCTCCAGTTGAGGTCAGAGTTCAACCTTTGTGGATTGGTTCTTGCCAGTCCTTGTTTGAGATGGTCTCTTTCCACTGGGTAAGCCAGACTTTCAGTTCTTTATGCTTCCTGTCTCCATCTCCCATCTCCCAGTAGGGGTACACTGTGATTATAGACATATGCATGAGACTCCAGCTAAGCTCCTCATGTTTGTATAGCAAATGTTTTGCCACTGAGAGCAGCTTGTTTCAGCCACACAGCCTGCTACCAGGATGCTCTGTCTGCATAGGCTGATTGCAATAAGCCAACTCCATGAGGCCCTGAATTTAGAACTCTAGTGTGTGGGTCTCAGACCTTTAGAGGCCTGCAGAGAGATGATCCACGGAGGGAAGATGTCAGTTGTTTCAGTACACCTCAGTAGCTGGCATGGCTCAAACTTTGGGAGTCTGACCCCAGGCAGTTTATTTTAGGTATACTTAAGCACAGCACAATTTGGTGAAAACTTTTCTGGTGATAATTAATTCAATCTCAGGTATACAACAAAGTATATACAAATCTCCTCAAAGAACAAAGAAAGCTCAATATAAATCAGACATGGCTACTGTGAGATTGTGCTTTAAGTTTAAATTTCTGTGCAGGTGGTGGTGGTGCACACCTTTAATCCCAGCACTCTGGAGGCAGAGGCAGGCAAATCTCTGTGAGCTCTAGGCAAGCCTGGTCTACAGAGTGAGTTCCAGAACAGCCAGTGCTACACAGAGAAACAGAGAGAGAGAGAGAGAGAGAGAGAGAGAGAGAGAGAGAGAGAGAGAATAAAAATGCTCCGGTTAGCCCCACTTGCCCAGATAAGTTCCAGGAATGTTGAGGGCTCATGTAAGATAACAAGCCTTGTGTTTTCACTTCTATAAACAAGGTCGATTGCCTCAATTGCATAGGATGTACTTGATCACACATAGGCCAGGAGTGTGTAGGCAAGAAGTCTACCAGGATGTATGCTTGGTCCCAACTGAACAAAAGCAGGAAATATGTAACCTTTTGAGTTTTGACTTTATAAGAGCCTGACTAACAATTTGGCACCATTCTCTGGGAATCCTGGGTATAGACTAGACCAGTGTCCATTGTCCTGGCCAGTATTTAATAAGGCTTGCTTCAAATTTGGCTCAAAACTTGTGGTAGTGGTCTTATTCTAGTCTAGTGGGATTAACACTACATTGAAACCATTGAAACTCATTGTAGGATGGGCATGGTGGCATGCATCTTTAATTCCAGCACTCAGGAGGCAGAGGCAGGCAGATCTCCGTGAGTTTGAGGGCAGCCTGGTCTACAGAGTAAGTTCCAGGACAGCTAGAGCTACATAGTGAGATCTCCTGTGGATTTGGTCTAATGCTTGTATTTTGTTATTTGGGTTCCCAAAATTGCACCAGAATCTGCATGTAAGATGCTCATTGAGAGTTCCTGTCCCCAGTTGGCTTTGACTGGTAAATAAAGTTGCGGGCAGCCAATGGCTGGGCAGGGAGACAGAGGTAGGACTTTAGGGCAGGGGAACCGAGAGAAGAAGGAGGGAGAACCACCATGACGTGAAAGGAGAAGGTTCAGGCTTGAGACATGCAGAAGAGCAGAGCACACCAATCATGTAAGAGCCAGGGAAGAATGGCCCCAGGGGGCCCCCCATTGGGTCTATGCAAAGATGGAATATAGATTTTAGTAAGTAATAACTCAGGGGTTTGGGAGAGGAGGTGTTAGCCACATGGACATTTTGGCGTGGTCTAACCTTTGAGCTGTTTAAGGTATATTAAAATCTAAGGCTGTGTGAGTGCATGTGCGTGCGTGTGTGCGCGTGTGCGTGTGCATGCGTCTTTCATTTGGGAACTTCAAAACTTTGGGGCAGATAGCGAGGAACATGCTGCTCCTGCCGCTGGTTGACTTGAGAGGTTAATTGGCAACTGCAACAAGACTCTGTTTCAAAAAACAAAACAAAACCAAAAGAAACACCAGAAAAGCAAACAAAGAAAAATACCTCTTTGTAAAATCTATAAAGATAGGTAGGTTTTATAGATTGAGTGAGAAAAACAAATTTACGATAAGGGTCTAAGTGATCCAAGGCCAGAAAGGTCTCTAGCCACACAGATAGAGCAAAGGTCACCAGACTGGACAGCATGTCCACTCACAGCTTTCTGGGTGGATAACAGGTTTAGCATTCCTTCCCTGGAAAGACCAACCCTATGAACTTAACACACCAGGCTCCCCTAGTGCTGATCTGTGAGAGCAGACCTCCATCTTTCCCCCCTTGAGTTGATTTGCTTTGGCATTTTGTCAGTGACGAATGGGGTTAACATGAGAGCTCATGAGAGCAGCTGCTGAATATCATTGCCTTGACCAAGGAATTCATTAGATTGCAACATGTTCATGTGCCTCGTTCACTTGGTGGAATTCTACAAGAAGACAGCTTTCTTTACTATTTGGCTATCCTCAACATAATGAGTTGTTTCCCAAATAAGATTTAAAAAAGAAGACCAATCAGGTCTTCTTCTTTTTGTAGTATCGTTAGAAACTCATCGTTCCATACTTATTTGATATATTTGATCATTTGATGATGTTGCCTGTACTGGGGCTCAAAGCAAGGCTCGCATCTTTGGACTCCTAGAGGGGAACATTCACGTCACAGATGAGTGCCTGGCACTTGCGCTTGGAAGTGAGGACTTACTAACACGTGTAGCAAAGTGGGACTCAGCCCTGTACTTCAAACCCAGGTGTGTCTAGCAGAGGCCATAAGGTCACGAAAACCCTGTTACATGGACAATGAAAATTTTATGCAAAGAATTATCAGCTTGGTCTAAAGTTAAACAGATACCCGAGAAAGGAAAAAAGATTTTAAATGTTTAAGAAGTTAACTACAGCTAAGAGAATAGTGAAAGCCAGGAACTGTTAACATTTAGAGATGTGAAAGGGTCCATGGAGCAGAATTCTGAGGTCTGAGAAGCCAGTGAACCTGGAGAGGAACTCATGAGCCTGAGGTATGAGACTGCCTGTTTCTGTATCTGAAATGACGCAGAGCCAAGTTTTGTAGCTGTCCAGCAGTCATGGATGAACTGGGTCTACCTGAAAGGGAGGCTGGAAATGAGAGAAGAATGAGGCCAAGACAAAGTATTCTGATCAAAGCCCAAGGTTTATTATTCCCTACTGTTTTTAAAGGGAAGCCCCAAAGACCCAATCCTTTGTTTCAGGAACCTCAGGGTTCCTGTAGGAAGTTGCAAATGCAGAGAGGCCAAACTGGCTCCAGCCATGTTTGTTTGTCACACTCAAGGCTGGGGGAAGGGCACAAAGTTTGCCCTAGAAATTCTGAGAAAGCAGCAACCAGGAGGAGAGTCCATGGCTTCTAAGAGTCAGAGGCCAGCACTATAGGAGGGCAGTGCAGCTGTTAGAAAGAAGATACATCTCAGAAACTTTGATTCAGGAACCCACTGAGGGGTTCATTGGAGTCCTGGCCTATGACCTTGAGAAGCAGCAAGGACACAGCTGCATCCTCAACAAGGCTGGAGGCTGACCCCAGTCTGTCTTTTGTCCCTTGCATGGTAGTGGGAAATCTGAAGTCATAGTAGCAGAAGGAAGTATCTTCCTGAAAACACATCGCGTATTTCTCAGTTGATACTTCCTGGACTGGAGGGCAAACCCTGGCTACATTGTTTCCACAGTGACCAACAGGACTCCCTGGGCTCCTGGTGAGCCACAGAGTTGAGAAGGGAGCCTGGGCGTAGGGGCTCCTCTCTCATCTCCGAGTTTAGGGTGGGGCCAGGGAGGGGGGTGATCTTCTGGCCCTGGGTCTCCTAGACAATGTGAGTAAAGCAACGGGGGTCCCCACCTTCCTGAAGAATGGGTTCATTCTTCATACTTCCCTATACTGACCTCACAGGTGGACTAACAGACAGCTCCTATCGCCTCTGGCTTCTGATGGGCCATGAGTTCTCTGGCCTTCACTAAACCACATCCCTGGAACTGCAGAACAGAAGCCTGACTGGGCGGGTCCCATCAGGTAATTGGGTTCCAGTTTGATTGCCACTAAACACTGAAATGCAACCCTCCCATAGACACTTCAAGGACTTTGACACCACTGTGCTGTGGACTGGAGAGGAGCCATGGAGTCCTGGGCAAGGTGCATCTTTCTTCTCTTGCTGCAGATCCTGACAGGTAAGGCGTGTTGGTTCTTCATTCCTCCCCAACTCCTTTCCCCATGATGGCCTCCACACCCTTCCTCCATCCTTCAGCTTCCATAGGCTCCTCAGCCACTCTCCCTAGACAGCCAGGAGGGGGCTGAGAGTAGGAGGCCAAACCTCGTGTGTCCACTGATCCTCCGAGAAAGCCAAGAGGGGAAAGGGGAAAAGAGAAGATGGCTGCTCTTTCTAGGTAAGGCAATGTTCCTGAGTCAGGGCTCATGGGAATAACAACTTTGTGAATGAAATGCTCATCCAGACTCCGTCTCTTGTTTGTTCGAATTTTAATTCTATTTTGAGAATTTCATGTGTATACAAACTATCTTGATCATATCCATGGCCTGCCTTCTCTTTCCACCTCCCCTGGGACTGACTTCCCAACACGTAACTCTTCTTTCTCACCCTCTTCTTCTTTTGCTGCAACTCAGAGTCCAGCCACTGCTGTGTACACACACACACACACACACACACACACACACACACGGATGTGGACCACCGAGTGGAGCATGAGCGACCCACTGGTGCCACACCCCCCCAAAAAGAATTACTTTCAATCACTTACTAGTCAACGACTGCAATGGCTCCTCAGTGAGGGGTGGGCCTTGGGAGCCACTGTCCATCCACTGTGGAGAGTTGACTGCCTGACCTTGTGCAGGGTGTATGCAGGCTTCTACAGCTCTGAGTAGCTACATGGATGCGCCCACCACATCATGTCCAGAAGGCAGCATTTCATAGCACGCCTCCCCATCCTCCAGTGAGCATTCTTTCTGCCTCCTCTTCCGTGATGTTCTGGAGCTTGGGACGGTGTTGGTGTAGATATGGATTGTCCCATTTAGGGCTGAGCACTCGGTTGCTTATTCTTAGTGTTTTGGCAGATTGTGAGTGTCTGCATTCACCAGAGCCCATTGAGAAACCTTCTCTTGTTTTTTAGGAGGATGTGCAGATATATTGCCTTCAGGTAATGAATGGCCCAGAGTTTCCCAGGGAAAAGTCCAGGGCAGGGGGTGAAAGGAGGTGCTGGAGATGATGGGACCCAAGAGGGGCTGGCTTTCTGAGAAGGTCCCTTTGCAGTGTGTGGCCACTCCCGAGATGCTGGAAAGATTGTGGGTGGCCAAGATGCTCTGGAAGGACAATGGCCTTGGCAAGTCAGCCTGTGGAGAGCCGGAGAGGGCCACATATGTGGGGGCTCCCTCATCCATGAGGTGTGGGTGCTCACGGCTGCCCACTGCTTCCGCAGGTTAGTGAGGTAGGGTGAAGAGCGGCTGCTGTTCTCCTTACCCTGCTGCTCTTCAGCAGATGCTTCAACAGGCTGGGCTGTCTCTTCTTAGGCCTCTGAACTCTAGATTCTACCACGTGAAGGTTGGAGAGCTGAAACTTTCTCTTATGGAACTCCACTCAACCTCAGTGGCCGTGAGGAACATTTTTGTGTACCCCACCTACATCTGGGAAGTTGCGTCTAGTGGAGACATTGCCCTGGTACAGCTGGACACTCCTCTGCAGCCCTGTCAGTTCACTCCTGTCTGCCTCCCAGCAGCCCAGGCTCCTCTCACCCCCGGAACTGTCTGCTGGGTAACAGGCTGGGGGGCCACCCAGAAAAGTGGTAAGGTATATTTTTATACCCAGTCCCTACCTCTGCCCAGGGGAAAACCCGTCTAGGGAATGTGCTGCCAAATTATGGGCTTCATCTTGGCCAAGGTGCCCACTCACGGTGGATTTGGGGAAGCCCACTCAGTGTCCAGGTCTCTGCCTATTGCAGAAATGGGTAAGCTGAGGCTCAGCAACCATGAGATTATGGAAGCTCACAGGGGCAGACAGGACTTGAACCCTGTTCCCTGACTCTGTTTTCTGGTTTGAGGACATGGGACTAGAGACCAGCGAGAAGGCAGGAGGCCCAGGTTGTCTACATGATGGGTGGGGTTCCAGTGGGTTTGTACTCAGGCCAGGCCTCTCTCTGGTCTAGACTTGGCGAGTGTCCTCCAGGAGTTAGCTGTGCCTCTCTTGGACTCAGAGGAGTGTGAAAAGATGTACCATATGCGGGGGACGAGCCTGCCAGGGAAGCAAGTCATCCAGTCAGACATGCTCTGTGCGGGTTTTGTAGAAGGCCAGAAAGACTCCTGCCAGGTGACAACAGCCCTCTGGGTCTCCCTGGCACCCCTGTCATATAGTCTGTATTCACGCCCCATGACTCTAGGAGGATTGGATTACTCATCAAGGCGCTTGCCAGAGGGTGTTTTAAAAAGTTTCCTTCTTGACCGGGCCCTCTTCCTTCTCCCTCAGGGTGACTCTGGGGGACCACTCGTCTGTGCCATCAACGATTCTTGGATCCAGGTTGGGATCACCAGCTGGGGTATTGGCTGTGCTCAGCCATATAGGCCTGGTGTTTACACTCGGGTGCCAGCCTATGTAGACTGGATTCGGAGGACCCTGGTGGAGAACCACTCTGATGCCGACGGGTGCCACTCCAGAGCCTCTGGGGCATATCAAATCCTGCTGCCAGTGTTACTGGCCTTTGCCTTGCCAGGGTCCCTGTGAACTGTGAGCTCTAGAGTTCTTGATCCTCTTCTGCTGGGCCTGGAGACTCAGTAGCTCAAAATAGACACTGAGAAAATGAATCTCAAATGGTGTTTTTGCAGGTGACAGCCTGGGAGGTTTGGAGGAATCTGGAACACAGGGACACATCCTATCAGACTCAGACAGCCACCTACATGTCACTTACCACAGGCCTGGTCCCGTTTCAGCTCTACTTGGGCCAACTCTTTAGTTACACAACAGCACTGCAGTGGGAAAGTAGAGATGCTCAGAGAGGGCATGTGAGATTCCTAAGGTCACACAGGAAGCTGCTAGGGCAGAAGCTCCATTAAACAGGTACGGTTCAGAACCTGTACTCTAGCCTAAAGGGAAGTCTCACTGTATGGTCCACACTGGCCTCAGCCTCCTATGTGCATGCATTAGAGGCGTGCATCACAAATGGAACTAGAAAGGTGGCCTAGCAGTTAAGAGACTTCCAGAGCACCAGAACTTGATTTACAACTGCAGGAGGTCCTGCTTCTGGCCTCTGAGGACAAACACACACACAATTAAAAATAAAATAATTTTTATAAAGATTTGTTTATTTTTGGCGGATGGGTGTTCGTCTGTGCGGTGCTCATTCATATCTTTTGAAACTAGAGTTATAGACTAGCGTTACAGACGGTTATGAGCTGCCATGTAGATGCTGGGAATTGAACCTGGGTATTGTAAAAGAGCAACCAGTGCTCTTAACCACTGAGCCATCTCTCCAGCCCCCAAAATAAGATACATATTTTTAAGAAATCTTTTGACAGAATAACTTTACACCTGCTCAGTCTGACCACGTGACTTCCTTTCTTTCACTTTTTTTCTTTTCTTTCTTTCTTTCTTTTTTTCTTTAACAATTCAGTTGCATCGTATTTTCCAGAAGCATCTGACCATGTGTAATGTACATCTAATTGGTAAACTGTCATATGCTATTTGAGCTCTCTGACTAGCTGGCTCTGGGAACAGGGTTGTCCCCATCCACTTAAGACCTAAGCATGTTTGTCTCCAAGTGTTCTTAAGGTCCCTTGTCTAGTAACGGGCTGGCTCCTGTTACTCTGTGACAAGGAGGATAACACAGCAGACCGTGCAGGAGTGACAACCTAGAGTCATTCAGAACTGCTAGAAAGTGAAGCATTGTCAACAGAGGCTTCTCTTGCGTATCCCATGCTCCAAAAGCACCTGCCATGGGAAGGAGAGGCGGAAGTTTGACCGTGGGGGGACAGTTCATTTGGGAATCCAGCTGATGTCTTAACTTTCCCAGTTCCTATTGGATGTCATGAAGAGCCATTTTGTGATGCTATCTCTATCTATTTGTTCTTTTACTTGGAGGGAATGCTCTGCTGTGCCAGGACTCACTTTACTGGGAACTCTTACCCCTCAACCAGTCAAGAGATGGGGTGTGCTGAGTACCCAGTCCGATGGTGTTTTTGCTTTACCACTTGCTATTTATTCTTTTATTTTGATTTGCTCTATACTTAATAATCTCACTCACTTAAAACTACAAGCATGGCTGCCGTAAATTATTCTCCAAATTGTAAAGAACTCTATGGTAGATTTAAAAATTAGCCTTTCATGGGACTGGAGAGATGGTTAAGAGCACTGTCTGCTCTGCCAGAAGTCCTGAGTTCAATTCCCAGTAGCCACATGGTGCCTCAGGACCATCTATACTGGGATCTGATGCCCTCTTCTGGTATTCAGGTGTGCATGCAGATAAAGCAATCATACATTTTAAAAGATAGTCCTTCCTGGGCTGGAGAAATGGCTCAGTGGTTAAAAGGACTGGCTGCTATTCCGGAGGGCAAGGGTTCAACTCCAAGTACCCACCAGCACTCACACTGTAGTTTACAATGGTCTGTAATTATGGTTTCAGAGGATCTGGCATCCTCTTCTGGCCTTCATGGGTACTTACATACATGCAGGCAACACACCATATTCATAAAAATAAATAAAAGTCTTGGAAATTTTTAAAAAGCCTAGGCAGTTTGTCTGCATTTCTCCAGTGCCCTCATAGTAAGAAATCTTGGTGCTGGAGAGATGGCTCAGCGGTTAAGAGCACTGTCTGCTCTTCCAGAGGTCCTGAGTTCAATTCCCAGCAACCACATGGTGGCTCACAACCATCTTTAATGGGATCCAATGCCCTCTTCTGGTGTGTCTGAAGACAGTGACAGTGGACTCACATACATAAAATAAATAAATAAATTTAAAAAAAAAAAAAGGACATCTCTGTCATCCTTCTGTGTGGTTATTAGCAAAACTCCCATTCTTTCTTGAAAGTGTCAGTCAAGCCAAGAGCCAGGAACCCTTGACATGTCAGCATGTGGTTACCAGGGCCACTTAATGGCCATAAGAGTCTTCATTTTGCCAGCCGTGAAACATCTACCACATAATCTTAACCTAGACCGTAGGTGCTGTCTACAGCTGACTGTAACAGCTATAGGTGCCATCACCTACTTGGTTGGTGAGTGCCCTCTACCTGGGTTTTAGCAGATGCACAAGAGGGCACCTGACAGAGGTGAGAGAGACCTTTGCAATTGTAGCCTTTCTTGGGGAATTTGAGAAGCTCCCACTCACTGTCTGCATGAGCTGAGGTGACTGGGCTGCAAGGGCCGAGGAAGAGATGACTACCCTCCTTGAGAGAACCAACCAAACCTCTCAGGGTCAGTGCCCTCTTTCCTGAAACTCTGCACCTTCCGAATGGATGGCTGGAGTGCTCTCCAGAGAGGACTGTGAGGCCAGCCCAGAGAAGACTGTCAAAGCCAAGGGGGAGACTGGAAATGGTTTACTATGTAGCTTCTGATACCTTTGACTCCAGGGCACCCCACTTTTACGTCTGGAGTGCTGGGATTACATGAGCGTGCCATTAAGCCTGGTTTCGATTCTACATCCCTGCTTAACCCATGACAATGGGCAAACCTACCCTGCAGGAGTCGTCCCTAGGAGGCATCCAAACAAGAGCCCTCCTAGATAGCAGCCCTTATCCCTTCTTCAGGCCTCACAGCCTGGGTTTAAGAGCCCCTCCTACCTAGGCTAAGTGTCTGTCTCTCTGTGCACCTGTGTGTGCCCATGTGCCTCCTTGTGTAGACCAACCTTCGTTTCCCAGTGGCACATTCCCCCAAGGACTACTCCACCCCTACCCACTCCTCAACAACAGGTTACAGGAAGGAGCAGAAAGCAACCCAGAAAAGACCAGTTTCTGCAGCATGGTTTTGAATTTGTGCAAACATGGGTCCTCTTTGTCTTCTCTTAGTCTGGTTTCGCTCCCAGGATGATCATGCCAAGATGGGCATTTCTACTTATAACGCCCTCTCACCTGGCTTCCAGCTTATGGCAGCAGGCAAGGAGGTGCTGGTGTTAGGATGGGGGTTGGGGGGAGCTAGGATCCGAGGGAGCAGAGGTTGTGGCACCCTGGTGATTGTACCCATCCTTGTCTCCACAAGGGCTTGTCACAGGCACCTCCTCTGGCTACAGTGTCCATATGATCTGGGTGGCATCCCTCAGACACAGATCTAGTGACAAGTTCATTCTTGGACAGGCTGTAACAGAACTTTGAGTTCCGTGTTGAGCAAGAGGAGGGAGTTCATGGCCAACACAGACGCACGCAGAGATGATCCCTGCAGGATTAAGCCAGAACAAGGATAAGGAAGTGTAACAATTTACTCAAATGTCCCGGAAGACCCACAAGCTGATTTCTGTCCAAAGGTCAAATTGGGGAATGATTGGCTGAGACAAGGAACTAAGCCAGAGGCCAAGTGTAGGACAATGGGGCTTCCCCAGCAGTAGCCCAGGGCTGTGGGTACCATGGCTTCCTCTCTGCACTTGGAGGAAGTCATGGGCTGTGCCTGTGATACCATATGTGGCTGGTTCCAGGCTTCCAGAGCAAAGACCCTGAGGATGCTGAGGTCACTGGAGGGACAGTGCGGGAAGCTTCAGAAAAGGCCGTTCCCTTCATGATGGTGGGCTGGGCACAGGAGGAGATAGGAGGGATGGGATTTGGTTTTCACTAGCATGCCTCTCTAGGCCTTGGCTTCCTCAGCAGTAAAAAGTCAGACTCAACCTCCCCCACAAGGTGTTTAAGATGATTAAATGAGTAACAGTTGTCTAAGTATTGCCAGTGCCTCAAATGGAATACATGTTAAATGCTGGTCTGATCTTCCATCCCCCCACATTCTGACATCTCTCTGTCCACCCTCCTAGCTATTTGTCCATCCATCGACAGATTCATCCGTCCATCCATCCATTCACACACTCATCCAAATGTCACCTACTCACCATCAACGTATGTGTGTATACAACATCTATTTATTAATCTGTCCACTTATTCATCTCCTCATGTATTTGTCCGTCCATCCATCTGTCCACCTACTGATCCACCTACCCATGTACACACCCACTTACCTGCCCACCCACTGATCCCCTCATACAGCAGCAGCAGCAGCAACAACAACAACCGCAAAAACACCCCATCCAGATTGTAGCGTCCCACCTGTGCACATTCCCAGACCCTTCAGCAGGACCCAGCCTCCTTGCGCAGGCAATTCTGTCACCATGGATTTCCTACCCACTGTCTCTAAATCCTTCCTCCCTCTTACTGCTCAGTGTTACTGGCTCAGCGGGGGTTCCTTCTCAAACACAGATAAACATCACAAAAAGGCCAAAGATAGCATTGGAAGAAGGCTTTTATTCAGGGTTTGTGCTCAAGCGTAGGACAGGTAGGTCATGGGATACAGTCTAGGACCACTCTCCCAGCAAGCTTTGAAAGTCTGTCAAGTGACTTGTGCTGTTGTTTGTGGCATAGCTTGAAACTTGGCATTAGGACAGTGCACAGCAGGGCAGACTGCCCCTGCCCACAGTCTGTGCTCCTGCTCACAGTCTGGGCTCCCATTCAGTCTGTGCTCCTGTTCACCGTCTGTGCTCCTCATGGTCTGTGCTCCCGCTCACAGTCTACCTGTGCTCCCACTCATGGTCTGTGCTCCAGCTCACCATCTGCCTGTGCTGTGGCTGACCTAACATTCTTACTATTGATTGGCATTTGACAGCTGACCAGGAAGGCCAGGTGACAGTCATAGCCACACGTTCTGAGCACAAGGCTGTAGGAAAGCCCCTTTGCAGACTTTGGAGGAAGCAGGTCGAATAAATGGTGCCAGGTTATGATACAGAGCCTACTTCCTCATTAAGGATGGGAAACATGCTAGGGGAGTCTGGCCTTCTTGTCCCCATCACAGCCACAAGAGACACATGTTCTGGCTTTGTGTCTTTCAAGTTTCACCAGCATGATAGTTTATATCTGTGATCTCAGCAGTCAGGAGCCTGAGGCAGGAGGATTGTCTTGTGTACAAGGCCAGCCTGGGCTATTAAGGAAGAATCTAACTGAAAACAAACTGGCTGTCAGGGAGATGGCTCAGGCGAGAGTTCTTGCCTTGCGTGCCCAAGGACCTGAGGTCTGGCCCTGGAACGCAGGTTTCAAAATACAACAAAACAAACAAATGAAACACAGACATGGTGGCTTGTACTTGAACCCCCAGCTCTGGAAAGGCAGAGCCAGCAGGATCCTGGCCAGCCTAGCTGAACTGGCAGCTCCAGGCCAATAAGAAACAGTTTCAAAAAGCAAAATAGATCCTAACAATGTGCTCTGGCTTCCACATGCCTACCTGCACACCCACATGAACACACACACACACACAAACACACACACACATACACCACACCAGTGACTAAGTGGCTAATGGAACTTTTTTATTTATGTATGTATTTATTGATTTATTTTTGAGACAGTGTCACACTCCTTAGCCTAGTCTGGCCTTGAACTTGTGACAATCCTCCTGTTGCAGCCTGCAGGATACTGAGATTGCAGGTATGAACCATCACTTCCTGTTGAATTTGTATTTATTTATGCATGTATGTATGTATTTATTTTTTTTTATGAGATAGGGTCTCATCTATCTCAAGCAGGCCTTGAACTTGTAATGTACAAAGGTTGATCTTCTTGCCTCTTTCCTTCCAAATGCTGGGATTCAGGTGTTTACAACCATGAGCTCCAGAGATACAATTAAGGCACGGTGACTATACATGTGTTTATAACCAGATTTGACTGATGTTGTGTTAGAAGTTGAGCCCAAGGCTTCTTGCATGGTAGGCAAGCACTCTGCCTACTGAATCACATCTCCAGATCTCGACTTACTGTACACCTATTTCAATTCTTTTTTGCTCACTGACAAAATGTCTATTTTTTCTAACCTTTTTTTCTGTTATTTATTTATTTATTTGACAGAATCTCTCTATGTAGCCCCGACTGACCCGAAACTCGCTGTTTAGACCAGGTTACCCTCAAACTCACAAAGATCCACCTGCCTGCCTCTGCCTCCTGAGCGTTGGGATTAAAGGTGTGTGCCACTATTACCCAACTGCTAGTGTATGCCGTGGTTTAAATATGCTTGGCCCAGTGGGTAGCACTATTAGGAGGTGTGGCCTTGTTGGAGTGGGTGTGGCCTTGTTGGAGTGGGTGTGGCCTTGTTGGAG
>JADRCH010000008.1:16838505-16848696 GCA_019843965.1 Rhynchomys soricoides
GTTGGAGTGGGTGTGGCCTTGTTGGAGTGGGTGTGGCCTTGTTGGAGGAAGTATGTTTCTGTGGAGGTGAGCTCTGAGACCCTTCTCCTAGCTACCTGGGAGACAGTTTTCTGGTGGCCTTCAGATCAAAATGTAAAACTCTCCTGCACCATGCCCACCTGAATGCTGCCTTGCTTTCCTGCGATGGACTGAACCTCTGAACCTGCAAGCATGCCCCAATTAAATATTGTCCTTTATAGGAGTTGCCTTGGTCATGGTATCTCTTCACAGCAATAAAACCCAAGCTAAGACTGTGTATTTTTATGTGTGTGCACATATGTGCACGTGTGCAGAGGCAGGTCAACTTTGGGTGTGTTTCTCAGTCACTGTTCACATTATTTTTTGAGAGAGAATCTCTCACTGAATCCAGAGCTCTCTGATTTGGCTAGACTGGCTAACCGGCAAGCTCTAGGCATCTGAGTGTCTCTGCCTTCCAGCTCTGGGATTACAGGGACACCCTGACATGCCTGGGTTTTTTTTTTTTTTTTTAAACGTGTGTGTATGCTTTATGGCATTAAGTTCGAGGGGTAGTTTTTATTTTGAATTTTTAAAAGTGAGACTCTCAAAGTAAGGCAGGCCTATCACCACACCAGCCTACATATGTCTGATACCCCTGTGAAAGTGACTGGCTGAGCAAGCAGAACCTGGAAAGGAGATAATTCTTTTTGTTCCCTCTCCCTTTCTAGTATTTTTAAATTACTTATTTATCTGTCACATGTGTGCATGCATGTGTTTGCTCACAAGTACCCCAGGGTACATGTATGACAGTCAGAGGAAAAGCTTTGGGAGCTGATTCCTTTCTTCCAATATGTAGATCCAGGGGATCTATCAGGTTATCCTGCTTGGGGGGAAAATATTTTTACCGGCTGAGCCATCTTGATGGCTTGGGGCCCCTCGTTTGTTTATGTTGCACATGGCCCTTAGATCTTCATCTTCTTCTCCAAGACAGGGGTTTCCTATTAAAACAAACAAAAACATCAGACATCTGGGCAGAGGCTTGAAAAAGAAGCCATTCTAGTGGACAACACACACCAGAAAGTGCCCCCCCCCCATTGCCATTAGTGGTCCAGGCCATGATCTCCATCTTGGGCAAAGCGCTTTGCAGGTGGGAGCTTGTTGGAGGATGTTGGTCACTGTCTTCTTTTCACTTCTGTCTCTGTGCTGACAGACATCGACCAGAACAACTTAAGAGAGAAAAGGCTTTTTGACTTCTTACCTCAATTAATGTTTCAAGAGGCATATCTCTCCAGTGATTCTAGATTGTGTCAAGTTGACAAAATGAACCGTCACAGACATTGCCATGAGGATCCGCTCAAGCTTGGGGGAATAAGCAACCAAGAACTGTAAGCTCCCAGGCTGTGAACCAAACAAAGCTGTCCCTGGGAATATTCTCTCACTCGATGGCTTGTTTATTTGTTTTGTGCACTCAAAGACCCACCTGCATCTGCCTCCCAAGTCCGCCACCACCTGGTCTCTCATGTGAGTTTTTTCCATTAATTAATTTATTTATTCACTTTACACTTCAATTGCTATCCCGTCTCTCATGTGATCTGTAAAGATTTACTTAAAAGTACTTTTTTATTTTAAATTACGTGTATGGGTGTGTGGTGGTGGTGGGGTGCTGTGCAGGTGCATGCAGAAGCAAGGGAGTGTTGGATTGATTTGTCTATGAATGTTTTTGGGAGTGAGTGTGCCTGAGTCCCACCCATGACTGTAGGTCAGGGTGAGAGTTGGCATTCTCTTCCCATGTGGGTCGCAGGGATCGAACTCAGATCATTATGGCTTGGTAGCAAACACCTTTACCTGCTGAGTTACTTTGCTGGCCCTTCTCTCAGGTCACAAATATGGGAAAGTGACTAATGAAGTCCCAATGAAAAAGACTAACAACACCAACTTTAGCCAGGATGGCGAATGGCTGGGAAGAGCTTCCATTCTTTGTGGGAAACACCAGAGGTACTGACACTCTGAGATCAGGTTGGCAGTTTCTGTTCTCCCTTTGTTTTGAGGCTAAGGTGGGAGTTGAGAGAGGGTTTCATGTGGCCTGGCTGGCCTTAAAATTGTCATGTAGTTGAGGTTGACCTATAACCTCTACCTCCAAAGTGCTGGGATTACAGGTATGCTTCATCATATCCAGCTGGTTTTAAAAATTTTCACTTTTGTTAGGAGGTATTAATTCCAATTCAGCAAGAGTAAAAACCTCTCTCCCCCCAAGACTTAAAGGCCCCCAACAAATAGCGCAAATGTTCACCACCTGATAAATGAATAAAAAACAGGTTATACATTAAGAAAAAAAAGACAAAGTGCCTATGACAGTTTACCTCAGTCAACAACTTGATGAGACTTAAAATCACAGGGAGAAGGAAGACAAGCTCCAGAGATGATCTTCATCACATTAATTGGTACTGGAAATCTTGCCCACTGTGGGTGGTGCCATTCTCTGTACAGGGAGCTTCCAGACTATATGAAATAGAGGCGGGGCACTGAGAAGCACTGTAGTCATAGCTCTCTGCGTCCTTGCTATGGATGGACTGTGACCAGTGACTTCAAACCTTGACCTCCTCATAAACTTAGTCTGCGAATTAAACCATTTCCTCCTTCGGTTGCTTCTGTAGAGTATTTTGTTACAGCAGCCGGAGAGTTAGGACACAAATGAACCACAAAACACAAGACTCTCAGAAACACAGTATCAGAGGAAGGAATTTGGATGTATGACCCCCTCCTGGAGATTTCTTTTACCCGAATCTTAGAGATGACAAAGCTAGTCAGTGGGGGCAGAAAACAGAAACTAGTCAGTGGGGGCAGAAAACAGGCTGTTGTCTTCCTGGAACTCTGATGGGGAACACTTAGTGTCGGGGGAACTTTTGGAGGTAACTTTCCTACTTTTAATGGCAGCAGAGGGTATGGGAGTGTGCACATTTACTAAAAGTCTTCTGGCTGCACGGTCATCATAGCTTCGTTTGTTGTTATTGTTTTGTTTCTTTTTGACAGGATCTCACTCTGTAGCCCAGGCTAGTCTTGAGCTCAGATCCTTCCCCCTTTGATCCAGTGAATGCTGGGAAAACATCTGTACTCACCACACCTAGCTCATACATGTTTTTTATTGCTGGTGAGTTATAACCTCAATAAAGTTGGCTAGGCCTGAACAGGAAAATCCAACTGAATAACAAAGTCTAAAGAAGGAAGGGTGATTAAGCCCCAGAAAGCTAGACAAAGCTATGAAGCAAACTGCATGAATGGCTGTATGCATTCACTGAGGCGGAAGATATCCCTGTGTAAAGGTCAGAGAGATAAGAGAGCAAACACACATAAAATAAAAAATACCTCATTAAAAGAAATGAGATGAAGTATTGAGGCTGGCTATTGTGTTCTGCGTGGGATACCGAAAAGGTCCAGAATTGACTGAAAACAATGTCTGCACAGGACTGTACACTTGAACATGGTTTAAATGACCCAAGCATGGCATTTCACACCTATGATCCCAGGACTTGGGAACCCGAGGCAGAAGGATTGCCATGAGTTTCAGGCTACCCTTGGCTACAGAGCGATGCTAAAAGAATAAGAAAATAAAATTAATTAAAGAAGGGCTGGAGCTAAGGCTCGGTGGTCAAGAGCACTTGTCACTCTTGCAGAAGTCTGGGTTGGTTCCCAGCACCCAAGCACCTGTAACTCCGGTTTCAGTGGATCAGGTTCCCTCTTCTGACATCTGAGAGCTCCGGTCATACACAAAATGTATGTAAAACATTCATACACATAAGATAAAAAATGAAAAATATTTTAAATTAATTATATACAAAATAAAATAGGTTAAATAGTAACTTCTTAAATAATGAATTTACTGGTATGTTTACTACAATAAATCCATATTTGCTAAACTTTTACAATATATAAATGGATTTGGATGACCCCAGAGTGACTGAGGGCCAGGATCATAGAGTCTATGGGGAGTACAGACTCTTGGCTCTTGGTTTAGAGTCCTAGGAAACAGACCCTGCTGTGACACCCCACTAGATCCTCTGGGAATCCAGTAAGCAGGATGGGAGAGGAGCTGGGCAAAGTGAGGAGCCGCAGCCACACTCTTCAGAGCCATATTTTAACTAAGCTCAGTCCTGCCGCAGCTCTGTGCCTGCTTCTGTTCCAGCGTGGTCCTCCAGGCCAGGGATTCTAGTCCTTAGCTTAATGAAGTTCAGAGAAGGAAGCCTTAGAGCCAGCACTGCCTAGTGTGCAGCCGCATCTCTGCCTTTCTCCACTAGAGGGCAGTAACACTCCACAGCATCATGGACCCAAATAGCTCTAGATGGTTGCTCCCAGAACAAAGGCCCAGAATTCCCTGGACAAGTTCAAGCTCAGATGCTCTCCCCCACATGGAGCCTCCCAGGGGTCACTGGTCTCACACAGGCCTTCCCTTCTAGGAGCTGGCCTTCCTTAGAGGGGGCAGAAAATGTTCTTAGTTAATCTGCAATTCTTGGGAACCTCCAGGGCCAGTGTCTGCAGCCCTTCCTAGTGAGCAGTCCTTGGAAACATAGCAGAGACCTTTGATGGGGACAGTGGCCCATCCAGCCAGTGGAGACCAGGTGACTGCTGGGTTCGGACCCCGTTATCTGGAGGGGAGAAGGCCATGTTGAAAGGAGGTGTTTGTTCAGTTCTCCACGGAGAACCTGAGCCCACACCTCCTCTCTGTGCAGCTTGCTTGTTCATGTGTTCAGTACAGTAAATGTCTATCCTTTGTTCTCAGCTCCCTGATGGACAAATAATGTTGTCTCCCTACTTGATCCACCTAAATCCCTAGACCAGCTTTCTGCAGCCCCAACCCTTCCTCTTCTTCCCAGGAAGCTGCCCTGGACAAACAGAGAGAAGGCCTTACAGTGGCAGTAAACCTGAAGGTGAGGCTTCCTGACCCAGTCCAAGTCACCAACCCTCTGTGCGTTTTCTTTGCTTTCTCTCCTGGACTCCTGGGCTGCATTTGCATGGAACCCCCATGCATCACAGTATACCACGAAGAATCTCGAAACTGACCAAACTGAGTCACTGTGACCGCTATCAGGGCCTAGAGCACTTGGCATCTCAGCTGTAGATACCATGGCAATGCCAGCCTCAGCGCTTCTCCAGGACTAAGGCTGTGTTGGGAACCCTGGTCAGTCAGAAGGAGCTGAAGGGAGTAGTCCTGGGAAGTGAGGGGCAGGATGCAGCAGACTAGAGCCTGGGGAGGAAGGGGAGGGTAGGGTCCTTCATGCATAGCCTCCAAAGGTGGCCATCTATCTGGGGTTCTCAACAACAGATCACTTTGACAGATGGCACAAATAAGAGGCTCATTTATTCAGGGACTGTGGGTGGGACAGAAGGGCAATGTCCCCAATGTCCTGGATACACCCCCACATTCTTCCCAAGGTTGAACTAAAGTTTCACAAGATGTATGGCTGGGTGACACCAGGTTTTACGGGGACAAGTCAAGGAGCTCAGTCCAGGTAAGGAAGGAGCAGAGACCTCGCCTGAGGCAGGCAGAGAGTCCAGAAGAGGTAAGGGAGAATGGGTTGAGCCAGTAGAGACTGAACTATGGAGGACAGATGGAGAGCTTTGGACTATGGGCTTTCTCCAGGTGTAGCATTAAGCACGGAGAGTCCAGTGTACTGTGACCACACGGCTGTCTTTCTCAGAGCTTAGTCAGAGTGTTAGCACAATGACATTGTGGGGTCACAGTGTGGGCATAGGATGAAGCCATCCCTGGACTCTTCTGAAGACTTTTGAGTCTATGGGAAAAGAGGGTTCCCCAGTGTTCCTTTGTCTCAATCTGAGGCCCGGAGACCTCTGACACCCCATGTCTTCCTCAGAACTTCATGACGTCTCCACACCTCCCTCTGGGTCGTGAACCCTCAGGAGCCATGCTGCTGTTGCTGACCTTGGCGCTCCTTTCTGGTCTCATCTGCAGAGCTCAGAGTGAATTCCCATACTTGGTACATAATCTCCCAAGTCCTGATCCAGGCAAAAGGACCTCTGGAGATGAGGGACTGGCTGTGCGCACTCTCCTAAGGCTTTCCCTTTTGATTCCCTTTGTTCAGGGAAGCAGGGCAATCAGAGGTGAAAAGCAGGGGAAATCCAGGATATCCATGCTCTCTGGGTTAGGAGAACATCATTGGGGTTGAGCAGGGCTATGGTTTTGGGGCTTCCCTATAGCATGCCCTGGTTGTGCCCACCTCTTCTGGCTTATCTGTTGGAGTCTTTAGAACATTCGTGAGTCTCACACCCCCAACTTTACCCAATGTTCTCTTTGCCTTTGCTTCTCCAGCCTGGCCTGAGCTAGCCCACTCAGGCTGGCATGCCCAGGCTTGGGAAAGAGTGAAGCTCCTCTTCAGGAAGGCAGTGGGGGAGGAGGGGGACTTCTGGTTCAGAAAGTATCTCAGAGACTTAGAGGGCCTTCTTCCAGATAGTTCTGGTGGCTTTAGGGCCTCTTGGTAGTGACAGAAACTGCTGAATGAGCTGAGAGATGTACATACCCCATGCATGCAGACCCCATCTTCAGTTTTCTCTACCACTCTGGACTTTAACCCTGCTCAAGAAAGGTCAGCCAGTCCCTCAGGACAGACCAGATCTCAACTGTCCTCACCAGTGTACGCTCCTAGGCTCTGTCTTTCTCCTATGGCACCCTAAGTGTTTCAGGTTACTGTTGTCAAGTTTCAAAAACATGAGCACAGTCATCCTCCTCCCCCCCCCCAAGTTAATCAAACTGCAGACAAACAATGAACACTCTTTAAAGGTGTCTCAGCCTGTACAATATTTAATATGTTCTTATCCTTTAAAGACTTCATATTAGGTACCAGGGAGACAGTTCGCTGAGTAAAAATGCTTGCTATGTAAGTGTGAAGCCCCAGTTTAGGTTCCAAGCACCCACATAAGAGATGGGCGCTGAGGTCCACTCTGAACCCCAGGACCATGGGGACAGAGGCGGGTATGTCCTATGGATTTGCTCGCCAGATTCTAGCCCAAATAAGAAACTCTAGGTTCAGTGATCCTACCTCAAATAATCAGGTGGAGTGGTGGGTCCCATGAGTAAGGATATTTGCTCCAAAGCTGGAACATCTGAGTTGGGATACCCAGAATCCAGGTTTAAAAAAACCAACCTGAAAGGCTGTGTTTGTAACCTCAGTGAGTGGCAAGGCAGGCAAAAAGGCAGGCAGAGCTAAGGACACCCTGGGCAGCTAGCCCCAACATTGAGCTGGAATCCTGGTGAGAGACACATCTCCAGTCAATAAGGTGGATAAAGATCAAGAAGACACTCAGTGTCTTGCTCTGACATGTGCATACTCACAGGCATGCATTTGTAAAACACACACACACACACACACACACTCAAGCACAGACACACACACATGCACACACAGACATGCACAAATAGACATGCACGTATGCACACACACATCAGTAATGACAACAGAAAGTATATTATTTTATTTTTGGGCTGTGTCCAGTCATCAGTGTCCAGAGACAGGGTCTCACTGTATAACTCAGGCTGGCCTTAAGCCTAGAACTGATCCATCTCATCCGCACAGGAGCTGGAGTTTACAGGCAGGCAGTGCCACACTCAGCTACCTTAAAAATAAACTCTTTGGAGCCTGGCTTGTAACTCCAGTCCTGTCCTGTAATCCCAGGGGCCTGGCTCAACAGGATCACAAATTCAAGGCCAGTCTGACTACAGAGTCCCTTCAAGGTCAACCCGGACAAATTGATGAAACTCTGTCTCAAAATAAAAAGTAAAACGAGGGTTGGAGCTTGGCCTGAGGGTTCATGCATGCCTGACCAGCTTTCAAAAGGCTGAGGCAGGGGGATTTCCACCATAAAAAAGTTCAAGGACAACTTGGGTTACAGAGTAAGATCCTGTTTAAAAAAACAGATAGATGGATGGATGGATGGATGGATGGATGGATCGATGATAGAAAGTAGAGTCTGAGACTCTACTCAGGTCTCAGAACTGATAAGAATAAGTAGATGATAGCCTGCAACATCCTCTGACCTCCATAGGCACGCCACGGCACAAAGGGGTCTTCCCATGCAATAAACAAGTGCCAAAAAGTAAATAATAAATAAATAATGTTTGACCTATATTTTCCCAGAAAATATGCATTATTTATCTAAAATACAAAGTGAATTAAATGTCCTTTCTACATTTCATGTGGAGGCTGACTTAGCATGCATTTTAGTGAGCAAGAGCTACAAAACATGGCTTTAGGAATAGTCTAGAAGACTTGGAAGGGAATGTCTTCTCTTTTCTTGGCAGAACAGTTGCCCGAGTGCTTCAACTCCCACCTGACAACACCAGGCTGAGTGGAACCTTTCTCACTGGTCCTAGAGAATAACCTATTTATTTAGATAGTAGTCCATCTCTGGTCTACTGGCATGAGCAGAAGATTCTTTTTTTTTTTTTTTAAAGATTTACTTTTATTTTATATATGTGAGCACACTGTCACTGTCTTCAGACACCCCAGAAGAGGGCATCAGAACCCATTACAGATGGTTGTGAGCCACCATGTGGTTGCTGGGAATTGAACTCAGGACCTCTGGAAGAGCAGTCAGTGCTCTTAACCGCTGAGCCATCTCTCCAGCCCCGAGAGGAAGATTCTTAATGTGGCTATGAACTCATTTGTCATAGACAAGGGGGGCCCAGAGCTTGGAGACTGTGAGCTGGGCAGACCCTGCAAAGGAGTCAAGCTGAGGATGGGGGCCATGGCAGAGTTTGCCACCCTGGAGCAACTGCCAAACCTGGGGCCAGACTTTCTGGGGACCCTGGGGAGAAGGCATGTGTCCCAGAGAGATGGGAGCAAGAAAAATCTGTGACTCCCAAGGCCAGGCTGAAATATCAGGGCTAAACCACCTGGTTCTCACTGTCTGACTATAAAATGGACAGCAGAGAAATGTCTGCCTCAGAGCTGCCTGGAGGACCAAGGCTGTGCTGAGAACTCTAGCTGCTCATTGGTGGGAGCTGGGTGAGCAGTGTTTGGAAGGGGCATTCTTGAAGCAGATATTTTAAGTGAAAACTCTTAAAAGATCTGAGATAACAATCCATTAGAGGGAGGGAGGAAGAAGGGAGGAGGGAGGGAGGAGGGAGAGAGGAGGGAGGGAGAAGGGACCTATACCTGAACCCATCCTTCCAGGTGAAGTCATGGACAAGACTCATCTGCCCTCTGCACACATGTGCTCATGACTCTGCACATTTCCTTTGCTTAAGACAAACTTGTTTCTTGGCTCTGGACACCAGCTTTGCCTGGATTTATGGACATCACCAAGTGTGACCACAAGTCTCCCTGTTTCCAAAGTAAGGCCATCCAGTGCCCAGTGGGATTCAACAGGATAGTCCCTGCATTTGCAGAGGATGTCACGGACTGTGGGTTCTTTGCTCAAAGGCAGTGGAGAGGAACACAAATAGTGTCCCAGCATGTCCTGACTATATCCCCACATTCCTGTAGGAAAGCCTATCAAGGGCGTGACTGCGGAGCTCCCACAGAGGCGATGGCTGAGTGGCACTAGGGTATAAAGCCACAAGCAAAGGGGCTCAGACCACACAGTCTAGGTAAGGAAGGAGCAGAGACCTCGTCTGAGGCAGGCAGAGAGGCCAGAAGAGGTAAGGGAGAATGGGTTGAGCCAGTAGAGACTGAACTATGGAGGATGGATGGAGAGCTTTGGACTATGGGCTTTCTCCAGGTGCAGCATTAGGCACGGAGAGCCCAGTGTACTGTGACCACACGGCTGTCTTTCTCAGAGCTTAGTCAGAGTGTTAGCACAGTGACATTGTGGGGTCACAGTGTGGGCATAGGATGAAGCCATCCCTGGACTCTTCTGAAGACTTTTGAGTCTATGGGAAAAGAGGGTTCCCCAGTGTTCCTTTGTCTCAATCTGAGGCCCGAAGACCTCTGACACCCCATGTCTTCCTCAGAACTTCATGACGTCTCCACACCTCCCTCTGGGTCGTGAACCCTCAGGAGCCATGCTGCTGTTGCTGACCTTGGCTTTCCTTGCCAGTCCCACCTGCAGAGCACAGAGTGAGTACCTGAGCCTCCTTGGTGGCCTTCACCTCCCATGTCCTGTCCTAAGCATAAGGGCCTCTGAGGGAGGGACACTCCTGAACACTCTCCCAATGTCTGACTTTTCAGATGTGCTGGGGAACAG
>JADRCH010000008.1:16863696-16881167 GCA_019843965.1 Rhynchomys soricoides
CTGTTCCCCAGCACATCTGAAAAGTCAGACATTGGGAGAGTGTTCAGCACCACTCCCTCCCTCAGAGGCCCTTATGCTTAAGACAGGACATGGGAGGTGAAGGCTACCAAGGAGGCTCAGGTACTCACTCTGCGCTCTGCAGGTGGGACTGGCAAGGAGAGCCATGGTCAGCAGCAGCAGCAGCAGCAGCATGGCTCCTGATGGTTTGGGGCACAATCTGGCACTTAGAAGCTACAGGGAGATGGTAAGATTTTAGTGAGGCTCTGAGAAAATGACATCAGATGTAAGCGATCCCCATACCCCAGATTGAGACAAGAGAGCATTTGGAAACCATCTTCTCCCATAGGCTCAAGAGGCTTCAGAAGAACCCAGGGGTGGCTTCACCCACATGTCCACACTGTGAAACCCCGTCCACAATGTCACTGTGCTAACATTCTGATTAATCTCTGAGCAGCAGGCCCCATGTTGTTATATGGTGCTGGGCTCCCATAGTCTAAAGTAGCACCTGGAGAAAGCCCATAGTCCAAAGCCCTTCATCCATCCTCCGTGGTTCAGTCTCTACTGGCTCAACCCATTCTCCCTTTCCCACTCTGGCTTCTCCACCTGCACCAGAATGAGTCTCGGCTCCTTCCTTACCTGTGTTCTGTGGATTGAGCTCCTTGGCTTGTCCCTTTATATCCTGATGCCACTCAACCATAGCTACCATGGGAATGGTTTCTGGAAATGCCTTGTCAGCTAGTCTTCAGAACCTTAACTTCTGCCCAACCTTGCTTTGAAACCATTTAAAACTATGTACTCAGCCTGTTTTCCTGATGTGTACTCAACTTGTTTAAATTTATCCTGCCTTTAAGAAAACAATATAACCAACCTTACTATGCCTTGGGCTTCCAAATAATCAAGTTGTACAAGCTAAACGGAACAAGTAGTTTAAATCTTCAGCTTTGTTCCCTACTTCTCTCTCAGGACCCTTTCACCCCTGGCCCAGGGTGATGTATGTGTGTTTGCCTGTCCTGAGAACTTCAATGGCAGAGAGTAGCTGCTTCAAGGCAACCTCAAAGATAACAAATATCTATCATAAATGCTGGAAGCTACACATGAATCCAGGTAGATAATCTTGGTTTGATTTTGTTTTTATGCAATACTGGGCTAATGGAGGCCAGTAAAGAAATTCCTTCCCTTGTAAAACTAAAAGTCTGGTAAGAAATATTTAAGACAAAGTTTTCATATGTCTTCCCCTCCCTTGCTTCTATGTCTGCGTAGTAAAGCTCTGAGGGTGGCCTTCTGTTGAGCAGGAAAGGGCAGGTGAAGTCGGGTTTGCTCTTGCTTTAAATGACTGTGCTAGAAATTAATTTCAGGGTTCCAAAAAGCTCCTCAACATGGAAAAACTTTCTTTCTGATCAGAAGCAGAAAGGTGAGCAACTCAAGCAGGAAATTCAACAAGGTTTTACCCTCACACAAGTCTTTTACCCACTCACTGAATGGAAAGACCTTGCAGTCTCGGTTGGTTGGTTGGTTGGTTGGATGGTTGGTTGGTTGGTTGGTTGGTTGGATGGTTGGTTGGTTGGATGGATGGTTGGTTGGTTGGTTGGATGGTTGGTTGGTTGGTTGGTTGGATGGATGGTTGGTTGGTTGGTTAGTTGGTTTTAAAAGAATTTCTGCAGAAGAAATGAAGGCGTGCATGAAAGGGTTCAAGTCTTGGGAATATGCCAACATTTGTATAAACAAAACTCTTAGTAGGTCTTGCAAAAGTGCTGGAGATATTGCAGAAGTCTACAGCTCCTGTCACTCAAAGAGGACCAGGGTTCAATTCCCAGGGCCTACATGATGGTTCACAACCTCCTGTAATTCCAGTTCCCTGATAGCCAATGCCCTGTTCTGATCTCTGTGGAGTCCAGTCCTGCATACGTTACACCCAAGCAAATCCACATCATAAAACAAAACAAAACAAAGCTCAAACTGTTTTTTAAGTTTCCCATACACGTTACCAAATGGTGGAGATTAAAATTTTCATAACTATCTTACAAGGTGAAGATCATTGAAAGGTTTACGTAAACATTTAACAATGTGGGGAAATTGAATTATAAATGTATTCATTGTAGTAAATAAACGTTTTATAGTATTTGATAGAAAAGACTGATATTTAATGTTTCTTATAAATCCATCCTCTAAGTTCTAAATATACTTCTCTTCAGACTCATTAACAAGGCATTGGCTCTCTCTTTATGTCCTACTGTGAAATAAGGTGTGTGTGTGTGGGTGTGTGGGTGTGAACATATTTTCTTTTAAAGCAAAATTCAAAACCTTAGGCTTGCTAGAGCCATATGTCTACAGCACAGAAGGAAATCCAGCTTTCAGACTTCTTATCAATTGAGGGCCGCTCGGGCACTTGCTTTCTGGTGTTCAAAAGTATCCCATATGGTAACTCAATTCTAATTTAGTCGTGACAAATGGACCCAGAGCAGGTTTTAACTACCATGATTTCCCAAACACGTGACTTTATCTGAATGGTATTGGTTAGATATAATAGAGATGAAAAAACAAAAACAAAATAAAACAAAAACAACAAAAACCCTCTATTTTTCCCTTGCCATTTTCCATGGTAACTATCCAGAAATATTGTATGAAAGAGATCACTTTTCATATGCTTTTATTGTATTAGATTTCAATGCCATTTGATTAAAAGTGTTATATAGCATTTATATAGACTTTAGACATATAGGTATATACATTTTAAATTTATTTTTTTATCCTGTGAGGCTGCACATGTGTCACTGTACTTGTGTAAAGCAGTCAGTTGTTCAGCATCCCCTTTCTCCAGGGATTGAACTCAGAGCGGCAGGCTTAGCAAGGGGCACCTTTACTTACTGAGCCATCATGTTGGCCCTAAACACATTTTAAGGCTATTTTTCATTTATTATTATTTTTTATTCCATGTGTGCATACATTTTAAATCATAGCTACACTGGGTGCTAAATGTACTTGAATCACTCTGAAATTATACTTATAAAGTGGTTTATAAAGTGGTCATAAACAGATACTTAAATGAACCTTTTCTGAGTCTCCAAAAGCCTTACAAAATCCTCAGAAAACATAACTATTTTTTTTAAAGACTTATTTTATTTTTAATTATGTGTAAATATGCAAAGGGATGCAGGGGTCCTCAAAGAAAGTGTCGTATCCCTTGAAGTTGTAGTTATAGGCAGTGAGCACGTGGGTGCTGAGACCTTAACTCAGGTCCTCTAGAAGAGGAGGAAGCTCTCTTAACTACCGAGTGATTTCTCCAGCCCTATAAACAATTATTCCAATAAAACATAAAACCTTGATAATCTTGCAACGTACATGCATGCCAAAGTAGATATTAAAGTACTCAATTGTATAACAATGTTTACCTTAGGTGAGGAAGTCCCACAAAGGCTCGTTTATACTCAAATACTCAAGTATTTGAGTACTTGGTGCCTGTTGGTGGCACTGCTTGCGGAGGTTTAGAAGCTATGGCCTTGAAGGGAGACGTGTGTCACTTGGACTGGGCTTCAAGAGTTTAAAGATTGAAAACACTTCTAGTTTATTCTTCCCGTTTTGTGCTTGTCATTGAGGATGTGAGCTCTGAGCTTGCTGCTCCAGAGGCCAGGCTTGCCGCCTGATGCCACACTGTCCCCAACATCATGGGCTCTAATCCAAATAAACTCTTCCTTCCCAAAGTTGCCTTGGTCATGGTGTTTCATCACAGCAATCGGAAAGTAATTCATACAACACAAACATGGTTTCTCTTTGTATAGATACCACCAACACCACAATTAAGCCCCTAGTCATCTAGTGTGACAGAGGGAACATATGTTTCTCCTGTTGAGAATCTTCACATAGATAAATCTGTGCTGGCAGTAATCCAACAACTATCCTATAATAAAACACAAAATGACACAGTAACATTTGTGTGAACGCTTAGATCATTAAAAAGACTATTCGATGCCCGGGGATGCTGCTCTGTTCAGCTGAGAGTAGAACCTGGCAAGCACGAGGCACTTGGTTTGGTCCCCAGCATCACGTGAACTGGGCATGGTGACTCAAGCCTGCAGTCCTGACACTTGAGGGATGGAAGCAGTTCAGTTTTGGCCATGTAGCGAGTTTGTGTCCATCCTGAGCTACATGAATTCATGTGTCAATTAAAAAATAAAGGTTATTCAATAAAAATTCCCCCAAGAGAACAGAGACTTATAGTTTCTCACACCTATACAAATTACAGTTGACAACTCTCAAAATGTCACTTAAATTGACAGGCAAGCAGATTTGGTTCATCATCATCATCATCATCATCATCATCATCATCATCATCATCATTTTGCGTTTGTTATGTGTACTTATGATGTGTGGGGAGGCAGAGATCTCTCGCCAAGCCATGAACTTGTTGATTCAGTCAGGCTAGCTGTTTAATGTGTGAAGGGGCTCTAGCCAACCTGAGCATGGCTAACACCACTCTGGCAAGCCTTGTCCTTCTCCCTAATTCCCTTGTAAGGAGCCAGCCTTCTCAAAAGCAGCTCTCCCATTTTGCTCTCTCAGGTTGCTGACAGAGTCAAGCTAGACTCACATTCCCAGGCTCAGGGCCTGATCCTACTCTGACCTTCCAAGTGTTTTCTTAAGTATCTGTTAAATTGGTAAAAGAATATAAAACTTGCTGTTATCCTACCTAAGGTACCTGAGTTGTAAAAATATGTAACCAATGCCTGCCAAACCTCATTAACTACAAGCAGCTGACCAGCTCCTTTGCTCCCTTACCACCTTGAGCTCCAGTCCAAACGTCTACGGTGAGGAGTTAAGGGCCTTGGATCCTGGACCGAGTGCCTTGGGGAATGAGTTAAGGGCCTTGAAGTCAGGTGTCCTGGTAAAGTCCCAGTCTCCAACAGATACTCCCTTGCTTAACCTTTAATGTCAAAATATGATCAGATGACCCCCACAGCTCACCCAAGGCCTCCTCATTTTGTGGTTTGAAATATGCAATGCGGGTTCAGATCCCAAGCTGACCCCTTCCTGAAGCTTCTGTCTCTGAAGTGAGTTTTCTTAGCTTCCATCCTGAGCCTAACACCCTCTGCCATGCTAAAATCTGTTAGATCACATTCCTAAAGCAAGCCACCAAGGTCTAGTCCCTCATTTGGCCACTTCCTCCTCCTCAGGCTGACTACGGAGGTCCAGCAGTTGAAGTATTTAAGTCCAGCAATCAAAAGTTCCCTTTGGCTCTCTTAATAACATGCCTGATTAAAATTAAACACTTCATCCTAACGTGGATCTCTTTTACCCCCTTCACCCCCTTTTACCATGCCCAGACTGGCTAGAGTCCCTTCACTTATTAGCTAGGTAACCTAGCAATCAGGATAGATGCTTTCAAGTCCAGAATGAAAATGGACAAATTATGCCAACGCCCATCTCCTTAAACTGGGGAAAAACAAAATTGCACTTATTCCCTTATCCTGTGCCTCCCAGCCATGTTCAGCAGCTAAACTGGATGTCCCCTGCATTACATCAAACAGTATCGTCCATCACAATGATCAGCTGCTCATCTGCAGGCTGAGAACACACTGGACAGCTCCTGGTGGGAGCAAATGACTGTCTGTCTACTAATGCTTGGCCTTGCTTGCCTCCAGAGTGGACAGACAGATACAAACTAGAACTGCCTTGGGTGCCAGGAGCAACAGTTTAAAGGCTGGCTGTTGTCCCTGCTACCAGACCACTTCACGTTGTGTTCTCCACAGAGCTTTCATTTTTATCCTACCTGTAAGACTAGAGGGTGTCATTTGGTGTGCTGAGACTCTCCATGAATATGCTCAAAAAGCTTGGAGTATCACTTCTACCAAAGTTCTTAAGACAAAGCCTTGGGCTCTTTCTGTCCTGACAAGCTAGGCCATCCAGTCTTAAGATGCCAATTAAAGAGAGAAGTAATATCGAAAAGCAGAGAAGAGATACATAGTCAGTGTGGTCACACTGGAGTAAGGAACAAATGAAGGGCCCTAGAGACACTCCAACCCCACGTCTATCTTCGGGATCCTGACGTGAAGTCTAAAATAGAGAGGAATTTGTGTGCATAACTAAACAGTCCTGATCAAAGTGTAGCCCTCCCCACCAGTGCCCCCGTTCTGTTCTGTCTTGCAGGATTGTTTAATGAGTTACCAGAACTGTGAAATCACTTGCTAGTAGGTATGTTCTTCCTCTGGCCAGCACCAGGGTTTCAGCCTGTCCGTTCTCCCAGCCGGGGATTCCTGAGGTGCCAGTAGGAGCTACCCAACATAGTCTCATCTTCATGGTACTCTGGAATACACTGCATGAGAATGGGTCTGCTGTTTCTATCATAAGGGGGCTGTGACTTTGGGATTCAATTGTCTCAATAGATGAATAGCTGGAGATACCCCATCACTCCTCCTAATGCAACTGCCCCAAACAGGCTGCCAGCCACCGCACAGGAAACAACCCCTAGGAAAGGCTGCGTGCTTTAGAGATTACAGAAATAGTACAGACCTGACCGGGACAACAATCCCCCTGGCTACTGATCACTCTTCCACACTCCTCTTTACTCTGGAATTAAACTCAAGCTATCTTCTCCACTGTGATCTGTGTGTCTTCTCTGGATTCTTTTGAAGATATCAAGGACCAAAGACTCCAAAGTGCAATCCCAGTTACATCTCTGCACATCTGTATGTGCTTGTGAGTCTCTCTTTATTGAGACGGGAGGGGGGGATTGAGACAGATTTTCTCTGAGTAACTGGGGCTGTTCCAGAACTTGCTCTATAGTCCAGGCTGGCCTCCACCTCCTGAGTGCTGGGATTAATGGTGGGAGCCACCACCACTTGCCTTGCGGAGTCTCTTTTATGTGAGTTCCTTGGGCCCATCACCATCTCCCCAACAGAAGGCATAACACTAGAGTTCACCATCCAATACACAACTCTCTACTCACCTCCCTCCTCTGCCACGAGAGATTACAGGGAAAGGCTGACACAGCCAAGAACACTCCAGAATGGTTCCAACCTAATGCTGACCATGCATAAATACGGGCCCCTATGTCTCTTCTTTCTTTTCTTTCTTTCTTTTCTTTTCTTTTTTTTTTGGTTTTTCGAAACAGGGTTTCTCTGTATAGCCCTGGCTGTCCTGGAACTCACTCTGTAGACCAGGCTGGCCTTGAACTCAGAAATCCGCCTACCTCTGCCTCCCAAGTGCTGGGATTAAAGGCGTGCACCACCACTGCCCGGCTGTCTCCTCTTTCTTTGCATCTCCTCCCCAGATGGTATTTGTAGAAGGCTCAAAAGGTGGAAACTGCTGTTTATAAAGTCCATAAGCCCCCCAAGATTAATGTGGCAGACAAGGAAGGCTATCTTATGCTAGGACAAGGGGCAAGGGTTTACTAGCCATGGTGGCTCTGGGTTTGGGAGATGTGGTGTGGTGGGCATCCATTGGCTATGGTAGTCAGATGTCTGCGTACTTGTCCTGTTGAAACAGGCACTTAGAAGTTGCTTTACTAAAAAGCATTTCTTCTTCACTTCTGTGTACAAAATAACTAAAAGCAAGGTGAAAGTCTCCGCCTTTCTGCTACCTTTGTTTCTCATCACCTGCTTCTCTACATCAGCACAGAGCCCTCAATGAGCTTGTATCTAGATGCCAATGGTACCTGGCTTCTCCCAAGGTCACAGGCACAAGAGTAAGTGGGCCTTTTCTCAATTTTTATTCCCTGCAAAGCAGCTCAAGTGTTCTTGTCCTAAACTTATCTTAACCTTGAATTCCAGTGTCACCAAAATGTCACAGGGCAGACTGTTCCCAATAAGGGTGATGATCCATGGTGACGAGGTCTCACCCTGTAGCAAAATTTCCCCTGGGCTCTAGTTTTGTCCTTAAAGCAATATGAAAAATTTCCAAGCACCTTGCAGGATACAGCTGACATAACAACAGACAAGACCAGGCTAGACCAGGACGACTTAATTATGCATGCCTCATGTGATTTGAATATGCTCTGGCCCAAGGGAAGTGCTACTATTAGGAGGTGCGGCCTTGTTGGGATGGGTGTGGCCTTGTTGGGATGGGTGTGGCCTTGTTGGAATGGGTGAGGCCTTATTGGAATGGGTGAGGCCTTCTTGGGGGAAGTGCATCCTTGTGTCGTGGTCTTTGAGAGCTCCTAGTGCTTAAGCTCTACCCCCTCCAGGACACAGTCTCTTTGTAGCTGCCTTCTGAGCAGGGATGTAGAACTCTTGGCTCCTCCAGCACCAAGTCAGCCTGAACGATGCCATGTTTCCACCATGATGATAATAGATTGAACATCTGAAACTGCAAGCCAGCCCCAATTAAATGTCATAGTGTCTCTTCACAGCAGTGGAAACCCTAAGACACCTCAGTTCCTCTGTGTGTGTGTGTGTGTGTGTGTGTGTGTGTGTGTGTGTGTGTGCGCCTACAGAGGCCAGACAAAGGCATCATGTGTCCTTCACTACTGTCCTTCTTACTCCTTTGAGGCAGAGCCTGTCCTCAAACCTGGAGCCCCAGGTTTTCCAGGTGGCAGCCAACAAGCCACAGTGATTTTCCTGTGTCCTGCCCCCACCCCATACCAGGGTGACAGGCACCTGGGACCCAGGCCCAGTTCTTCCTTTGCTCATGAGTGCAGAGCCAGCACTTTCAACCACTGGCCAGCTCTCCAAGCCTTCTCTATTTAGACCTGAAACTCATGTCAGTGCCCTGAAGGTAGAAGTGGGGTCACTGATGTCATAAGTATGCTAGGTCATAAATGTAAATATGTTTGTGTTTCCACATTGTCAGAATTTATTGAATAACAAAAACTTCATAAGGTACAGTGGCTTCATTGGTAGCAATTTCTCAGGTAGCTCCAGCCCTGATAGTTCTGTGCAAGTCAATGCAGGTTCCTTCATTCCAATGTTAAATATTACCTCTTAGACTATACGTTATTATATACCACACAGCAAATCTCTATTCTCTCTCTCTGTATAGATCATAGGTAGATATAGATAGATAGATAGATTTATTTATTACATATAATATATTATATGTAGATATATAATAGAAATGTAATAAATCTGTTAAATCTGTTATATATAATAATCCATAGATAATCTATATATACCCATATGAATATATATATATATACATATATATGTGTGTGTGTGTTACTAAATTGCTTCAAAAGATCAAAAGGTTACAACAGAGTTCTAGATGTTTCAGAGGTCTGAAAAGCAAGAAAACTGTTAGCAATGCAGAGAGTCTCCTCTCTGTAGAAGTAAGAGAGCGACAAGGGTGAAGTAAGAGAGGAGCTGCTGAGGACTCAGGCTGCTACCTGATCTCATGTGAGTGGAGCTGCAGAGATGAGGTGAGAGACCCCAGAGGACACAGGAGTAAGGAGCAGGACATGATCCATGTGAACAAAGGACAGCAGGTTCGTATAGACAAACGAGCAGATGGGAGCTGGGTGGGCCACATCGACAGCAAGCCCCTGGGTCAGTCAGTTCTCTGCTTCTGTCTTGGATATGCACATCAGGTGGTTGGATGGCAGGTTGGTGGGAACGTCACCTTTGCAGTGTTAGACGCCCATCTCTTCATTTGAGGGAGTTGTATCCTTCCCTTGGTCTGGTATGTCTCGTAAATTTTTGAGCTTGGCTTTCCTGATATAATTAGGGTTAGGGTTATGGTTAGGGTTACAGTTATTGTTAGGGTTAGGGTTAGTGTTAGGGTTAGGGTTTAGAGGTCAACCCGTGTACAACCCATGTGCTTCTACAGTCCCCATTTACCTCAATAAATTTATAGGGTGTCACCTTTCTACTTCCATTGATAAGTCTTTTGTATGTCTATGTTACATGATTTGTGCCAGACAGATGAAACTACTTGGTTGTCCATCTGGATGTAGAGTCGCTTTTATCCTCAAAATGGTGTCAAAGACTATTTTTTACAACTACAAACTAGTCTGGTAACCCTCTGCTTGCTAGCTTTTCTAGTTCTGGATGGTGCTGTCTATGCTTCAGTGAGAGAAAGGACATCAGCACTCCTAACCAGCACTGGACACTGCAGGTCACAGTACTTCAGTGGCTTGAATAAGAATGGCCCCATAAGCTCCTATGTTCCAATGCTTAACCATCAGGGAGTGGCAGTACTTGAGCAGGATAAGGAAGTGTGGCCTTGTTGAAGCAAGTATTTCATTAGGGTGAGCTTTGATGTTTCAAAAGCCCAAGCTAGGCCCAGTGGCTCAGTGTACCTCTGCCTGTGGATCCAGATGTAGAACTCTCACCTGGTTCTTCAGCACCATGTCTGATTGAGTGCCACCATGATGATAGTGGACTAAACCTCTGAAACTTTAAGCAAGCCCCAACTAAATGCTTTCTTCTGAAAGAGTCGCCATGTTTACCTTGTCTCCTCAGACACTGACTAAGACTGATACCAGGCAAGTTGTGCTCACTGTTGCAGTTATGATTACAGGGCTAGCCAGTCATTTCCTGATTAGATTTGAAGTCTATTCTACTGAAGGGATTTCATATCTAGTATAAACCTTGTTAGAGTCCCATGACTAAAGAGACCATTGGGGAAACGTAATGGTAATTTTTTAAATGACACTACTTTTTATTTTATAATTCCACAAGGTCTCACTATGAAATCCTGACTACATTAGAGCTCACTATGTAGACCAGGCCAATCTTAGTGCTGCAATTAAAAGGGTGTGCCACCATGCCCAGGAGACTACCTTCTTTGTGTTTGGTTGGTTGGTGTGGTTTGGTTTTTTAAGACAGGGTTTCTTTGTGTAGTCCTGGCTATCATGGAACTAGCTCTGAAGACCAGGCTGGTCTTGAACTCACAGAGCTCTGCCTGCCTCTGCCTCTGAGTGATGGGATTAAAGGTGTGTGCCACCGCTGCCCAGCTATCTCCCTACTTAATATTGATATAGTCTACCCATAGATTTAGGTGACTCTCAACCGTGCTCTGAGGAGTTTCTCTTTACAATGAGCAAAATATTGGTCAAAATGGCTCAGAATTAGGGAGTGTGAGAGGTCAGCCATAGATAGGACACCTATGGCAAACTTGTCCCCATCTGCAGCTCAGGGACCACCACAAAAGAGGGGTCTGGAAGAACATAAGAGCTGGAGGATGGGCAGGAACACTGTGAAGTGCTGTATTGTAAGCATGCTAGGACTGGTGCTCAATTAATCTGTGGCAACTGTGGTTTCCTGCACAAGATCAAGCCAGTCTACGTTCCAGCCAGGATGTGGGGGCCTCCCAGACCCCAGCCCAAGCTGAAGAGCTATTGGCGGATGGTGATGGTTGAGGGAGGGAGTGTCAATTTTCTTTTGGAGTGTGGCATTTGGGAGGTTGCTCATGCCTCAGTGTGTGACCTCACACCTATGTGCACTAGTTGAAGTCAGAGGTCTACTAATAATAACAATGATCTCCTCCTCCTCCTCCTCCTCCTCCTCCTCCTCCTCCTCCTCCTCCTCCTTCTTCTTCTTCTTGTTTTTCCAGATAGGGTTTTACTCTGTAGTCCTGACTGTCCTGGAACTCACTCTGTAGTCCAGGCTGGCCTTGAACTCACAGAGATTTGACTGCTTCTGCCTCCCAAGTGCTGGAATTAAAAGTCTGTGCTACAACTACCCAACCTGATTTTCTTTTTTTTTTAAAAAAAAAAAAAAATCTTTTTAAAGTCTGGGCAGTGGTGGTGTCTGTATTTAATCCCAGTACTCAGGGGGCAAAGGCAGGAGGATCTCTGAGTTGGAGGCCAGCCAGCCTGAGCTAGTTTCAGGACAGCCAAGGTTACACAGAGAAACTTTGTTTTGAAAAAAAAAATGGTGAACATGTCCTCAAGTGCTTCCAGGCCATTTGAGATTACTCTGTTGAGAATTGTCTGTTGCGCTCTGTAGCCCATTTTTTAAATAAATTATTTGGTTTATTGATGTCTAGGAGTTCTTTATGTGTTTTGGAAATTAGCCCTGTAGCAGATATAGAGTTGGTGAAGATCTTTTCCCAATCTGTAGGCTGCCATTTTGTCCTATTGACAGTGTCTTTTGCCTTGCAGAAGAAGCTTTTCAGTTTCATGAGGTCCCATTTATTAATTGTCGACCTTAATTAGTGCCTGCATTATGATGTTCTGTTCAGGAAGGTGTTTCCTGTGCTGATGCATTCAAGGTTATTCCCACATTCTCTTCTATCATGTTCAATCTATCTGGTTTATGCTGAAGTCTTTGATCCACTTGGACTTGTGTCTTGTGCAGGGTGTTAGAGACGGATCTGTTGAATTCTTCTACCTGCAGCCATCCAGTTTGACCAGTAGCTGTCAAAGATTCTTTCCCTTTTCCATTGTATACTTCTGGCTTCTGTATCAAAGACCAGGTGTCCATAGATGTGCGATTTTATGTCTGGGTCTTCAATTCAATTCCATTGATCGACCTCTTTGTTTTTAGCCAATACTTTGTGGTTTTTATTACTATAACTCTGCAATCATCACAGATGCAGAGACCCACAGCCAAACCTTAGGCGGAGCTCAGTGAATCCTGTGAACGAGGGGAGGAGGGATAGGAGGAGCCAGAAGAGTCAAGGACACCCACAGATTCAACAAACCTGGACTCATAAGGGCTCACTGAGACCAAATGGACAGTCAGGGAGCCCGCATGGGTCTAACCTAGGCCCTCAGCATATATGTTGTAGGTGTATAGCTTGGTGTTTTTGTGGGACTCCTAACAGAAGGATTAGACACAGGGCACTTGGACCTTGCCACCGGAGGAATTGACACAGAATTGGTGATGCCGAGCAAGTTCAACCCCCCCCCCCCCCGAAATCTCAGAACTTGAGACTGGCAGGAGCAGAGCTAGAGCCTTCCCTGTTTCTGTGTCTTCCAGCTAGGTAATTACAAGCAATCAGTCGTGTACCCAGCACCTGGACGGCCTCTCCATGTTTATGAGGCACCTCAGTGACCTTATCCTTCAGCCAATGGCCTTTCCATCTCTGGATATTCTCACACCCTTCCCCCAAAACTATAAAAACCCTTGGTTCATCATGAATAAAGTGTATGTGTTCAAACCCACCCCCAATAAAGAAATGCAAACAAGCTAAGATCATCTCAGAGCGCTGCTTGATTAAAGATCATCAGAGAAGGTCTTCATATAAAAGGTCCGCGACACTAAGACCCTGGGAGAAGGCTTTATCTCCCCTCCCCCTGCCCCACTCGCTCCCAACTGGGATCCTGCTCCTCCTGGATTCTGTTTCACCCCCTTTGGCCTGGCAGACAGCAGCATCTGACACTCTGAAGGGAAGAGGCAGACTACAGACCCACCTGTTCTGGAACCATTCTGCCCAAGAGGAGAAGCAGAACATGGACCCACAGTGGGGGCTCTTCCTAATGCCTTTGCTTGCTTTTTGAACCCTTGTTCTCCTACTGCTACTGGCCTTAATATGAAGGCCAATGAAAGTAATGCCTAGTTTATTGCAACTTGACATGGCAAGTTTGATTGATATCCCTGGAAGGTCTGTCATTCTCTGAAGGGAAATAGAGATTGAGTGGGGGTGGGGGCTGGGAGGAAAAGAGGGAGGGGAAACTGTGATTGGGATGTAATATAAGAGAGCAGAGCACTTGAGAGAGGCAAAGGCAGGTGGATTTCTGAGTTCAAGGACAACCTGGTCTACAGAGTGAGTTCCAGGACAGCCAGGGCTATACAGAGAAACCCTGTCTCGAAAAACCAGAGAGAGAGAGAGAGAGAGAGTTTTTTAAAATAAAGGACATGTAATTGGGAGGGGGACAGGTTTATTGGTCCTGGGAAATTGGAGAGAGGAGGTGGGGATGGATAAGATCAAAATCTTAAGCTGTTCATAAGCAGGGTCTCTCAGGGTAAAGGACGGCCTGAAAACCATTGTTTCACACAATGGACCTCTGCTGCTCTTACCCATGTAGCAGCATGGACTAAATTTCCTGTCTCTGCTCTTGCTATCACTTCTCTGTTCAGCACACTGTTCACCAGACTGGTGGCCTTTTGCAAGACCAGACTTTTGACCTAAAACTCCAATAACAGGGAAGCTTCCCTCGGGGGCAACCCTGCAGACTAAAGTTGTTAAAGAGCCTGATGGGAGGAGGGGTTTGCACACATTTGTCATCCCAGCTCTTCACAAGCTGAAGCAACAACCACAAGCTCAAGGCCATCATCAGACGGCAGGTGCACCCCCCCCCCCCCGCAGTACACAGACACCCATGCGTGCAAAACACAGACACATAAGATAAAATACTGATTAAAAACAAACTTGAGAGTAAAAGTCCAAGGCCAGCCTGGGCTACATAGCAAGTGTTTGACCAGCCTAGGATCAACAAAACTGTCTCAGATAAAAAAGCGAGATATGGGAAGCATTGATAAGCATTAAACAGCAGTGGCCTGCTGTTTAAAAAGCAAAACACTAGATAAGGAAAGGCACTTGTTGCTCTTGATTCAGTACTTGTGAAAGGGAGATGATTTAGTGACTCTGAGACTGGACAAAAAGACAATGAAAATTGTCATTGTCAGAACACGGTCAAAAGAATAATATGTGATGAACAACGCCTTGGGGGATCTGTGAGAGAGAGGCTCAAGGGGTGGGTGGGTGGAGGGGAGGCAGAAAGCCTTTTACCTCAGATACATTTTGTTCCCTGAATTGTTCTTGGATGTGATTTGGTGCATCCTGTGACAAACATTTACATTCAATTTACAAGACATGTTTATTCTTGTTGGATGCCAGTGCATAGCTACAGAACCCAATCTGGCTAGTGTTGTGTTTCATAAAAACAGAAGGAGAGAAGAAATATGTGGGGGGGGTGTAGTCAGGTGTGGGGGGAAAGGGGTGCCTCCAGGGCCGTGCTGAGGCATCCCTTCCCCTGAGGGAGTGGAAGAGCAGAGGCGTAGAGGCTGGCCATGAGCACCTTGGGGGGGGGGGTTAAGGGGCAAGATGACAGAGCAAGACAGCAAGAGAGAGAGGGGATGAGCAGCCCCTTTTATAGTGAGTCAGGCACACCTGGCTGTTGCCAGGTAACTGCGGGGTGGAGCCTAGACTAAATGCCAACAGCTAGTGCACCCTGAATCTAGAAACCGCCTTCTGCCTTGCTTTCCTGCTTTCCCAGACATAATCTATAGTATGTGCCACCCAGTTGTGTTTAGATTGGTCTGTTCTGAGGAAGTTCTGCTGTTAACATTTAGCATGTGCTCACTCACATTTATTTACATGGGTTTTTTTGGTTTTTTTTTTGTTTCAAGACAGGGTTTCTCTGTGTAGCCCTGGCTGTCCTGGAACTCACTCTGTAGACCAGGCTGGCCCTTGAACCCAGAAATCCGCCTGCCTCTGCCTCCCGAGTGCTGGGATTAAAGGCGTGCGCCACCACTGCCCAGCTATTTACACGTTTTTATGGTCACCTTTTTCTGCTCTCAAACAGCTCTTCTTGAATTCCTACTTTTATGCACTACTCTCGTGCATAAAAGTACCGAGTGCTTACCTCTGCAGCACATACACTAAAACTGGACAAAAGTCCGCTGAAATGGTCCTCTTCAGCATCAGACTGCAGTCTGCCCTGTTCTTTCAGGTCTTCAAATCCCAGGTTCAGCAGACAAGATCTGCACAGGTTATCGACCTTCCCGCTGAGACTCAAGAAACTTGAATAAACGTCACGACTGCCCATAGAGACAACATGTGTTTTCCTAGGGACTTCTCAAACAGAATGTCTAAAACAACAAATAAGCTGTGTTTACTCAGAGACAGGATGTCTGTAACCCTGGGTTTTACCCTAATAGCATGCCTCTTTGAACCCTAAGTCTAAACAGTCCATTTCATAAAACCACTCTTAACTGGGGTTTCGATTCCTGTGGCCAAAAGCAAGTTGGGAAGGAAAGAGTTTATTCCACTCTACAATGCTCAGTTCATGGTCCAGTATCAAAGGAGTCAGGGGAGTAATCTCAATGCAGGAATTAAAGCAGAGGCCATGGAGGGAGAAAGGACCAGAGTCAGCACAGAACACCCTAAAACCAAGTTCTCAGAACAAAGGAGATTTGCTCCAGAGGGACAGAGGACAGGGAATGAGAGACAAAGACAGGAGACGGAGGATGAGGGTGAAGGGGAGACCATCCTGTGTTAGAATGAGCTGTTTAATTTTAACTGGGCACGTTAATTAGATGAGCCAAAGGGGATCTTTGATTGTTGGACTTCAATGCTTTGATAGCTGGACCTAGGTGGTTGGCCTCAGGAGGAAGATGTGGCCAAATAAGGGAATAGACTTTGGCAGTTAGCTTTAGAAATGTTATCTAATGGTTCTTAGCAAGGAAGAGAGAAGAGAGAAGAAGAGAAGAAAAAACCTGCTAAAGCTGTGTTTGCAGTGCTCCTGCCTGCTTGAGCTCTTTCAGAGGGCACTGCCAACTGTTTTCCTCCTCATGGCTTGCTCAGCCTGCTTTCTTATAGCACCCAGGACCACCAGCTCAGGGATGGCCCTATCCACAAAGAGCGGGGCCCTCCCACACCAATGATTCAGAAAAAGTATCATGGGCTTGCCTATAGTCTAATAATCTAGGGACATTTTCTCAACTGAGGTTCTGTCTTCTAAAATGACTGTAGCCTGTGTCAAGTTCACATAAAATTAGCCAGCACAACCATCTTACATTTACCATTTTAAAAAAATGGTCAAGGCTGAAAAAAAAAACAAAAACAAATAAACAGACCAGGTCATCTGGTTTCACTTAACTTTTAAAAACTCTACTCAACCTGAAAAGAGAAAAAAATGTGTATATATATATATATATATATATATACACATTATATATATTATATATATTATATATATTATATGTATAATATATAATATATAATATAATATATGATATAATATATAATATATATAATAATATATATTATATGTATATATATATTTCACATATACATATACACATACATATATATTTATATACATTTTACATAGACATATACTGCACTCAGGTCCTGGGGTATGTACCATCCTTTTCCTATGTATGCAACTTTCTATTTAAATACTTAATAAACTCATTAATTTTGCTTTTCTCTGGTTTATCCTAAAGTTCTTTTCTGGAGCACAGTTAAGGATCTGGCTTTATGTAAGCAGATGTCTCTAAAGGGGAAGAAGAGACATCTGCAGGCTGCTGTGGGTGTGTTGAGCTGGGTCTCCCTGCAGAAACCCTTTTTTGGTCTCATCTGGATACTTCTGAAACTGCCAGTAAGCTTGTCTTGATTGTGGCTTACCAACACAGCCATCCTCCTCTGGCTTCTGGTTTTTTTTTTTTTTCTTTTTCATTTCTCTTCTTTGTTTTCTGTCTAAAGACCCACCAAGTGTTTCATAAGCATATCCAGAAATCAGATAGGAAGCCCTAAAGAAGTTCCCATACACTTTTCTTGGGTCAAATAGAGGAGTAGGAAGCTCTCCTGGGAGGACATTGCTAAAGGGCTGACCCTGGAGATGTCCTAAGCTGCCCTCTGTCTTGACAAAAGCA
>JADRCH010000008.1:16881177-16914362 GCA_019843965.1 Rhynchomys soricoides
GCTGCTGAGTCATGTTTGGTGTTTGCTATGGGACTGAACTGCTGCCAAAGAAGACTGAGCTTTCCCCAAAGAACTATTGCTGAACAGGTCCACTTCCCCCATGTCCTAGTAACTTTTCTCTTCCACTACCTTGGTGGGTGGTGGGCAAGAGGAGAGGTTGAACGTTTATTAAAACAGGCTGCAAAAAATGTATGCCTACAAACCCCCAATCTCAGCAAGAGCAATAAACACTCCTCACAGGTCAACCATCTCTCCAGCCACCCTAATCATCTTTCGAAAGCTTAAGTCTCATACATAAGGAGCCTGGCCATCCTCTCTCCAGCTCTGCCTTGCAACCGTCTGTGTCAGCCTCCAGTGTTTTCTTACATGGGTTCTGACTCTCACAACGTTTCCAGATTCTAATTAAATGATGCTTGGGAACGGAGTCTCCAACACATTTCAAAAACAAGGCAGATAAACATGACTCCTGTGGTTTCTTTTTTACACAGATGCTCGGTGCTTCTAGCCTTATCTTCAGAGCTATGATAAGAAGACACAATATGGCATACTCAGAGAAAGCCTCCAGCACATGTGGAAGCCCCAATCTGTGGGAATGCCCAACACCAAGAAATGTCAATAGAGGACAAGCCAATGGTGTCTAGACCAGGAGAACTCAAAGTAAGCAGTACCTCAGGCCAGGTGTTATGGTGTACAGGGGCAAGTGGATCTCTGTAAGTTTGAGGCCAGCCTGGACTATGTAGAGAGTTCCAGGAAAGTCAGTTACATAAATGAACCCTGTCTGAATGAATTAATGAATGAATGAATTAATTAATTAATTAATGCCTATCTCATATTGCACTTGTTTTCTTATTTTAGATAGCTCAAGTAAATTGAGGGATAACACAAAGCTATGGGTAATCAGACATCTGTCCCTGAGCACCAGCGTTTAGGCTACATTTTACATAATTTAAGCCACTTAAAAACAGATTTAACAAATTTTTTTTATATAATTCTGTTTGATTGTAGTGTAAATAAAAAATAAAAGGCTTGACCTAGAAACCAGCATCTCTAAAACTACGACATGGAGGGTCTTTCTTTTCTTTATTTTTGGGTACTAGGGATTAAACCATAAGCGTGTGCAGCAAACGCTCTACTACTGAGCCTCATCCCCAGCTCTGATATAGAGGGTTTGTTTGTTGGTTTGTTTGTTTTGTCCCTATGACAGTTATTCAAGGTTCCTATACAAGGCCAGTCCCAGATGAAGTATGAAATTCAAGAGTGGGGTGAGGCTCCATTGGCAGAGGGCTTTTCCAGCATGCACCTGGATTCAATACCCAGTACTGTATAAATTGGACACAGTATCACGTCTGTAATCCAGAACTTGGGAGGTAGAGAATTAAGTATTGTATGAGACTTGTCCTTGGAGGACGTAACAAATGTCTATTCATCCCAGCTAGGGAACCAAGACATAAAAGTTAAGCCACCGTAGACAGCGGCCACATGGTGACGAGCAGCTCCACAGGCAGGGAGATTTAGAGAAAAAATAAAGGAAGGTCCAGAAAATCATACTTAGCTCTGGTCATCGTCCAAAAGAAAGCCAAAAAAGGAGAAAAAGAGAAAGTTACGCCTTTCTGAGGCATGACTCCCTGGAGCATCAGCCCAGAGGAGGGAATTCTGGAAAGGAAAATTTCATCTCATTAAAGGAATAGTTGCTCCTCCTACCTTTTTTATACACTTCAGGTGACCCAGCCTTCCCGAGGAGTGGTCTTTAGCTCACACTGGATGAACTATTAAAGAAACAGACATGTCTCTATCAATAAGTTTATCCCATAGTTCATTGTAGCCACAGCAGGGTTTTCTTCACCGTCCTGAAGAGAAGAAATAATAGCCCACACCAGTGAGATGCCTAGGATTCAGATGTTATCATCTGAGTGAGAAATCTCGTTCCATCAAGATGTCAGGTCTCTGGCAGCACTGTGTTGCAACAAGTAATATATGCAAACATTTTGTCATTGGCAGAAGTGGCAAAAAGAGAGGCAAGCACCCCTGAGGGGTTCCTTTAATCTTTTGGGAACCTTCACTCAGATAAAACCAGATCCTTGGCTACAGTGCAGAAAATAATTTCAGGATAAGCCAGTAGGAAGCAGAGTCAGGCTTCATTCAGAATGGAATGTTCCTGCCTTGATGATGATAATAAACTGAACCTCTGAACCTGTAAGCCAGCCCCAATTAAATGTCCTTGTAAGAGTTGCCTTGGTCACGGTATCTCTTCACAGCAGGAAAACCCTAACGAAGGCAGCCACGTATTCCATTTTGGAGGTTCTCAAAGTGCAGCTCAAAGGGTTGTGAAAACATTGTTCCTTCTCCTTTTTCTTCTCTCCTTTGCTAAATGAGATTATTCGGTGGCTCTAGAGGTACCTTGGATGAAATCACAATCTAATCAAATAAAAACAGAGAGCCACAAAGTATTTAAGGCACGTCCTCTTACTGAAATGGGGTTTCTGGTGAGATCCCTAGGAAGTTGCAGGTTGTTTGGCTGATAAACTCTCCAAGTCCAGACCTTCTTTTGTGCCACTGGGGACAATTTGTAGGTAAGTTTTATTTGAAATGGTTGCTACTTTGAAGGCTGCACCGAGCTACAGGCCCAGTGGTTATTTGGATTCTATGACAAAAGAGCTCAGGTCTTTTTTGCCAGTTTGTCTGCTGCTCCTTTTAACCTGGTTTAGCATTTGTCTTTAGATGCTGTTTAACAGTTACTTCTCGATTTGAGGTATGAAAGCCAAGTGAGTTCATCTTGGGCTATTTTACCATACCCATTGATACAGATTATGTGCTGTCTAAGGTTTGAACATCTGTAGTGTGCTGCCTTTGTTACGAATAAAGATTAAACATTTTAAATTGGGTATGACATCAAACTCCTGTGATCCCAGCACTGGGAAGTGGAGGAGGAAAGTGTTGCTGTTCAAGGCCATCTTCTTTTGCTCCACTCAAGTTAAGGTCCAGTCTGTGCTACGAGATCCTGTTTCTTTTTTTTTTTTTTTTGAAACAGGGTTTCTCTGTATAGCCCTGGCTGTCCTGGAACTCACTCTGTAGACCAGGCTGGCCTCGAACTCAGAAATCTGCCTGACTCTGTCTCCTGAGTGCTGGGATTAAAGACGTGTGCAAAGATCCTGTTTCAAATCACCCTAACCAGGCCAGGCATCGGAGAGCATGACTTTGATCCCAGCACTGCAGGAGGCAGAGGCAGGTGGATTGCTGTAAGCCTGAGGGCAGTCAGAAGTACATAATTGATATCCTGTCTCAAAGTAACAACAACAACAACAAAAGAAGAGGAAGAGAAGGAAGAAGCAGAGGGAGAGGACATTTTGTTGCTGTTGTTATTGTGGCTAGTGTTTTTGCTTGTTTTCAGAGAAGGTCAGCATGACTGTAACAGGCTCCAGACCTTAGCACAACTGACTGCCTAACAGCAGTGTCATTCAGAACTTGGACAGCGCCACCTGCCAAAATGTAAACAAAGGCCAAATCCATCAAAGTCCAGATAGTTCTGGGAAAGTCTCAAAAGATACTAACCTTGCTTTTGGGCTTCTGTAGTTCTACTTCTGGCTAACTGTTCTTGTTAACTGAAGTATGCCAACCCCCAAAAACATGGTTTTTGTGCTTAAAAGCTCATCCTGAGAAAGGCTCAGGGCTACACTGGGATCCCCAACACCCGATGTAGTGTAGTCACAGGCCAGCTAATGAAGATTTTCTATTGGCTTAAACCCATGCTGGAGCAGAGTTCTCTGGTGAATACTGCACAGTGGTGATGTTGGAGTGTTGCACAGGTGCATGGTCTGAGCCCCGTGCATTTTACATGTTACATGCATGTGGTGAGAGCAGCCCTAGAGACTTCTTCAGCCATATAAACCTGTGGGAAAAGAAGGTTCCACAATGTTCCCTTGGCCCACCTTTGGTGACCTTCAGTTTTACATCTGCTGTTTCCCTGAGATGCCAAAAAGTCTTGCCACCTGCGTGTGGCTCCTGAATCCTCTAGAACAGTGGTTCTCTGTTGCAGGATATTTGATCACACTGTGAACCCTGAGATTGTGTTACTTGCTGACAAAAACTAGTTGTGGTGTGGCTCAGCCCTTTGCACACACCTTTAAGCCCAAACAATAGAGGTAAAGTTAGTTTGTAGAAAGAAGCACCATGTTTGAAAAGTAATGTCTGATTGAGCGGCAGACAAAGTGATGACTCAGAGAAAGATTTGACAGAAAAAGATCTGCCCAACTGTCATGAGAAGAGAGAGGAAAGGGGGGGGGCTACTTAAGAGAGCAGTACAGAGAGAAAGCGAGAAGGCAGATTTACTGGGAGAGTTTTACAGAGACATGTTAAAAAGTGAAGAAGCTGGAAGCAGGTGAAGACAGAAAGAGCCAGAGAATGAGAAGGAGCCAGAAGATTAGAACAGATTGCTAGAGTTATTCTGAGGTCAAGCAGAACAATTCAGGAGAGGGAGGGAGGGAGGGAGGGAGGGAGGGAGGGAGGGAGGGAGGGAAGGAGGGAGAGAGAGAGAGAGAGAGAGAGAGAGAGAGAGAGAGAGAGAGAGAGCAGATTGAATCAGTCAGCTTTGAGAGGAGTTTGGGCCAGAACAGCTGAGTTGAACCAGTCAGCCAGGGATCAGAAAGAACTAGGAAGGGTGAGTTTATTCAGCATCAAGTCTCAGAGGCTGGAAACATTCTAGGTCTAGATTAGAGTGTATGGAGGCTAGAAGCTTCCAGGACTAGGCCTAGGTTAGCAGACAGAGGCAGCAAACCTCCAAGATGACCACTTCAGCTGAGTAACAGCTACTTTTACAGTTCTCAACCTGTGGGCCTTGACCATCAGAAAACACAAATTTCCAGATGGTCTTAGGAACTGAGACACAGCACCGTAGCAAAATTACAGTTATCACGCTGCAAGGAAAATAAATTTGTGGTTGGGGGTGCCTAAGAGCATTGGAAATATGTGTTTTTCCATGGTCGTCCCCCACAGGTTGAAGACTGATATTCTAGAACCATGCCCACTTTGACTCTCCTCACCAGTCACTCCTGTAGAGCCAGAGCCAACCTGTACCTGGAGTGCAGCCTTAGAATTACAGGAGTTCAGTACCAGAAGCTCAGGGCTAGCCTGAGAACTCTCCTGTTTCCCATTGCTTTACTATCCTCAGAGAGTGGTGGGAGTGAGGGCACCTGCTTCTTCTCCATGATGGTTATGAGCAGGGGGAGAGCCAGGGAATCCTAGTCTTCATGGATACCATTGAAAAATTGTACCAAGCAAAATTGAGTGGTAAGAGAACTCTGGCTCCCGGGCGTCTCCACAGCACACCCAGTTATGCCCACCTCCTGTGGCCCTGAGAGAATGCTCTGGCCTCCCACTCCCAACTTTACCCAGATTCCCTTGGCCTTAGCTTTCCCCAGCCTGACCTGGGAGAGCCCACTCAGCTGGAACGTCCAGGCTTGGGTAAGAGTGGGGCTCATCTTCAAGAGACAGACTCCTGGTTCAGAAAGGATCACAGAGGCTTGAAGGGTCCCTCTTCCAAGGAGTTCTGGTGACTTTACGGCCCATTGGTAGTGACAGAAACGGCTCATGTGAGCTGAGAGATGACCCTGCCTACCGTCACAGGATGTGAAATGGACTTCTATGCACTTGCCCTTCTGACAGGTAGATCTTGACCATCCTCACCAGTCTGCCTCCAAGGCTATGTTTCTTTCCTAAGGGTGATGTAAGAATCCTGTTGCCATGTGAGTAAATAGAAGCACAGTGTTCTGGGAAGGGTTTCTGAAGAGATGGCTCAGCAGTCAAGAGCACTTGCTGCCTGTGAGGACCAGAATTCATATAAATAAAAAAATAAAAACAAAGCCAGGTGATGCATGCCTTTAATCCCAGCACTCAGAAGGCAGAGGCAGGTGGATCTCTGTGAATTTGAGGCCAGCCTTAGTCTACAGAGAGAACTGGAGGGCAACCAAAACTACAAAGAGAAACCCAGTCCCAAAAAACCAAAATTTATTAATTTTGTTTTATTTAATTAAACTTTTAAAACAAGACTTTTCAAAAAAATTGGTAATATAGTTCAATGGTATGCTTTCCTCGATCCGATCTTTTTTTTTTTTTAGATTTATTTTATTTATATGAGTAGCTGTCTTCAGACACACCAGAAGAAGGCATCAGATCCAATTACAGATGGTTGTGAACTACCATGTGGTTGCTGGGAATTGAACTCAGGACCTCTTGAAGAGCAGTCAGTGCTCTGAACCGCTGAGCCATCTCTCCAGCCCCTCCTCAATCCAATCTTGAGTACCACACACCATCATCATTATCATCATGATGTCATCACCGTCATGGTCTTCATCATCTTCTTCATCACCACCACCACCACAGACTGGCAGAGACAACTCAGCATATAAAGACATAAAGGCACCTGCCGCCAAACATTTGATCCCCGGGATCTGCATAGTGGAAAGAGAGAGAAACAAAACTCCCTAAAGCTGTTTTTGTGATATCCATATTCACGACATTGTACACTTATGCACACACGCGCGTGCGCGCGCACGCGCGCACACACACACACACACACACACACACACACTAAAAAACAGGCGTGATGGTCAAGAAGATCTGTAATATCAGCACTTAAGAGGACGAGGGAGGAGAATTGGGGTTCACGATCGATCATCCTCTGTTACATAAGCTTGTTCGGGGCAAGCTTTAGCGATAGGAAACTGCCTTTTAAAAAAAATTTTTTTCCCCTGTCTTCCAGAAGGTGAGGGCGGAGTGTATCCTAAAAAAGCAGAAGAGGGAAGGAGACAGTCCCAGGCCAGGCTGGTGACGTGTTGCTCTAGGAACGAGGGCAGAGGTGGCTTGGGGAAGTGCGGGTCGGAGGGTTGGATACTGCAGCGCCACCTACTGAGCACCTGGAGGCAGCGCGCTCCTTCTGCTGCAGAATGGCTAGCACCGTGCAGGACAGCGGGCACTTGCTGGCCGTACCTGCCTTGGGTGCCCAGCCCTGGCCGTTAGCCCACTTTTGGGAGCTTTAGTAGCACACCCTGCAGTCGTGCACCGGCTGGGCCAGCAGCTGATGCCGTGTACGAGCTGAGGATCTGCTTCTTAGAAGGTGAAGACTAACTAGCCGACTAGAGCGAAGCCCATCCTGTGGCCAGCAGCGCTCACCTGGCAGGATCCGGGAACAAGATGACCCTGAACTGATGTGGGCAAGGCTGACGCGGCACTGAATCCCTTTGTTGAATAAAGTTTCTGCATTTATGGAAGCCTGCGTGGTCCTTGTCACCAAGGGAGTGCCTGGGACTCACTGGACCTCCTTTCAACTGCCCTCACGTTGGGCTCTAGAGGCTCGCTAAGCAAGGGGTTGGAAAAGAAGGACACTTTTTAGGCTGACGGACCAAAGTCCTGAGAACAAAGGCAGCATTCAACAGCCTCAAAGCAGTGCTTGGCCTGAAAGGTGTGTTTAGTGTAGGTACAACCGAGGGTGGCAGGAACGGTCTTACGAAGGTGGGTACAGCTACACTTGAAAAGGGGTGAGGTTACTGCCTCGCTTGTGTTTCCTGGTTCTTCTCCAGCTCCCTCCTGCTCCCCATCTTCCTGGCCTGGCCTCCATCTTCCCTCACAAAGCAGAGGCTGCCTAAGAAGATATTCTACTTATTTCATTTTAATTAATGTATTTATTCTCTTGAGCAGGACTGGAGCTTAAACCCAGGGCTTGTGCATGCTAATGGCTTTACCAGTGTGGTAGCTCCCGACAACTTGCTCCTGCTGAGTGACTAAGATTACAGACCAGATCTGCCTATAACACTTGACCCACCTAAAGATAGTCATTGGTTGAGGATGGGGCTGCTGGAGAGATGGATCAGAAGTTAAGAGTACTTAAGGTCCTAAGTTCAAGTCCCAGCAATGACATGGTGACTCACAACCATCTGTAATGAGATCTGAATCCATTTTTCTGGTGTACATGAAGACAGAGCCTTCATACATAAAATACATGAATAAATAAATCGTTTTTGAAAAGAGAGGATAAAATCAATTTATAGAAGGAGAAGGAAGGAGAAGGAAGAGGAGATGATGATGATGATGATGATGATGATGATGATTCTGGGAGACACTGCCAGCCTCAAGGAAAGGTGAAGAGCACAGAAAATGTTCCTTTTTTAGCAAGCCAGGAGATAGGACTCCAGTTAGGTGGCCCACTAAAGTCCTGTGGGAGAGTCACAGCCAACCCCAGTGGCTCCCGATTCCTTCTGTACAGCTACTGATATAAACTTTCCAAAAGGTTTAATCCTTGCTGACTTGAATCTCACTGGTGGTGTCAAACTCACAGAGACCTGCCTGCCCCTGCCTGGAGTGCTGAGATTGAATGTGTGCATGCCATATATAGCAATAAATTCTTTTTTTAATTATAAAGTATTTTTTCCTAAGGATGGAGATATAGCTCAGTGGCAGCTAAAGCATGGTTGAAGTCCTGGACTCAATATCCAGTGCTACAAAAATAAATGAAATTACTGCTGGTCTGTGTCTCATGCACAGGTGAGGAGTGTTTATTAGAATTTTTTCTTTTGTTTTGTGTTTTTTTGTGTTTTTTTATGGTTTTGAGCCCAGATATCATGTAGCCCAGGCTGTCGTTAAACTCATAAGTAGCAGAGGAGGGCCTTGAACGTCCTGTTCTGCTCTTCTTGGCTCCACCTCCTAAGTGGGATTATGGGCACAAACCATCACCCCTGGTTTTATGTGCTATTGGGATAGAACCCAGCCTTCATATATGCTAGGAGCTCTCTACCAACTGAGCTGTACCTCCAACCTACTTGTGAAGTCTTTGCCTTAATTTAGGTTCAGGGTTCAGACTTCCCAGCTGGACCTCAATGCTGCTACTGTCGTGTGACCCAGGACAAATTTCTTTGCCTTCTATGCCTCATTTTCCTCATTGTGTGTGTGTGTGTGTGTGTGTGTGTGTGTGTGTGTGTGTGTATGTGTGTGTGTCTATGTAGTCCTGGTTGTCCTGGAACTCACTATAAAGGCCAGGTTGGCCTTGAACTCACAGAAATTCTCCTGCCTCTGCTTCCTGAGCTCTGGAATTAAAGGCATGTGCCACCACACCCAGCCAAGCCTTCATTTTTCAAGTGAGACTGTGAGAACCTGAGAAGCACAGGTAGAGGCCTGTCCTCTGCTCTGCTGTATTTGATCCTGGGCCTGAAGCTCCCTTCTCCTTGCATCTACTTGGCTCAATCTCCCTCCTTTCTGAAAGCCAAGCTCAGATCCCATTGCCTCCAGGAAGAGTCTCTGAAGCTCTCTCAGTCTACCTCACCCCTTGAGATGCTTCCACACATCCACCTGTACATATGTCCAGGGATGCAAGCACTTCTGCAGTCGCTGTGAGCTTCTATATTGACCCCTACTGGCAAACGGTTTGTCTGATGAACTGCTGGCTCCTTTTTGTGTATGTGTGTTGTACATGTTTGTACGTGTTTGCATGAATGTTAGGGAAGTCATACATTTATATATGTATACATGCATGTAGAGGCCAGAGATTGACCTTGGGTGTCTTTGGGGGGGTGTCTCTATTACTTATTTTGTGAAGCAAAAGCTCTTTCCTGAAGCCAGAGCTTGCAGTTTTGGCTTGACTAGCTGGCCAGCAAGCTCTGAGGGTCATCCTGTCTCCACCCCTCCTTCCTTCTCCCAGTGCTGTGGTTACGGATTTGCACCAACTTTTGTGTAGGTTCTGGGTACCCAAACTTCTTGTTCTTGAACAACAGATATTTTACCCACTGAGCCATCTATGTAACTCCTCCAGTACCCCCTGCCCCTTTTTGATCCCCTAGTGCAAAGAAGAGCCTGGTGAGAACGAGCTGCTGGCAAGTGTTTGATGACTTCTCTTGCACAACCAGAGACGTCTAGAGCAATGCAGGGCCAGCAGATGAGAGCCGGGTAAACTCCTGGTGCAGAGCACAGTACACAATGGTGGTCTCTGAGCCGACACCTCAGAGATTATAGCTTAGGGTCTTTGTAGGCAGGCCCCGAATCCTTGCCAGACCTATTCCTACCCACCCTTCATTTCAGATCACAGAACTCTCTCAGACCCAAGGATTGCACCCAGACACACAGTTCATGAAGATGTTGTGTTTATTAGTGGGTTCAGTTTGGAAGCACCTGACGCAGACCACTTCAGTTTGAGTGGCCGTACGTCTTACTTCGTGCATGTGCTATTTTCACCTCCCCACAAAAACCTGATGCCCCTTAACCCTGATGTCGTATAAAAACCACAAACACCCTTGAACACATGGTTGGGATTTGAAGGGTAACTACTGAACTCGGAATTACCCCTGTAATTCCCCAACATTATCTCCCGGGGTTGGGTAGTGAGAAGTATTATCTGATTTATAGTCGTAGGACTGTATGTGCCGGCGATCCCAAAGATGTGCTCATTTTCATTCAGGGAGACTTCCACTTCATTCCCGCCAGGAGAGCCATATTCTTGACCCCAGGCCTGGTCATATTTAAGCTTAATTCTAGGAAAGAGGAAAAGTTTTGAATACTCATCCAGACAGTGCATGACCTACCTTCCTGGGTCCTTGGTACCCCTTCCTGTTCTCTTTTGGCTTCTTGAGACATACTAAAAAAGAAAATGCCACTCTCAAATACCATGATCTGAATGAAGCTCACTACTCAGTATGAGAGGGCTCAGTTCCCTCATGCGCACAGTAGACATCACAAACAGAGAAGACCTTGAGAAGCTGCTCACTGAGACCTTCAAAATAAGCAGCTACTGTCATGGGGAGCTGACCCTGGTCAAGCTAGGACTTCCTCAGCCTAGGTCACTTATAAGCAGCAGGTCACAGAGTAGGTGCCTTTCATGCCCCTAGGGAACTTCACCAGCCAACTTGCTAAGTTCATCAGCACCCCCATCTTTGTTATCTTTCCAGAGCTTTCTCTTCCCTGTTCTCACTCTCCTCAAGTTTTCTGGTTCTTCCCTCTCCATTTCTTATGTGTCTGGTGTTCTCTAAGTACAAGGCAGAAATCCAGTCCAGGCCTCAAGCAGGGTTGCCCCCCTCCCCATACACTATCAAAGGACTGACTTTGGGTTTTCTGCTTCCAACATATCTTACCACTAATGACCCATTAGAGATTCACTCTGACCCTCAACTCTTTAGACTCTAACCTGACAGATTAGATTTTGCTATCAAGTTTGGGGCATGAGGGGCCTTTTGTGGTTGACTTCAGTAAGGAGTAGCATCTCCAACCTTCTTTGATCAACCCAAGAGGCAACAGTAGGAATTTACAAATGGATTCTGTCAGGATAGGCCTATGTGCAGAAGAGGTGGATGGAGACAGGGACAAGTCAAAGGTTTGTCTGGTAGCTCTGTGACTCTGTTAATCAAATGAACCATTGGAAGCCAGATGGGGATTCCATGGGAAGAATATAAGTGGACCATCTACATGGGTTCCTGAAGCCATCGGAAGTATTGGGACCCAATGGTAGGGGCCATGACCCCAATCCAACTTACCTTATCAATGCTTTACTCCTAAAAGCTACCACAATTCCTGTTACATTTTTTCCTTCGGGTGCACTAGTGCAGAAATGTTTTCCAGTTTCTGAACCATAATAACCTGTGTGGATAAAAACCCCAAAGGGAGAAAACCCACTCAGCCATGTGGAGGATCTGTCTTCCCACCCTTGAAGCCAGGAGGGATAGTCTTATGACAATATTTAGTCTGTGTTAAAGGGTAGGGGTAGACCCCATGTCCCCTCGGTTGAGAGAGATGAGGTGGCCACTAAGAGAGAGGCAGACTTCAGACTTGACTTACTTTGTGTCAAAACAGCGGGGGTCCCCAAGAAGGCAAGAATCAGTAGGGGCAGCATGGCCTCCAGCTGGAACATCTCGAAGTCTGGGGGAAAGAGGAAAGACCACCCAACTCCTAGACAGGGAACCAGCTGCATTTTGCCATGCCCACCCCTGGGAGCCACACACCTTACCTGACTGAGAGAATTCACCTTGGGTATCTTGTTCCTGGACCTCTTTCCTCTCCCCTTATATGCTCCTGGATCCTCTTGGGCCCCTGTCCAGAAGGAAGGAGCCACAGGCCACCAGAGAGACAGGAAGGATCTGGTGGGGGGTCTCTTCCTGGGGGAGTTCTCAAAGACATCTGGAGAGGCTCCCGGACACACTGTGTTTGCCTACTTGGCACTGCAGCCTACATCAACAGAGCTGGTAACAGTGACAGGCATTTATTTCTATTGTCACCTCTGGACTCTCTCTCACGGGCACCTGGTCAGAACTTGACTTTAGAAGTTGGAGAGGTTTGCTGAGAGCCCTTCCCCAGCTCAGCCTGGCAGATTTCAACCCTCTGAATGGCATAGATACTGATCTCAGAAACACTCCAGAGCAGGCCCGGGACCTCTTATTGAGGGGGCCTAGGCAGGTCCTTGGTCTGGCACACTTCCCAGAGCCCCTGCAAGCTCCCTGCCAACCTCAGAGAGTCAGAGACAAGTCTTTCCCCTTCTACCCTGCTTAAAGAACAAGCAAGAGGCATTTTGATAATAGTTGCTTGACCTGTCACTCGGCTATCTGTGGTGATCTCTCTCCTACGCTGGATTTAGGTATAGTAAGGATGAACATATGGGAAGGGACTCAGGGGTCATGAGATAGAGACACCCAAGATACAACAAGAGCCATAAAGGGCAGAGAGTAAAATCTCTTGCCCAGGACCAATCTGAGGGGTGTGTGTGTGTGTGTGTGTGTGTGTGTGTGTGTATTACTGGGGATTGAACCCAGACTACCAAAACATTTGGCGAGTGCTCTACTACTGAGCTATATAAGGACCTTTTCCTCTCTGTTACTGTGTATGTGCACGTGTAGTTGTGAATGTGTATGCCCCATGTTGATGAACATCAAAAGTCATCGTCTTCTTCTTCTTCTTCTTCTTCTTCTTCTTCTTCTTCTTCTTCCTCCACCTTCACCTCCTCCTCCTCCTCCTCTTCTTCTTCCTCCTCCTCCTCTTCCTCTTCTTCTTCCTCCTCCTCTTCCTCTTCTTCTTCCTCCTCCTCCTCTTCCTCTTCCTCCTCTTCCTCCTGTTCCTCTTCCTCCTCTTCTTCCTCCTCCTTCTTTGGCAGAATCTTTGTATTATGACCCTGACTGGCCAGGACCTCTCAACATAGACTAAATTTACCTCAAATTAATAGAGATCTACCTCTGCTTCCCAATGCTGTGGCTAACGGCCTGGTTTTCCACACCTGGAATATTCCTATTTTTAATTTTTGTTTTGTTTTGTTTTGTTTGTTTTTTGAGACAGGGTTTCTCTGTGTCGCCCTGGCTGTCCTGGAACTCACTCTGTAGACCAGGCAAAAAATGTATATATATATATGGGTGTTTTGCCTGCATATATGTTTGTGCACTATTTTTATGCCTGGTACCCTTGGAGGCCAGGAGAAGGCATCAGCTCCCCTGGAAATGGAGTTATAGATGGCTGTATTGGTTGCTGGGAGTCCAACCCAGGTCCTCTGGAAGAGCAGCAAGTGTTCATAGTTGATGAGCCACCTCTCCAGCCCTTTATTCCTATGTTTTTGAGACCATCTCCCTCTAAACCTAGAGCTCACTGACTCAGTTGGACTGGCTTGCTAGCAGGCTCCAAGGATCTCCTGTCCCCTGCTTTCCCTGCACTGGTATTACAAGCATGCACTGCTGCACCCAACCATTTTACGCAGGCGCGAGGAATCAAACTCTGACCCTTATTGCTCGGTGGCAAATGTTTTACCAACTGAGCCTTCTCTTTACCCCTCCTCAAACCCCAGGAGCCCCTTCTTTTTCTGGGTGGTCATATTCTCCAGGGCTTGAGTCCAGGGTAGCTTCCCCCTGTCTGTCTGAAATCCTCTACCTGCCCCTGCTTAGCCCCTTCTTGAAAGAAGACCCATGAAGGGAACACAAACACATCTTCTTTGTCAAGACTTCAGGTTGGTGACTGAAAAGCATCCTGTTGGAACGGTCTGGGAAGATGGGGCCAGAAGGATAATGATGGAGGAGATAAAAGCTATTTGGTACCCCACCTGGAGCAGAGAGCAATGTTAGGAAGGGCATCCTCAGGGTCTCTGGAAATAGTACAAGGTTAAGACTGCCAATAGGGTATGGAAGTTGATGCAAAGCCCAGCTTCGTATGGATGTGATGGGTGAGCTGGGTCTCTGCTGTGCTTGGAGCCTTTCATCTGTTACATCTGGAAAATCACAGCATCTACCCTTAGTGTTGCTTTGAGAATCCACAGAGAATTTCCACCTAAGTACCAGATGTCTATGCGGTGCAGGTCGAGGTCATTCTAAAGAAAAGACAAAAGCCTAGGAATAACAGATGCATGCATCTAAGGTCACAGAAGGCAATACCATGGTGAGCCCCTACTCCAGAGCACTGAGGGGTCATGAGAAGGAGCATGATTCTCCACACACTGCCTCCCTCCTTGGTGAATGGATTGAGAGCAAGTCAATGTGTCTTGATGCCCTCATGTGTCACAAAGGGTTGCAAAAAAATGGCCTTGTCAGGAACTAGAGACACTGGTCTCATGGGAATGGCAGTGAGGGGTGGGCTACAGAATCAGGGGGGACCTCCATTTCCTCAGCCAGAAACTACTAATACCCTATACCGGTGTGGGAAAGCTAGAGACTCAAAGGCCACACGCCATGTGTTTCTGAGCTGAGAACATTTTTCATGCGTTATAATCAAAAAAGTTAAAGGGCAGAAAAATATTTTGTGACTCATGACAGTTTTCAGGGTTGGAGTGATTGGCGCCTCAGCGGTTGAAAACAAGGATCGCTCTTACGGAGGACCCGATTCGGATCCCAGCAGCCACATCAGGTGACTCACAACACTTACAGTTCTAGATCCTGGAGATTAGACGACTTCTTCTGGCTTCCAAGGATGCCTATACTCACGTGACCCTAACTCCCCACCCCCACTCGGACATGTGCACATGCACTTACGTACACGTGTAATCAAAAATAAATCTTTCCCTTTTTTGAATACAGGATCTTACTATGTAGCCCTGGCTGGCCTAGAACTCACTATATAGACCAGGCTAGCCTCCTACTCCCAGAGATCTGTCTACCTCTGCCTCCCCAGTGCTGGCATTAAAGACATACACTACCACACCTGCCAGAAAAAGAAAAAAAAAAGAAAAGAAAAAGAAAGATTTCTGCAATCTTTGTGCCTTCCTTGTCCCAAGGTCAAGAGTCAGAGCACTTGTCTGCTGTCTGAACTGCTTCTGGCTCGCAAAGCAGACGGTGGTGTTTTCTGCTCTCCCACACAACCTGCTGACCCTGTATCGACTCCTTACCCTGGAGCAATTATAGCTTGGTCCCTGGTTGGCTGGACAAAATAGAGTGTAGGGGGTTCTCTTCAATAGCTCTCTTCAATGGGGGATAAGAAGAGGCTCTCTGACCCACATACCTCCACTTGGATCTGAGTACTGCACTGTCTCCTTAGGGAGGCTCATAGACTATCAAGCTCCATTGACGGATGCAATGGAGGTGAACACCCACTTCACTCTCCCTCCCAGCCCTCCTGACAACTCCACCCTGCAGACACAGTGGAGGCTTGGCTGGGACAGGGCAACAGATCCCCTCCTGATGCCCCAGGAGGATTCCTGGGGAGGTGGAGGCGGAAGGGCCTAAGCTCTTGGCAGACACGCTCTTGGAGCTAGGGTCTTGGAAGGGAACACAAAGGGGGCTTGTGTTCTGTCCCAACCCAGCCCAAGGGCACTTTTGTGGGCTTGTTGTCACTTCCAATGCCAAAAGGATGGTCTGGCTGGCTGAGGTTCAAGGAAGTACCCCTGGAGTGGAGGGTACGGAATAGACCGTGGTTAGCCTGGCCAGAGGGCATTGTGAGACGTGCCCAGCCGTACAGGGAAGGAACATTTTCATGGTGTCAGTATGTAGTAGGGGCTATCACACATTCATACACCTACACATGAAAATACAGACTCACTCAACTACACACACATTGAACAGACATAGTCTTCACATGCACAGGGGGTACGGGGGTCCAATCTCAAAAGAGTATTTCTCTGTAACCCCTCAGTTACAGAACTGGCCCTGAGCCTACACTAAAGAATGCTCAACACAGGCCTTTTGTCCCTCAGGATCAGAACTCCCCCAAAGGGGGATTTACTGGGCATTTATCAACTGCCCTGGGCACAACCCAGGCTACATTGTGCCAGGGATGGAACAATGGGGCCTTCTCCTTCAACAGTAGTGGGCCTTAGCCTGCTGAGTCTGTATGATAGGAGGTGGTTATAGCACACAGCTCTGGTCTCCCTCCTTTCCTGATACAGGGCTAGAAAAGACTCCTCTGAACACTCTGGATAACTGGGTCTCCATCTGCAGCCCACTCAGAGCCATATCCACGGCCCTATGCCAGCCAACTACAGGAAGCTTCTGTCCTCACTGGGAGGCTAGATCTTGGGTCTCTGGCTCTGGTCTTGGGAAATTCTGGCCAGGGTATGATTTCTGGGGCCAAAGAGGAAGCTGGCTCCTCCACAATCCCCAGCTGATCCTTGGTATCACAGGAACCAGACGAGACTGAGGGGAGGGGAAGGAGAAGGACCAGAAGCCACATGGCATATCTGTACAGTGAGGGACAGAGACTGTCCTTGTGCATAGACTCACGTCAATGCTGCCAGGAAAAGACACTAAGAAGCAACCAGGATTGGGGAGGCAAGTTATTTCTATATTACTGAAAAACCCAGCAACCTTTGCCAAAATCCCTACTGGGTGCCTCTCTCTGTGCTAAGCATTTTTGCTACACTCTGACCCAGAAAACTATTTAAAACACTGTATTAGCTGGTGGCGCATGCCTTTAATCCCAGCACTTGGGAGGCAGAGGCAGGTGGATTTCTGTGTTTGAGGCCAGCCTGGTCTACAGAGTGAGTTCCAGGACAGCCAGGGCTATACAGAGAAACCCTGTCTTGAAAAACCAAACAACAAAACAAAACAAAACAACAACAAAAAAAAACAGAACCACTGTATTAGAAAACCAAGGTGCCAATCACATGTATTGCCTCACCATTAACATAATTAAATCCCATCTGTGGATCAGTGAGATGGCTCAGTGGATAGTGGTGCTTGCCACCAAGCCTGCTGACCTGAGGTCTATCCCCAGGACCCACGTAATAGGCAGAAAGAACTGATTCCTACAAGCTATCCTCTGATCAATTCAAAATATGAAATGGAAGAGCACATTTGGGTCAGAGCTGGGTTATAAGCGATGGGATAGGCCCATCTCCACCCTTGAGTGTGGGAGTCTGGGTACTTGGTGTTGAAACCCAGCTGAAGATAAGACAAAGAATTCTGAAGACATTGCTCCAACAGCTCAGAAGGTGGAGATGTTCGGGAACATAACTTTAGGTTCTGACATTTTTCACCCCAACTATGTCTCCAATCCTCAGGACAAGTCCCTAGACTCACCTCCTTTCTCCCAGACTGCCCAGGACCACTCAAAGGCACCTGGGAACAAAGGGACAGTGAGGGACAATGCTTAGCACATTAAACACCTAGTTCAGCTTGCAAAACAGTGGGGTCACGGGAACTGAATGTGAGAGTGGGGTGCTACCCTTTAAGATTTCTGAGAGTGTGATGACCAACTAATCAAGTTCGTAATGAAGGTGAGGTGTTTCTGGTGGCATTTGTCCATGTTGTATCTTGGGACCTCGCTGCAGCCACGGTTCTAAGCACACAATGTGCTTTGTTGGGTCCTGTATGTGCCATGGCATCACACAAGGCCAGCCAAAGCTGCCTGAAGTGCCTGGGCTCAGAGTCAAGGCTATTGTAAGCTGTTAACTGCAGTGGTTGTTACTGTGCGCACAACGTGCTCTGCTCTTATGGAAACAAAGACGTAATTCTTTTCCATACTATTCTTCAGCGTGTTAGGTATCCAGGAGTTAGATCTTTGAATTGTAGAGAAATAAGTATCTCAACTAGCACACAGATTTGACTCATTTAAAAATGGTGAAAGGGGGCTGGTGAGATGGCTTAGTGGTTAAGTCCACCAACCATTGGACTGAGCACGGGGTCCCCAATGGAGGAGTTAGAGAAAGGACTGAAGGAGCTGAAGGGGTTTGCAACCCCATAGGAAGTACAACAACATCAACCAACCAGATCCCCCAGAGCTCCCAGGGACTAAGCCACCAACCAAGGAGTACACATGGCTCCAGCAGCATATGTAGCAGAGGATGGCCTTCTCAGGCATCAATGGGAGGAGAGGTTCTTGGTCCTATGAAGGCTCATTAGATGCCCCAGTGTAGAGGAATTGAGGGCAGGGAGGTGGGAGTGGATGGGTGGGTGGGGGAGCACCCTCATAGAAGCAGGGGGGGGAAATGGGAGGGGGGTTTCCGGGGGGGGGGGAACTGGGAAAGAGGATTAACATTTGAAATGTAAATAAAGAAAATATCCAACAAAAAGAAAAGAAAAAAGGGTGAACAATCTACACACAGGAGGAAATATGGAGACAAAGTGTGGAGCAGAGACTGAAGGAAAGGCCATCCAGAGACTGTCCCACCTGGGATTCATCCCATATACAGTCACCAAACCTGGACAGATGCTATTGTGGATGTCAGGAAGTGCTTGCTGATGGAAGCCTGAAATGGCTGTCTCCTGAGAGACTCTGCCAGAGCCTGACAAATACAAAGGCTGATGCTTGCAGCCAACCGTTGGACTGAGCTCGGGTTCCCTGATGGAAAAGGGACTGAAGGAGCTGAGGGGGTTTGCAGCCCCATGGAGGGAGCAGCAGTGTCAACTGGCCAGACCCCAGGAGCTCCCAGGGACTGGACCACCAACCAAGGTATACACATGGAGCAACCCATGGTGCTGGCCACATATGAGGCAGAGGATGGCCTTGTTGGACATCAGTGGGAGGAGAGGCCCTTGAGCCTGAGGATGTTCGATGCCCCGATGTAGGGGAATACCAGGGAGGGAAGACGGGAGTGGGTGGGTGAATACCCTCATAGAGGCAGGGGGAGAGGGGTGGGATAAGGGGTTTCCAAAGGGGAGACCTGGGAAGGGGAAAACATTTGAAACGTAAAAAAAATCTAATATAAATAAATATTTCCTCCTTTAAAAAAAAAAGTACTGCCATGTCAAACTATGTGTATTTTCTTAAGTGCAGTATGCATTTTTTAACCTTTCCATACATTTACATATTTTTTTTAAAAAAAGAATACTGGCTGCTCTTCCAGAGGTCCCAAGTTCAAATCCCAGCAGCCGTGGGGGCTTGTGACAATCTATAAAGAGATCTGATGCCCTCTTCTGGCATGCACATGCAGACAGAGCACTCCTACATAAAAAATAAAAACAAGGAGTATTTTAAAAAAAAAAAAATGGTGAAAGGACTGGAGAGATGGCTCAGCGGTTAAGAGCACTGACTGCTCTTCCAGAGGTCCTGAGTTCAATTCCCAGCAACCACATGGGGGCTCACGATCATCTGTAATGGGATCTATGCCCTCTTCTGGCATGCAAGCATATATGCAAACAGAACACTTGTACACAATAGAATACATAATACACAAATAAATCATTTTTAAATGGTGAAAGGGGGCTGGAATTCTTGCTGCCCTCCCAGAGGGTCAGAGTTCTGTCCCCAGCACCCACATCAGTATCTCACAAGCTGCAGAGGATCTGACACCTCCTCCTGACCTCCCCAGGAACCCACACAGACACACATGAATAAATATTTTTAAATGGTAAAACTTGCATATACCAAATAATTGTTTTAAAATAAAGTTCTTTCTGATCTATTAACAATACATTTGTACACCTGTTTCACATACTCATATACTGGGGTCCCATAAACATTTCTCCAGTGAGGGACTGATGAGTTAGCCCAGTGGTTCAGAGCACCATTGCTCTTCCAGCCAAGAAAGTTCCGTTCCCGGCACTTCCATCAGATGGTAGGACCATAAAACTGCCCGTAACTCCAGGCCCTGGAGATCCAGCACCCTCTTCTGGCTTCTGCATTCAATAGCTCTCCTATGTTCATGGCCCCACATGGAGACACATACATACACATAATTAAAACTTACAGGATAGATAGATCTCTTTAAAACAAACAAACCAACACAACCCTCTTCAGGAAAAAATAATCAAGAGGTCAAAAGTGCAAAAAGTTACAAAGCTCTGTTCTAATGGATCTATCCTTGTCCCCAACTCGCCACCAACAATCCTATCCACTGAGGGCCCCTCAGACATTTGCCCCTGTCCAGGCCACCATCTTCTCCATCGTGGGGGCTGCCCTCTCAATCCCACCCCTAGGCTCCAGCTCTTTGCTTCCCATAAACTTCTCTAGTTAGAAAAGCTACCTCTTGCTAGCTACCCTTCCCAGTGTTCCAGCAGCATGTCCCTGGCTCCTGACCATGCATGTAGGGGTTACTTGGTAGCTGTGACCTGTCTTTTGTTTTTAACATGTTCCCTTGAGCCACCATCTGCTTCTTTTCCATTTAGACAGCCCCTGGGCCCTCACCAACTTTTCCAGAAATTAACTAGAGGATGTAAATAAGCCAGGCCCATGGCTGCCCCCTTATGGTCAGTGATGGACATGCAGGAGGCTACTCTGTGGCCACACAGCAGGGACTTGGGCTTTTCCGATGTCCTCAGGCCCTGGTTTAAACACGGTGGTTGATGGATCAGAGTGAGGTTGCCTAGCCAGGGAACCTTCTAGAATGTCCTAGAGACTTCAGTCCATCTTGTCACCTTCCTTCCATCTTCTTTGGTTCTTAGACACTATGGGGCTTAATCACACACTTGCACCCAGAGCCTCAGTTCCAGTGCTGTGAGGCATGATCAGGTCCCGAGGAGTCTGACGGTGCGTCCTGTGTTGGTGCAGTGCCAGGCACACTATGTACTGGTCCCTCATCAACAAAAGATGAGGTTTGTGGGTGCTGTGATTCCAGGACCAGGAAGGAGAGGTGACCAGAGAACCTTAGAACATGTCTCAAAAAAAAAACTAGGAAGACTTACTAAGCAGGTCCCCCCTCCCTTTCACCATATTTTAAAATTTATTTATGTATTATGTATTTTATTATGTATGAGCGTTTTATTTGTATGTATGCCTGTATGACAGAAGAGGTCATCAGATCCCATTACAGATGGTATGAGCCACCATGTGGTTTCGTAGCTCCCATTCAGTTTCACAGGCTGAGGAAACCCAGCCTGTGCCGTTAGGAGCAGGGACCACAGCCACTCACTCTCCTGGGTGTTGGTCTTTGAAGAAAATGCATGATCCTCCTACCTCGGTCTCCCATGTTCTGGAGTTACAGGTGCATGCCACCACACCCAGCCACAAATAGTGATTTTTGTAATTGCATTAAACAGAGAGGATGCTACTGTTTGCAACCAAAACTTGGATAATGCAGGCGGGTCAAGATTGCAGGGGTCAGATAGAGGTCTTGGACTGAGAGAAATGGAGAGGCCTCAACAGGAGGCCATCCAAGTTCAAGGAAAGATAGGACATGTTTATTAGCAAGCAAGATACAAAAGAAACACACCCTGACCCCACAGGCGACTGCTTTACCCACGTGGGCTCAGGCAGGCCTCAGCAGAGAGGAAGCCCAGGCCAGAGTGAGAAACAGCAGCAGGGGGGCTGGGTCAGGCCTGAACATCCCATTGCGGATCATGGTCAACTGGATCCAGTTGTAATGATGACTGATGTTGGTATAGACTCCAGGGCGATTGGGCCGACCACAGCCTATTCCCCAGCTCACAACTCCAACCTGATACCACACAGTATCCTGGTCACAGACCAAGGGTCCTCCTGAGTCACCCTGAGAAGCAACATAGGTAAACCTGGCCTGGAGGGTGACAAGTGGGACCAGGAGAGAGGCTAGGGGAGAAGGGGGTGCTGTGGGGCTGGCAGACTGGGTGAGTATCCTATTCCTTGCCCTGACAGAGTTGGCCTTCAGTTTCTTCATCTGCAACGTGGGGCCATGGTCTATATCCCGAGAATGAAATGAGGTCTTATATGAAACCTCCGTTGGGTGGAAGTTGGAGCTAGGGATGGTAAGGTACTAGGTCCAGAAGGCATGGTGGTACAAGGTGATACTTACAAAGCAGGCATCCTTGCCACCTTCGGGAGTGCCAGCACAAACCATGTCTCCCCAGATGTTCTTGCGGAAGTCCGGCTTTTTGTACAGATGGTTACACATGGTGTTGTTGATGATACTTACCTGCACTTCCTGCAGGGTGTTGGGAAGTGGCAGACCTGTGTGGGGAATGGAAGACAGAGAAACAGACCCCTGGATCCTCTTCTCCTGTAAGGAATGACATAGGGTGTGGGGACAGGGGTCTCCTGGGGCACCTACTGTGCCTGAGACATCACTGTCAATGGCTCCCAGCTGTAGCCCCATGGGCATTTCCCATAATGCTCTTAATTTTCCCCACTATAAAGTGGACATAAAACTGCACAGGCGAGATGGCTCAGTGGGTAACAACCTTTGCCGTCAAGTCTAATTTTGATTCCCAAGACCCACATGGTAAAAGGAGAGGAAAACTCTCACACATGGGCCATTGACTACACCTCCGTCACACACAAAACATAGGGCTGGAGAGACGGCTCAGCAGTGAGGAGCCCTTACAGCCCTTTCAGAGAATGTGTGTTCAGTTCTCAGTACCCACAGGGGGCTCACAACCACCTGTAGCTCCAGGTCCAGGGGAGCTGAAGCCCTCTACTGGCCTCTGCAGGTATTTCATGCATGGGGTATACATACATACATACATACATACATACATACACTCAAGCCCACAAACACACATAATTTTTTTTTTCGAGACAGGATTTCTCTGTGTAGTTCTGGCTGTCCTGGAACTCACTCTGTAGACCAGGCTGGCCTCAAACTCACAAAGATCAGCCTGCCTCTGCCCCCTGAGAGCTGGGATTAAAGGTGCCACCACTGCCTGCTCCTTCCCCCTTTTAAAATAAATGTTTTTAAAACAAAATAAATAGATGCAATCCCTCTAAATGGGGCTGGAGAGATGGCTCAGAAGTTAAGAGCACTTTCTCGATCCTGAGGACTGGAGTTAGGATGCCAGCATTCCTGAGAATGCTGCCAGCATTTCTGAGAGGCTCACACACACCTCTAACTTCAGCTCCTGGGGATCCCACACCCTCTTCTGTCATCTGTGGGCATCTGCACACACATGCACACCACTGAGACATTCTTGGGCTAGAGAGCTGGTTTCAAAGGACCCAGGTTCAATTCCCAGCGCTCGTATGGCAGCTCACAAGTGTCTATAACTTCAGCTCTGAGGAACCTGAGACACACTTGCAGGCAAAACACTCATATACCTAAAAATAATAAAATGAAGGGTTTTTTTTAATTACGCTGTTGCCTTGATGTACCAGGGTCCCCAAGCCTGCAACAATGCCAAGCACGTGATCTGCAGGAAAGGAGCCGAATCTATTACTGCTACTCTCATTAGGGGACATTGCAGAGATGGCAATGTCAGAGAGAACTGGCAGGGTCACTCCAGGCACAAAGGACATGCCCCAGGCTTGGGGCTGTAAGCCTTAGGGCAACGAGCCAGAAGCAGTTATCAGTGCTTCTTGGGGTGGAGGTGGGGGCTTTGTGTAGGGTTCCTGCTAAGCTGCAGGCAGGTGCTTGATTAGACCCTCCGTGGACCTCCAAAGAGACTTCAGTAGTGAGTCAAAACTTAAGTAGAGTGCAGTCAGAATTGGGGTGGATGAAGCAGGTACGGAGGAGCATGTTTCCTGCCACTCACTGATGACTGGTGTCTGCCCAAGTGGGAAGATCATAGAAGCAGTGTTGTGGAAGCCATCCTACAGGCCCTATGAGGTCCCCACCCCCTCAGGCCTCCCTGGCTCCTCTGAGTTCCTGCCTGGGAGGAAAGGACTGGCTCCTGTCCTCCTGCGGGCAGAAGTAAAGAAAACAAACAGGAAAATGCTGAGTGAGCGAGAGGGGTTCCGTGGGGCCTCAGAGCCCAGGGAGGGAGGGCTAATAAGGAAGAGTAGGGTCCTACCCCTCCCCAACCCGTCTGTACCCAGGCTCACTCTCAGCCTCTCCGACAGACCCCCAGCCGGTCACCCAGCAGTCAGTTCGGTTCTCAAACTTGTATGTGGAGTTCAGGAGGCAGATGGGCTGGATGAAGTTATTGTAGGTGACAGGAGATGACAGCTTCAGCAGGGCTATGTCATTGGGATACCACTCCATGTACTTGGGGCTCAGGAAAATATCTTCTATTTGGTAACGGTTGGAATAGGCCTGTAGGTTCCAGAGAGATGGCCTGGAAGTCAGCTCACCAAATTGGACTGTCCAATCAAAAGGATCGTTATCCCTGCCAGAGAAGGAGAGGGCAATTCAAGCTACCTGAGTCTCTCTCTGAGGTGACACTGGGTAGCTACTACCTCTCATCCATCCTTAGCACAACTACTCAGTCCTTCCTCATGGGCCAAAAAAACCTCCTGCAGGGGCCACAGAACCGGGACAGGCTGGAAGCAGTCCTTGCTCCTGGGCACTGAGTAAAGGAGCAGAAGAGCGGTTACCCCAGTGGTCCTATCGGCTGCGGGAGCAGTCCTAAAGGCAGAAGGGGAGCCTAGGGGAGCCCTTGTATAGTCCCCAAAGGAGCTGAGCAAATGTGGGAACTAGAGTGGGGATATTTGGGAAGGATTTGAGGAAGGAAGAAGAGCAGTCAAAACACTCAAAGGGAATGAGAATGTCCTGAAAGAACATTCTAGAAGAACTGGAAGGTTTTCTTCCGGGGGCAGCAATGGAAAATCTTACCGATTTAACCCAGCTCAGCTGCTCCCGAGGCTGCACTAAAATGCTTACCCACATGTCAAATTCAGAGCCAAGGTTACTAACCTTCCCACCCCTCCGCTTCCCGGGCTTGACTCCAGACTCACTTTTGAAAGCAGTGGGCAGCTGTAAGCACCCAGCGGCGATTTAGCAAGGTTGCCCCACATAAGTGGTTGCCCCATACACGCAGGCTCCCTTGCCATGGCCAGCGACCAAGCTCAGCATCATCACCACCCACTATACGTGAAGGGATGGTCCTGTGACCGCAGGGCCCTGTGAGGAGGATCAGACTGGAGCAGAGATTTTCCTCTCCCTCCCCCTCCCCCCCACTGACACTTTTTAGCCATGGGGCGAGGGAAGGGAGGGACTGCCTGAGGATCTGCTGGGACACTCCCCACGTGATCAGTGTGCACCAGCCCCCAAGCCCCCCACCACCGGGGCGGGTGTGTGTGTGAACCCAACACAGTTGAGTTCTCGATCCTGGGGCATAGGGGGGGAATACTTGAAGTGCACCCCGACGCAGGCCCACCACGCAGGAAACACGTTCTGAGCACCTTACCTGACAATAGGTTGGGTTCCTGCAGTTCTGGGTGGAAGGGAGAAAAGAATAAGAGATGTTTTCCCTTCCCTTCCCCGTCTGCTTGTCACTGCCTCCAGTCCCACAACAGTACCCTCAGAGCAGCTCACCGGGTTTCTCAGGTTCCACCTGCAAATAGGTTGACTGTAAGGCCACCACCGCTGCCACAACCACCAGCAGTGGCACCAACGTCTTGCGCCGCGCGCCCATGGCCACCTCTCCTGCCACCTGGCACCCCCTCTTACTTCCTGCTACGCCAGGCCCGCGCCTGCTCTGGGGAAGACGCAGATCCCTAGGCCCAAGGGCTGTCTGGGGACCATGGTACCCTGACACTGTCTTCCAGGGCATCCATTAAAGCTGTAGATATGGCAGCAATCTTAGTGATCCGGAGCAGTCCTGTGTCATCTGAGTTTATGAGGTGCCGGTTGCTTCCTCTGTTGCCCTCTGTCCCCTGCCCACAACTTCCTCTGGGATCAAGCTTAGCCGGAGGTCCCCTCAGGAAGGTCCATGAGCACTTCTGAGGCCTATCCCTGTTGGGTTCAGCCAAGAACTTGCTCCTTCACAGGACTTTGTTGGGGGAAATGAGGCGCCTGGGCTTTCTCCCTTAGCAAGCAATCCCTGCGGCGGCTTAGGCTACCCACTGCCAGGAAGCTCCTCTTTAATAGCCTTCCTTCTTGCTACATCATTTTTAATGTATTTACTTTTTTTTTTTCTTGTTCTTTATCTTCGTTGTTTTTGTCGTCGTTTGTTTTTCTTTTTGAGACCGTGATTTATTTTGTATCCCACACTGGACTCAAGTTTATGATCTGCAGGCTAGAGCTTCCTCAGTGCTAGGTTCACAGGCATGCACCTCCTAGAATTTCTTACACACACACACACACACACACACACACACACACACACAAAGACTATCAGAAGATTTTAAAACATATAAAGGGATATGTTTGTTTGTTTATTGTTTTGTTTTTCTGTACAGGGTTTCTCTGTGTAGCCCTGGCTATCCAAGAACTCACTCTGTAGACCAGGCTGGCCTGGAACTCATAGAGATCTGTCTGCATCCTGGCTGGAATGAAAGGTGTGTACTACCACCACCCAGCAGAAAGATTTTAATTAAACATTTCTTCTCTCTCTTCCTCTCTCTCTCTCTCTCTCTCTCTCTTTCTCTCTCCCTCTCTTTCGGTAAGGTTTGTTTGGTTTGGGGTTTTTTGTTTTATTTTATTTGTTTTATGGAGCATATGTTTGTTTGTCTTTGAGGCCGAGTCTTACTACATAGCTCTCTGGCTGTCCTGGAACTCTCTCTGCAGAACATGTTAGTCTTGAAGTCACATTGATGTTGCCTCTGCCTCTGCCTCTGCCTCTGCCTCTGCCTCTGCCTGAGACTAAAGACATATTCCACCATGTTCAATTTGTTTTCTCTTTAAAAAAGAAAATTGCTTGTGAGTGTCTGTCTGTATGTGTGTGCACGCACTTCCATGCCTGCATGCATGATCATTCTTGTGTCCATAGCATAGAGTCAAAAACAGGAGTTTAAGGCATAGAGTACCATGCCTGGCTAGTACAGTATCAGTACACATAGACAATGTGCAGCAATCAGATTAGATATGGTTAGACCCATACCATTCATCTTTTCTTTGTGCTGGAAATATTCTCTCTACTATTCTGAAATAATCAGTGCTGTTACCCATAGTTCACCCCCATGCTTTGGTACTTTAGAAATTACTCTTTCTGCCTTGGGCTGCTACCACTCACCATTGCCTCCACCACCCTCCTCTTGGGCACCTCTCTGGCTGCTACGCTTTGAGATCAACTTTTATGTTGTTTGATTTTTGTTTAGGGTTTGTTTTATTGTGATGGATGAACCTCTGGGCCTTGTATGTGCTAGGCAAGACCTTTCCCAATGAGCAACATGTCCAGCTCTTGGTATTTATCCTGTCTGATTTAATTCATTTATGCAATGTCCTATAATCTCATCCATGCTGTTGTAAAGGACAGGATCTTGTTTTATTTGTGGCTGAATAATACTCAGCTGTGCATCTGCACCACCTCTTTATCCTGTGTCCGTTGACAGATGTCCCTGCGGAGCCAGTGTCTTGACTGCTGGGAATGCTGTTTCCGTGGGCAGGCCCAGGCTGAGGGTCTGGGTTAAATCTTCTTCTTCATCTTTCAATTGATTTCTTTACTAATATATAAATCCGTAGGCTGTAGGCTGTGTCAATATTTTCTTCCTGTGTGTGGCATTGTGCTTTGTGCATATTCTCCCTCCATCTTCTCTCTTCGACCCTCTCACTTTCCCACTGGTCCCCTTCCAAATTACAAAATATTAGTGGAAGGCTAGAAAGAGAAGGTTCAGCAGTGAGGAATACTTGCTGCTCTTGCCAAGGACCTCAGGTTGACTCCCAACACTCACAGGGCAGCTCACAAGCATAGGTAAGTCCAGTTCTGAGGGATTTGGCCTCTGATACATATGGTGCACACATACACACATACATACACACACACACATACATACATACACACATACATACACACATACACACATACATACACACACACACATACACACATACATACACACATACATACACACATACATACATACATACATACACACATTCATACACACATACACACCAGGCAATGGTGGCACATTCCTTTAATCCCAGCACTTGGGAGGCAGAGACAGGTGGATTTCTGAGTTTGAGGCCAGACTGGTCTACACAGTGAGTTCCAGGACAACCAGGGCTACACAGAGAAATCCTGTCTTGAAAAACAAAACAAAAACATACACACATGCCGGGCAGTGGTGGCACACGCCTTTAATCCCAGCACTTGGGAGGCAGAGGCAGGTGGATTTCTGAGTTCGAGGCCAGCCTGGTCTACAGAGTGAGTTCCAGGATAGCCAGGGCTACACAGAGAAACCCTTTCTTGAAAAAAAAAAACAAAAAACAAAAAAAAACCATACACACATACATAACATACACATACATACACACATAAATATGTACATATACATACATACACATACATGCATACACACACATACATATACATAAATGCATACATACACACTCACAAATACACATATACATACACACACATAAATACATACACATATATTTTTGATTAAAAAATGAGTAGGGGTATTTACATTTAGATTGCACAGAATGAATACATGTGGTGTTCATCTTGTGGTTACCTCTTCTCCTATTTTAAAACTTTTTGTTGATTCTTTGTGAATTTCACCTCAGGCACCCCTATCCCACTCATCTCCCATTCGTTTGTATCTGCCCTCTGCCCTTGCAGCCTCCCCTCAAAAGAAAATAAAAACTTAAAATTAAAATAAAAACAAACAACAACAACAACATCTTGCCCTGGAAGCTGTCGAGTGTCACAGCGCGTCCCACAGTACTCGCTTTTGTCCACACATCCTTACGTGCAAATGTCCCTTGCAGTGAGTCTCTGGTCTGATTGGAGGCCTCTGGCTTCTGTTTCACCAGCATGGACCACATGGCGACCACTGCTGCTTGACAAAGTTCCAGCATCTCGACATCGAGGACTACAGTTCTCCAGCATCCTTTTACTTCTGTCTGATGATTCTCACTCTGTGTTATGGAAGGCTCCTTATGCTTTTTCCTTTGGGAATTTTTGTATGGGCTTTGGTAGAAGATGTGTTTACATACAACAGCAGTCTCTCTAAACAAAATAATTCTTTGGAAAAGATCTCCACCATCCTGGAACCATATAGCGTGATAACTCTGTCTCTTCCCATTGTCCCCCCCCCCCCCCGGTTTGCACCAAAAATCGAGAAGTTAAAGATTAATTAACTGAAAGATGGTGCCAGAAACTCTTGGGTACACCTAGTCCCAAGGATGAAAGCACAAATCCAGAGAAACAATGGGTCCAGAGTCTGAGGACTTGGCAGCTGAGGGCAAGAGATCAGTTAATAAGTAAAGTATAGAACAGTGCCCACAATTGATTCCCTGGGCACCAGACTTACAGGATTCTCTTAAGAAGTTAGGCTGGCTTGATCCCCCTCTGCCATATAGAGGAGCATACATTGAAGGAATTAGGACGGAGTAAGACATCAGGAGCTCCCCTTAGGGAGTGTATGAGGAGAACGGGACATATTGTAAGACTCAGGCACGTGGGAGCCCAACTAGGAAACAGCTCAGTGCTTACTGTGCTACACGGTGCCAACCTGCATCGTGCCCCTGGAGGATTGGGAATTGCTCTTATAAGGTTGTTTCTCAGAACTCAATATCTGGCCCCTCCTGACCACAAAGGCTGAGAACGTGCAGGAGGACGTGTAAAAAGACACCTGGTGGGATAACTGAGCCTCAGCGAACACTAGGAACTTGGACACTTGCTGAACTGACTGTTTTGTTTTAAAGAAAATTACTGCAATAAAATTGATGGCCTCTTTCATTCTGGATGCCTAAACGCCCAGCCAAAATAGGTTTAAAACAATCTGTGCAAAGATCATGCATCTCTTGAAATCATTAAGTGTGCTTTCAGTATTACACATGGCTAAGCTATTACACTATCACCGAGTATAAAAGGTGTAGCCTTTTTTCCAATAAACACAGCTACCCTCAGATGGTATCAGTCTCCCTTCCTCGCTGACTACACACTTCTTTTTTGGGACCTGAACTCCACTGGGGCTGAACTCTGTCACTACACTATCAATACAGGATCTTCACGGGGACAACTCTCAGATAGCCTGTTGTTACCCTGTGTCATGGAGATCCTGCAGCTTTGATCTGGAGGAGTAGCTCTTTCATGTTCTCCAGCAGTTTGTAGATGGGGTAGATGTTGGGTGGGCCAACTCAAAGCCCTGGATCTGGGCCTGAGTGATAGCTGAGTTGGTTAACGTGCCAGCTTTCCCCCACACCCATACCACCAGGGCGAGCTCTCCAGCACTGCTCTGGCCAGCAGTAGCTGGCAAAGGGTGGGGGCAACTCACAGCTCCCACAACACCAGGGCCAGCTCTACTGTGCTTGCCACCCAGGCACCCTCTCCTTTTTAATGTTTCTTTCACCCTAAATAGTCCCTTTATGTTTTCTTATATATGAATTAAATATTTTTAAGGCTTATTTATTTTACTGGGCTGGACAGATAGCTCAGTGGTTAGAGGCACATATTGCCCTTCCAGAAGACCCAAGTTCAGTTCCCATCACTCGTATCGGGCAGCTCACAACTCCCTGCAACAGTAGCTCCAGTCCTTCTGGCTTCTGTGGGCACGCACACACACACACATAAATATGATTTAAAACAAAAAGATTTTAAATTTCAATTTTAAAATGCCTTGCCTGCTTGCATGCAAGTGCAACCCGGGAGTATACAGAACCAGTGGAGGCCAGAAGGGGTCGTGAGATCCCCTGGAATTGACATTAGAGATGGCTGTGGGAAGCCATGTGGAGTGCTGGGATATGAACCCAGGTCTTCTGCAAGAGCAGGTGTTCTTAACTACTGAGTCATCTCTCCAGCCCCTAAAGATTTTGTAAAACTATGTGCGTATGCTGGGAGCCAGGTGTATGTGTATGTGAGTGTTGGTGCTCTCAGAGGCCAGAGGCATCAGATCCTCTGGGGCTGGATGTGGATCCCGGGAACGAAACTTGGGTCCTCTGCAAGAGCATAGCCACTGCTGTAGCCTCCCCTGGATTAAATCTTGATGACGTTTGAAAATCCCATTGACAAACTTTGAAAGAGCCTTTTAGTCTAGTTTGATCCCTGGAAGCCACCTATGGGTAAAAGGGGAGAACTTACCTGCTAAATGTTGTCCTCTGACCTTTACACTGAGCTATGGCACATGTACATCCCCAGCACACCATGCACACACATATGCAATAATAAGTAAATTAATTACTTAATAACTTGGTTGTCTTGGGGTCAAGAAAAGTGTATGAGAGGGAGACACCACTGGGTTGTCCATCCCAGAGTCCCAGTGCCTTGTGACCACTGGAGGAGGTCTGTATTAGTCAGCTTCTTGTTATAATCAGAATACCCAACAAAACCTGAGGGAGGAAGGCTTTATGTCAGCTCACACTTTGAGGGATGGTGCAGGGAAGGTATGGGAGAACCCAACACTTCACATCATGGAGGTCAGAAAGCAGAAAAGGGGGGGAGAAAGACAGCACAGGGTACAGCCCCAAGGACAATGCCTCCTGCCAGACCTCACCTATGGTCTCAGTCAGTTTTCTATAACTATGCTAAGACACCATGACCCAGACAATCTATAGGAAAGAGAGTTTATTTGGGGCTTACAGTTTCAGAGGGTTAGAGTCCATGACCTGTGGCAGGAGATGGCAGCAGGCAGGAAGGCATGGTAGTTAAGTAGCAGCTGAGAGTTCGCATCTTGAGACACAAGCACAAGGCAGGGAGAGCTAACTGGGCCTGTCCTGGGCTTTGGAAACCTCAAAGCCCACCCGCAGTGACACACCTTCTCCCAGAAAGCCACACCTCCTAATCCTTCCCAAACATTTCTACTAAGTGGGGACCAAGTATACCAATACAGGAGCCTGTGGAGGCCATGCCTGTTCAAATCACCCCATCTATTCATCTATTCTTACTATCTCCTGATAATGCCATCATGTTATAAATCTATCAAGAGATTGTTTCACTCCTTGGATCAGAACCCTAGAGATCAATTTTTCTCTGGAAACACCCTCAGAGAGACACCCAGAAACACATTTGTTATCTATAACCTAGGCTGTCAAGGTACATGTTAAGATTAACCACCATTGGCAGGGTCTGATGGCACATACTTTTAATCCCAGCAGAGGTAGATGGGTCTCTGTGAGTTAAAGGCTACCCTGGTCTACATAGTGAGTTCCAGGGCATCCAGAGCAACATAATAAAGAAAGCTTGTCTCAGAAAATAAATGATTAATAATCTCAGGGTCTGTGCCTGTGCTGTGTCCCTCTTTGTGTCTAGAGCCCCATTTCCTCCCGGACACAGTGGGTTGAGACAGTGGTGAATTCCCCAGCACTACCTTCAGGGGCTCCCTCCAGGCATTTCTGCTGTCTTGGGTGTCTACTTCCTTGGAATCCTGAGCCTTAAATCTGGTGACAAGGCAGGAGCAATCAGCCAGAGACCCCACCTGTAGGGACTGTTTCCAAATGGTGACCTAGGGAGGCACTGATGTGGCAATGACAGCCAAGAATCTCCAGAACTTCACATTCTGTGCTCAGTCACTCCTGCCAAGAAAGGCCCTGTGGGCACGCGAGCTGGCCAAGACACTCGAGGGCAGTGGGCGCACGAGCTGGCCAAGACACTCGAGGGCAGAATGGGTCCTGAGGCAGCTAGCTGGTTGGGGACCAAGCCATGGGATGGTAAAGGGACAAGGTTTTCTCATGGGACTTTTGTGTCCCTAGCATTCGTGTCTCAGCCAGTCTCTGCTGCTACAAGCAAACTCAGCTCACCACCCAGGCACAGTGCCAGCTATCCCTGTGGACACTGGAACACAATCCTGACTTGACTATAGCCCAAGGGGTTGCTTGGGCCACAGATCCCTAACTGACCTCTCAAGCTGTCCCAAGCTCTTGTTGCTGTTGTTATATTATGTGTGTGCGTGTGTGTGCGTGTGTGTGTGTGTGTGTGTGCATGTGTGTGTGTGTGAGTGTGTGTATGTGTGTGTGTGTGCGCGTGTGTGTGTGTGCATGTGTGTGTGTGTGTGCATGTGTGTGTGCGTGTGTGTGTGTGTGTGCGTGTGTGTGTGCGTGTGTGTGTGAGTGTGTGTATGAGGTAGTGTGTGTGTGTATGAGATGGTGTGTGTTTGTGAGGCTGTCCAAACTTTTGTTGTTGTTGCTGTTGTTGTTGTTATACTGTGTG
>JADRCH010000008.1:16914762-17012593 GCA_019843965.1 Rhynchomys soricoides
GGGGGGTTATGTGTGCGTATGGGTGGTGTGTGTGTGTGTATGTTTGCGTGTGTGAGAGTGTGTGTGTGTGAGTGTGTGTATGTGTGTGTGTTTGTGTGTGAGTGTGTGTGAGTGTGTGTGTGTGTAGGTCTGAGGACAAGTTACAAAAGTTGTGTGCTCCTGCCATGTGGGACCCAGGGATCAATGTGAAAGCCTTCAGGTTTAGTGACAAGTGTCTTTACCCACTGAGACATCTCAGTGGCTCTCTCCACCTCCTCAGCAACCTTTCCCAGCCCCACTGACTCCCTTCTCTGGCCCTAGGCCATCCTTTCACACAGAAGTCTGCATTTGCACCAGCCACAGACTATCCCAAGACAGCAGCAGAACGGGCACTTCAGGTCCCCGTGCTGGTGGCATCTCCTCAGCAGGGCCCTCTGCATCCTGATCTTAACAAAAATGAATGCTAGAGACCCCTATGAACCATCTACAGCCACAGAACTCAAGAGCCAGAGAGAGCCCCCCCTGGTGACTTATAGCTGTCCTTCTGAACTGCCTCTGAGCGCCATGTGCCTGCTGAGTTGAAGGGTTGGTGGTGGAGGAAGGGATGGAGGAAATAGAACAGGAAAAGGAAGCACCCAGGCTGCTGGAGTCCCTAGGGCCAAGGGGATCAGGAGTGGCTGCTCCCTTAGCGGCCCTCAGGCCTTGTTAACTCTTTGGAAGCCTGAGACAGGATCTTTGAAGCTCAGATGAGCCTTGCTGTTCCCAGCTCTCCATGAGGGGATTAGTCTTTCTTCCCTAACCCCTCTATTCTGTCTCATTAGTCTGCCACTGCATGGGGATCCTGTGAACATGGACAGTGACAGTTGGAGGCATGTCCCAGCTAGGTAGTGCATGAGGTCTCTTACATGAGGAGTGTGAGGTCCACATGCCTCTCTGGTGTACCCCAGTGTTTGAAGGAGCATCCCAGGTGAAGGAGACTCAGGAACACGGGGAAACAAACCATGGTCATATCTGATCATGATAACTGACCAGCTGAATGATTGATCTGGAGACAGGCATGAGTCATTTACCTCAGCAGCATGGCTGTGCATGTGGGACACACCATGCCACCTGAGGACCAGCCAGCACCCATCTCCATCATCTCCATCACCTCTGCAATCTCCACTCCCATCTGCCACTAGGCTGTCCTGAGGCCCAGGGGCCAGTGGATGCCGCAGGTGATAGCTCCAGAGGCTGACAATCCTGTCACAGCAGGCAAAAAGAATGAAGGTGGACCTGAGCCAGAGGGACTTGTGGGGCAGTATGACCGTTGGGCCAGAGGGGTATCCTTGGACAGGCTGAAGTTCCCACCCAAACACGATCAGTGTGTCCCCACCTCCTGCTGGCTTCCTGCCCTTCCACTCACAGCCTCAGCACTGCCTGGGCTGCAGCTAGGGCGTAGCCCTCCAGCAGAACTATCTTATATCCGGGGAGTTTCCAGGCTTTCCCGGATGGACAGGACACAAAGGACAGAAGTTGAAAACAACCCCAGTTTGGCACCATACCAGAACTGTTTACACCCGGAAGTGTTTGCTGGCATCTCCTCTGCCCAGACCATGAGCTATAGATCTAACTTACTACCAGCCCTGCCCATAGCCCAGGGACTGGGGCTCACACCTGCCAGTAAAACTGAGATTCATTTTGGTCCTATCAATGAGCTCTAGGATTTACCTCAGCCTACCTATGAGCCCGTAAGTGACCCATGCTGTAAGTGACCCATGCTGTAAGTGACCCCATGCCTTACTTGTGACCTTAATGTTATCCCAGTCCTACCAATGGCCCCAGAATCTTCAGGAAGCACTCTGCAATCTCTACAAGCAAAGAAGCCGAGCTGAGGACCTGGATAATCTAGGGTTTCCAACTCTTCTTTTTCCTGTTTCTGAGCTTGAAAAAGCATTGCGTGGGCTGAGAGCATTGTGTGCACAGGAATGTCAAGAATCTGGTGGCACTATATGGGTGATATTTGCATATGTGGGAGGCATGTAGGGGCATCCCTCTAGGTGCCTGTGAAGGCTGAAGCTCATACACACAGAAGGAACCGTGCAGAAAGAAAAAGTGTGTGCTGCTGGATCCAGTCTTTATTGTTTCCAACACAGATACACTATAGAAAGACCTGCCCAATCACAGAAGCCACCAAAGGATACCTGAAAGGGGACTGTGGCCTGTGCTCCACCCAGGAGTGAGAGGCAAGAAAGATTCTTGCCCCTCTGCTCCTGGAAACCCACAGGCCCCATGGATGTGAGAGGCAGCTCTGGGCCCATGGGGACCCCCAGGAGACCAGAGCTTAGCTGACAGTCCCAAGGGTCTTAATGATGTGGGAGTGAGGAGGGGAAGGACAAAGCATGGATAGAGTGCTTGTCTTCAGGTAGCTGTGCAACGAGGGCACAGGAAGGGAGTCCGTGAGAGAAGCCAGGCTAGCCTGGAAGTAGATCAAGGGTAACAGTTCCAGATACAGGTGCTGAGGTGATGAGGTTGCAGGTTAAGGCCCCAGGAGGAAGAAGGCACTGCTTAGGGACGTGAGAAACAGCAACAGGCCTGAGAATGGGGCCCTTGAAAGGCTCGGGGAGAAACTTTTTCCTTCTATGGCTAAATTCCACATTGTGTTCTGAATCCATGAGGTATAGACGCTGACGTTGGTGTAAACACCTGGCCTCTTGGACAGAGCACAGTCAGATCCCCAACTCACCACCCCTGCCTGGATCCAGACATCATTAACGTCACAGACTAGGGGACCTCCGGAATCACCCTGAGGAGAAAGAAGGGATACACAGGTGTAGGGGTTGCTGGAGCCCACTGCTTTCATTACACAGGTAGAAAACACAGGCTGAAGGTCTCCAACCCAATTCCTTCAGACTCTCTTCATCATAGTAGACAGGATCAAGGAATTGGAAGCTTCTAGAAGGTTTCAAGGATAAATGATCTGAGACTGTAGGAAAAAGGGATCCCTAGCAGATGGGACACTTGACCTAGTGTCTAAATAAAACATGAACTTCTGCCGCAGCTGTGTTCAGAGTTGAGAGCAGGAGACCACCTCTGAGCTGCTGACTGTGCTTCTTGCTTCAGCTTGTTTGATTTTATCTAAAAACATCTCTTTGAAAAAACAATCAAGACATATTTGGCAGTCAAGGCGTGTAGAAGAGCTAATGAGAAAAGATAAAACCAACCAAGCTTGAGCGTGGCCCGCTCCTGCTGAGAATGTAGTCAAAGGCTTCTCGTGTTATCAGCCAGGAGGGAGATGGAGTCAGGTCCCAAAAGAAAACTTTCAGGATAAAGGTAAGATCACAGTTGTTTAACTCAATCTCTCTCTCTCTCTCTCTCTCTCTCTCTCTCTCTCTCTCTCTCTCTGTGTGTGTGTGTGTGTGTGTGTGCACATGAGCGTCAGTCTCTGTCTCTCTGTCTCTATACTTTTGTTTCTCTGTGTGTCTCTCTCTTTGTCTCTCTCACTTTTTTCTGTCTCTCTGTCTTTGTCTGTCTCTGTGTCCCTGTCTTTGTCTCTCTGTCTGTCTGTCTCTCTCTTTGTGTGTGTGTGTCTGTCTCTCTCTGTCTTTGTCTCTCTCTGTCTCTGTGTGTCTCTCTCACAGTCTCTCTGTCTCTATATCTCTCTGTTTCTCTATGTGTCTCTCTCTTTGTCTCTCTCACCCTCTTGTCTGTCTCTCTGTGTCTCTGTTTCTGTCTCTCTATCTGTCTCTGTCTGTCTCTGTCTCTCTCTCTCCCCTAACTCTGCTGAGGGTGGAGCCCAAGGCCTTTCAAACGTTTGGTAAACCCTCTACCAGTTACCCACCCACACCCCCAGCTCTCTGTCGTATTTATTTTATTGTATTTGACAGAGTCAAGGCATGTGGGGAGAGGTGTGTGCCGTCCTGTGTGTGCACGTAGAACCAAAGGTCAGCATTGCATGTCTTCCTTTAACACTCTCTACCTAGTCTCTCACTGAACTTAGAAACATGTGTTTTGATTAGACTGGCTGGCCAGCAAGGCCCTGGAACCTGCCTGTCTCTGACACTCCACCCACACCCACGATGGCGTCATAGACTTGTACAAGTCTTTTATTTTTTATCCAGGTTTCTCTGTGTAGCCCTGGCTGTTCTGAAACTCCCTTTGTAGTCCAGGCTGGCCTCAAACTCAGAGATTCACCTGCCTCTGCCTCCTGAGTGCTGGGATCAAAGATGTGTACCACCACTGCCTGGCCACATCTGTCTTTTTATTTATTTATTTATTTATTTATTTATTTATTTATTTAAATACTTGGATGCTGAGGACTCAGATTCAGTTCCTCAAGCTTGTGATGCAGACAATGAACCATCTTCCCAGCCCTCTGATATAATATTTGGAAGGGAAACAGCATGTGGGATAACTTTTTGAAGTGTGTGTGTGTGTGTGTGTGTGTGTGTGTGTGTGTGAACGCTGCTGTCATTAAGATACCCAGCCCTCCTGGAAGGTTCTCGTGTGGTGGGGGGAGGAACACCCTGCCCTCTGGAGTTGCTGGTGAGCTGACGCTGCTGTCTGGATGTGGCTTACTCACATTACAAGCATCCTTCTTGCCTTCCTTGAAACCAGCACATAGCATGCCTTCAAGGATGACCGGCTCTGTGCTGGAGACGGAGTTCTCCTGGTAGTAGCTATTGCAGGTCTGGGCATCAATAAGAGGCACCTGCAACTCCTGCAGGGTAAAGGGTGGTGGGAGCACTGGGGTTGGGAGAGAGCAGAGTTAGAAGAGGGACAGTCCATTGCCTCCCAGCTCCACGTGACCCTGTGACCGGGGTAATTTCTTCTGCTTCTTTGATCAAGGCCTCATTTCCCCACATGAAACCCTGAAAGTTTTGCAAAGGTGGTATCTGAGGGTGGGGTGGTATCCAAGAGTGGGGACATAGATGTCCTCACATCACCAACTTGGGAGATCAGGATGGGAAGCTCTTAACAGACACAGAGAGGAGGTCTGGGGAGACACAAGGCAGCAGAAGGCTAAGACTGGAGCCTTGCAGCTAAGAGCCCAGGATTGCACAGCACTGGCAGATGTCGAGAACCAAAGAGGGGCCCTTCCTAGAACCCTGAAAGGTTTGAGGCCCAGATAATACCTTAATTTCAGACTTCTGGTCACCTGCACTGAAGTGACCACCTATCTGATTTACCCTCAGCCTCAGGACAGGAAAGCAAAATGAGATCACAGACACGATGACAGAGATGAGGACCACACAGATGACAGATGGAAATGGAGGTGCCTTTAAAAGCATCATGCTCTGTACCTCTGGCAATAACCCCACTGGGTCAGCACTCTTGAGAACTCACTGACCGAAGGAAGAACCAAGATAGTGAAGGCTGCCCAGTCAAAAATGATTCCCTGGTAAGCACTGTCCACAAGGGCCTTGACAGCAAAGACGGCAGGAAGGTTGTAATGCAGGCCAGGTCGGCATCCCTTAGCCCATTGCTGTTGTAACACTATCCTTCTGGTTATTAGATGCTAGGAGGACATCTGGGAGCTGGCAGCAGCCAGCTGGTGATGAGCTGCCGTGGCAATGTTTCAATACACCCTCTGTGGTAGACATTCTTTGCATAGACTCAATATGGGTCCTGTCTGAGGGTGGGGACTGACCCTCCTATTCTCCCCTACCCTGCCACCAGCTCCAAACATCCTTACGTTGATTTGTGGCAATGTGCCCCCAGCCAGTGACCCAACACATGGTGCCAGGATTCAGGGGGTCACCAGGTTTCGGGAGGCAGACTGGAAGCATGTAGTCGTTGAAGGAGATGGGTGAAGCCAGCTGCACCAGGGCAATGTCTCCACTACTGTGCTCGTCTGCTGAATAGCTTGGGTGCTTGATATATTGGGCCACAGCTCTCAGCTCCCTCGGCTCATTGTCCTCAGGGTAGGAGGAGATGGTACCCAGCAGTACTGTGTAGGCAGACAGGGGCTGGTCCCTGGGAGAATGGGGAGGTCAGTGGGTGAAAATGAAAGGCAGTCTTTATGCAGAGCCTCTAATACTGCTACCGGGCTTTTCTGAGAGCTAAGCACACTGAAGCAATGCCAAGAACTCCCTTTAATGACCACCACTAATGATCATTGTAACTCATAAATCTGTCGTCACTTCCTCCATTTTCCAGGTGCGAAACACAACTAGGAAAGTCAAGTCACCCATTCAAAGACCACCTGGCTACTGAGCAGTGTGTTCGAGACCTTGGAGTCTTGGGACCTAGACCCCAGCCTGTCCCTTTGGAGAAGTGGGAGGTGAAGACAGAATTAATTAATAAAAGCATACTGACCAACTAGCCTGGTATATGCAGCTGTGGACAAAAGGAGAAGCCCTGTCTCAAAATGCAAGGTAGGGCTAGGGAGATGGCTCAGTGGTTAAGAGCACTGACTGCTCTTCTAGAGGTCCTGAGTTCAATTCCCAGCAACCACATGGTGGCTCACAACCATCTGTAATGAAGCTGGTGCCCTCTTCTGGCCTATAAGCAGAACACTCTATAGATATTAAAGAGAACACTCTGTACATATAAATTTTAAATAAATAAATAATAAAACAACAACGAAGCAAGGTGAAAGGTAAGGAGTGACCCCTGAGGGTGTCCTCTGACCATCACACATGCACTGTGGTTTGTCTGTGCTCACATTCAAACACTCTCAAGACCACATACTTCACAAATGCTCACACACACACACACACACACACACACACAAAGACCTTGGGTTCTCAAAGGCTGATGCAGTAACTGTTCTCTCTCTCTCTCTCTCTCTCTCTCTCTCTCTCGCTTTCCCATGCTCTCTCTCCCCTTCTCCATCTGCGTGTCTGTGTGTCTGTGTGTCAGTGAGTCAGTGAGTACACATGTTCCTGTGCAGGTACAGAAAGCATAGGCTAATATCAGATGTCCTGCTCTATTTCTCTTGGCCTTGAGACAGGGTTTCCCACATAACCTAGAGCTATACTGGGGGTGAGCAATCCCCAGAGAGCCTCCTGTCTCTGCATACACCCCAAGCATAGGCCACACTTAGCTTTTTGCACAAACTTGGGCAGGGAATTTAAATTCAGGTCCTCGTGCTTGTACAGCAGACCCTCTTACCCTCTGAGCCATCCCGTCCACCCAAAGTTGATTTAGGAGAATAAGATGACTGACCTGCCAAGGCCCGGTAGACAACCTGGACAGGTAACTAAGATACTAAAATGACATGGCCCTGCCTCATCTCCTGCCATAGTAGGCAGAGGCTGTGGTTCAATGGAGAAATGAAGAACCCTAGAAGGAACATAGGGAAGTCCAACTGGCCCCAGCCCACATGGCCCGTAGGGAGACACTCACTGGTTGATGCAGTGGGCAGCAGTCAGCACCCAGTCCTCAGCAATCAGAGATCCCCCACACACGTGTACCCGATCCTCCCTCACGCTGACCTGCCAGGGCCACTGGCCTGGCTGGGCATTCTGTCCTGACACAATGCGGCTTGATGCCCTGGGACGTCCACACACTGCAAGGAATCGGAAGGATTGAGTGACACATGGCTATTCTGCCCTTCCCTGCACCCTCAAACCTGGCTCATCTGTCACAGCCCCTGGGAACTTGACCAGTGTGGGCCAGAGGATGTCTCCAGTGCCTGGCTCCTAACAGCACCTGCCTGATATAAGGCCAGAAAGAGACAGGATCAGACAGCTCTCTAGGTCTGCCTCCAAATCTATGATTCTGCTGCCTCCTTCCTGTAATCCCAGCACCTGAAGGCTGAGTCAGGAGGATCAGTAGCTCAAGGCCAGCTTCAACTATGCAATAAAATGGAGGCCAGCCTGGGCTACAATGAGACTGGACTCAAAACTAAAAGAAACAGAATAAAACTAACAAAACAAAACAAACAAACAAACAAAAAGCACCCAAACAACAAAACTATGCATTCTACATATCTTCCTGAAGCTCCCGCTCCCCATACCCCACCCTACCTGAATTCAGGTCAGTACTATTCCTGCCTGTCTTGGTCGACAGGCTGTAGGAGTTGTTTGTGAGGACCTCGCTCTCCAGAAGGACTCCAGGAGAAAGGGTAAATAGGATGACCGGCAGGGCAAGCTCCATGATACACCTGCTGGGGCCAGACACTGCAGGAAAGAGGAAGAGTGACTGCAGCTCTAGTGTGGTTTCAGGACTTGCCCTTGGGTGGGGCTCAGCCTTCACACCTGCCCTGCAGCCTTGGGAGAGGCCTAATACCTCCACTAACACCTCCACTGTTCCTGGGCACAGACACCCTGGCTTCCCTACATGCTTCACGCTCTGGTGTCCTCTGGTCCTCCCCTTCCTGATCCAGGAATCACAGCATCCACAACCCTCATCTTTCACTAATGCAGAATCATTGTACAGCGCTTGCACCAACCACAACGGCACCCTCAGGAGCTTTCATGTCTGTCACTGTCCACTAGAGGGCAGCCATGAGCCAGGCTCTTGGCAGAAGGGCATGCCAGCATTGGGTTGGAGCAAATGTGTACACATCCTTTTAGACTCCTGTGGTATTTGTCTTCTCTAGAAGCTTCTGTTCTGTTGGCTACCCTTCATTCAGTCTCTAGGCAACTCCTTTCAAGAAGGATTGTTCCCAGAAAAGCTCACTGGCCTTCCAAACACCCAGATGCCCCCATTGAAATGGAAACTGTACACAGTGATTACATAGCCAGCTGCAGTGTGACTTTAATCACTATAAAATAACATTATGCTTCAGATCACTAGTCTCAGATCCCGTCTTATCCGATATTAAAGTGTCTACATCCATTTCCATCCTGTGTGCAATGTGTTCCTCAATATATTTGTAATTCAAAATAAAGAAAACAAGGGTTCAGGATATAGCTCAGTTGGCAGAGTGCCTGCCTGCATGCACAAAGCTCTGGGTTTGATCCCCAGTACCCGCATAAACCAGGTATGCTGGGTATAGCACACACCTGCAGTTCCAGGACTCGGGAGGTAGAGACAACTGAATCAAAAGTTCAGAGTCATCCTAGGCTACAATACTGAGTTTGAGGCTGTGATGGTTTGAATGAGAATCACCCCTTCTCCCCCCCACCCCGCCAGGCTCATCTATTTGAATGCTTGGTCTCCAGTTGGTGGAACTGTTTGAGAAGGATTAGGAGGTGTGGCCTTGTTAGAAGAGGTGCCTCACTCAGGGTGGGTTTTAAGGTTTCAATGGTCCCCACCAGGCCAGTGTCTCTCTGCCTGTTGCCTGTGGATCAGGATGTAAAGTTCTCAGCTACTGCCCAGAACCATGCCTGCCTATCTGCCACCATGATAATCATGTACTAATCCTCTGAAACTATAAGCTAACCCCCCGTTAAAAGCTTTCTGTACTGGCTAGGCAGTCACGATGGCACACACTTCTGCTAGGGAAGCAAAGACAGATCACTGGCATTTGCTGGCCAGCCAAACCTCATCAGCAAGCCCCAGGCTCCACTGAGAGATTCTGTCTCAAAATAAACAAACCAGGGTAGAGAGCTGGAGAGACGCTCAGCAGTTACGAGCACTTGGTGCTATTGTAAAGGAACAAGCTTGGATTCCTAAAACATGGCCGCTCACAATCATCTGTAACCTTAGTTCTGGGGATCTGATGCCTTCTTCTGGTCTCTGTAGGTACTGCATGCATGTGACGCACTTAGATCCATGCAGGCAAAACTCACGAACATATAAAATAGAAATAAATAAATAAATCTTTAAAGAAGGAAGGGAAATAGATAAATAGGGTAGATAGCATGCCTAGGCAGGCACACACACACACGTGCACACGCGCGCACACACACACACACACACACAGAGGTGGGGAGGGCTCAGAGGATTGCAAGATAAGATTCATAAAGGCCCTCCCTTGGATCATAAAAGCAGTTAATGATCACTGAGGGAGGGAGTGCGGAGCTGGCAGAGCTGCCTGTACTTTGAGTCAGCCTCATTTACTGTGTACTTCCAGTGATGCAGCTGCCTTTGCTCTAATCAGTAACCCCAATATCACCCCACCTGATCCCTGGGCTACACGTGGCTGACCCTCTTCTATGTCTGTCATTGGTGTCCTGTCTGGATGAACAGGCAGATCTGTTATTTTCTTTCCCAGGAAAAGTCATACAATACTTCCTAAGAAAGGGGAGGGGGGGAAGGAAAGGAGGGGGGAGAGGAGGGGTGGAGAAAGGAGGACATGGCAGGGAAGAATTAAGAAAAGAACAATTGTGTTGGAGAATTCCTCCAAGACCAGAGCCAGTGCCTGCCCTGTTAATCCCCTGTCCTTAGGTCTCATGGCCATCCACAACCCTTTCTGTGTTTCCAGGTACCTGGTTCCCTGCTGGGTGCAGTACTGGTAAATATCCCTGGGCCTCTGAAGGATTTTACCAGGACCATAGGGAGCTATAAATCCCTCCTTCCCAAGCATGTCCATCATGCTCTTCATTTTAACAAGCGTTGCTCTGGGAATAATCAACATTCTTCTTCTTCTTGCTTCTCCCTCGTCAGACCTCACAACCTAGGACACTTTCCCTGACACAGATAGACACATGGCATGTACATGCCCTGCCTTGTAATAGATGGGGATTCTAGAGCCTGGTTTGCTGTTCGGATTTTTTCGAACCCTTTATTTTAGTTTAACACTTTTTTTTCTTAAAAGTTAGTCATCTTTATGTGCATGAGTGTTTTGCGTGCATGTATGTACAAGCACTGCTTGTGTGCCTGGTGCCTATGGTGGCCGGAAGAGGGCACCAGATCCTCTGGAGCTAGAGGTATAGATGGTTGTAAGCTATCGTGCGGATACTGAGAACCAAACTCTGGTCCTCCACAAGAATAGCAAGTTCTCTTAGCCATTTCTACAAGCCAACTAACACTTTTTGTCATGGAAAAAAAATGTGTGTGAATGCATGAGCATATATTTGAGTATTTGAGTGTGTTATGCATATATGTGTATGGGTGTGTGCGCATATGTGTAGACTCCAGAGGTCAGCACTGGGTATCTCCCTCAATTGCTCTCCACCTTCTTTTCTGAGACAGGTTTTTTCACTGTGCCTGGGGCTCACTGATTTAGCTGAACTGGCTGATCAGTGAGCCCCAGGGATTCTCTTGTCTAAGCCTGTAGCACTGGGATTGCAGACATATACCGTTATACCCTGCTTCTTACATGGGTGCCGGGGACCTGTATTAATCAGGGTTCTCAAAAGAAACAGAACCGGTGTGTGTGTGTGTGTGTGTGTGTGTGTGTGTGTGTGTGTGTGCGCGTGCGTGTGCGCGCGCGAGCGTGAGTGCGCACGTGCATGCATGCTCATGGGTGTTAAAAAAGGATTTATTAGAGTGGCTTACAAGCTGTGGTCTGACTAGTTCAATAATTATTGTCTCTCAAAAGAAAGATCAAGAATCCAGCAGTTAGCCGTGCAGTGGTGGCGCATGCCTTTAATCCCAGCACTTGGGAGGCAGAGGCAGGCGGATTTCTGAGTTCGAGGCCAGCCTGGTCTACAGAGTGAGTTCCAGGACAGCCAGGGTACACAGAGAAACCCTGTCTCGAAAAAATAAATAAATAAAAGAATCCAGCAGTTATTCAATCTGTGAGGATGGTATCTCGACTGGTCTGTAGTCTATGTTGGTTTCCTGAAGAAGCAGGTTCTAATATCAGCAAAGGGATGCAACAGCATCAGGACAGATGAACTTGCCACAGAGGACAAGCAGGCAGAAGCAAGAGCTTTCTTCTTTCACGTACTTTTAAGTGGGCTATACCTTCTGGTTCTTCCCTCCCACCTCAGATGATCTAGGAAATCTCCAAGAAAGCCCAACTGTTTGGACTTGTTAACTCTAAATTTCACCAAGTTGACAACCAAGAATAACCATCACTGTACTGACTGAGCCATCATCGGCCCAGGTTTTATTGTGGAAAATATGTTTTACCCATTACTGTAGCAATACAAAGAGACCCAGCCCTGTCTCCAGACTTGAACATGCTGCACATGCAGAGCTGATGCTCCCTAACCTCCTTTTGCTCCAGCATCTCAGCTCCACAGCCCTCACTTCTGCTTCTCTTAAATCTTTCTTTGTTAACTAGGTCTGCTTTACCATTCATCTCTTCTGCTAAAGTGCTTTAACTGGAAGTTACAGCTCATGTTTCTAGTTACACCCTCATGCTCTCGTCACTCTTGTCTGGTGTGCACAAGTGCCTCTCCAGTCTTTCTAAGGGGAGCCAGGCAGGAGTGGTGTACGCCTTTGATCCCAGCACTCAAGAGGCAGAGGCAGGTGGATCTCTGAGTTCAGCCTGGTCTACAGAAAGAGTTCCAAGACATCCCAGACTACAGAGAAACCCTGTCTTGAAAAACCAAAATTAGCTCACAGTGGTGGCTCACACCTTTAATCCCAGCACTTGGGAGGCAGAGGCAAGTGGATTTCTGAGTTCGAGGCCAGCCTGGTCTGCAGAGTGAGTTCCAGGACAGCCAGGGCTACACAGAGAAACCCTGTCTGAAAAAAATAAATATATATATATATATTTCCCTATATCCCTTTTCTAATGGAAATTTAGGAGACCCACCCCCGAACGGTGCTATTCATGTTTTATCTCAGTTTTCTTCATTCTTTTTCTTTTCTTTTTCCAATACTGAGGGTTGAACCCAGGCCTTGTTTATGATAGGCACATCTTCTACAGCTAATCCATCCCTAGGATCTTTTGGTCACTGTCCTACTTTCTTTATGTTGCTGTATGCTGGGAACACAAAGGTCCTTGTGCTCACCAATAAGTACTAGAAAAATCAGGAATGTTAAGCACCCAGGGCTGCCTCTTCAACAGAAAAGAATATCTTAGTTAAGGTTTCATTGCTGTGAAGAGACAACATGACCACAGCAACTCGTATAAAGGAACATTTAATTGGGGCCAGTGTACAGTTTCAGAGGTTTCATCTGTTATCATCACGGTGGGAAGCATGGCAGCACACAGGCAGACATGGTCCTGGAGAAGGAGCTGAAAGCTCTGCATCTTGAACCACAGCAACAGGAGACTGTGCCACACTGGGCATATCTTCAGCATAAGAGACCTCAAAGCCCACCCCACAGTGACACACTTCCTCCAACAAGACCACACCCACTCCAACAAGGCCACACCTCCTAGCAGTGCCACTCCATATGGACCAAACATTCAAACACATCAGTCTATGAGGAGGGAGTGTCATACCTAAGAAAACCACTACAGAAATAAATAACCTCACTTCTGCCCAGAAGGCTGGGAATGGAGGTGGCCTATAGGTTTAGATTTTTTCAAAACCTACTTTAATATGGGTTCTTAAACACATCAACCTCTCACCAGAGGTAAGAGCAAAGGAAGGTTAATAGGAAACAGGAGTTGTGGACCTGTTCAGAAATAGTTCTTTGGGCAATTCCAATCTTTATCGTCAGCAGTCCAGTCCAATAGCAAACACCAAACATGAATGAATAGTAGCAGCACAATCCAGTAGAAATCGAGAGGCTCTGCAAAATTGGCATGAGGCAAGAAGCAGCCAGAATACCACCAGAAATTCTTTGGTGCGTTTCTCTCTACGGAGTCATGACAAGCGAAGATCTGTGAAGTGTTGAAGAGCATACCAACACAAAAGTGTCGTTTACTGTTGGTTTCTACTTACACTCTTTACAAACGCCACGCACCCTCTCAAGTGTCCGCCTTAGCAAAACATCCTCTCATAAGACAGACTCCAGAAACACATCATATGACACAGCCGAGTCTCCAAAGAAACCAGAAAGTTCCACTTCAGTGGCCCATAGCCTAGATGACCCTGTGGTATCTATCTGTAGGACTAGGCCATACGTGGTCCCCCCAGGCTCCCACAAGCTGAACTAGGGGTAGTTAATAGCCTCGGTGAGCTCTGTGTCCTCTGTATGACACAGAGCACACCAGAGCCTCCCCAGGCCCTTAAGGTAACACACGTAGCCTATTTCTAAAGCCCATCTTCATGGAAGCAGTGACGTACTTTGAGAAGAGTTTCAATGTAATTATGCCTCATTGTGCACACAGGATTGTGTTTCACCAGGAAACTTCTATTCAAATTGTACTGTACTTAAATACGCCTGCAATAAGCTACCTGGTGTCAGACTCTAAAAGTTTGAACCAACACTGGCTACTGAGTCCTGCTGAACGGAGTTCCTTCTTGCCTGTGGTGGATTGTTATTCTGCTGGCCCTGGTGTTTGCAGAACTCCCCACAGCTGTGATTTAAAAAAAAAAAATACCCTAACAAAAATAACTTAGGTGGGCCTGAAAGATGGCAAGAGAGTGAAGACACTTCCCGTCAAGGCTAATGACCTACATTCAATCACTGGAACCCACATGGCAGAAGGAGAGAACCATCTTGTGGAAGTTGTCCTCTGAGTTCAACACTCGTACTGTGGTACATAAGCACTAACACACACACACACACACACACACACACACACACACAAATAAATGTAATTCCTCCCTTATTTATTTAGTTAGTTTTGAGGTAGGGTCTCTCTACATAGCCCCAGAACTTATTACGTAGACCAGGCTGGCTTTGAACTCATAAAGATGCACTAGGTTACTTTTGATCGTGGTGTTTATCACAACAACAAAGCAAACTATGACAGTATGTCTTCCCAGTTCAGTTAACCCAACTGAGAAAATCCCTCACAAGCCTGCATGCAGACCAGGCTGATGAAGATAACCCTCATTGAGACTCCCTTCCCACGTGATTTGTGATTCCAGATTCTGTCAAGCTAAGGGCTGAAACTAGCTATTGCAGTTATCCAGTGATAGAGACCAAAACCCTGATGCAGCTAAGCAAGCATCTTACCACTGAGCCTTCTTGGTAGGTCCTTCTGGTGCACATGGACAGGTCTTCATTCTGGGTCATTGCTCAGTCCTGGGCTAACTTCCTGTGAGTCACGGGTTCTTACTGGGTGAACTAAGCATTGTCCATTAGTCTGAGCTGCAATATAGAGGCATATGCCTGATTTTGATAGGCTTCCTTTTCTGTATAAACCTCGACGATAAACATATTATATCCTCTGCGTTCAGTAAGAACTTCTAGTCAGTCACGGAGTCAGAGGGTTTTGGTATGGATGTCTCGCTGGCTGTGCATTCAAAGCTGATAACTGATGAGACAGCATGGTTATATAGACCCTGACATGTTCTTTTACAGAGGGTAAGAGTGTCTGGTGATCCCCGTAGTGTGTAGGGCTCATTGCAATGTAGCAGGTAGAGTATAGGGCTCTAAGCTCTGTCCTCAAATAGGGCCAGCCTTTGTTCAGTGCGTCCAGCAAAAGGCCATCACTTTTAACCACACATAACACAAGCCAGCGTACCCTAAGACCTGTCCATGAGCTTTTCCTAGGAGTGCTGGCTGAGGGCCAGGACCTTGGTCCTACAGAAAGCTGGCAGTGCACAAGAAGGAAGGCATCCAGCTCCTGGGCTCTGACAAGAAAAAGATGGTTGTGGTTTGTCGACTGATACACCACGTGAAAGAGTGTGCCTTGAGACCTGTCTGGAGTCAAGCTGGGAGAAGGTGGCCGAGCAAAGCTCCTACTCTCCTGCTTCACCCCTAGGGGGCGCCACTGAGCCTGTAGCGGCAGGAAGTAAAGCTGGGCACCCGGTTTCAGAGGGGCCGCCATGGGTATACAGTACCCAATGCTGCCACTGCTGCTGCTGCTGGTGTGCGTGGTGCTGGGGAAGCCTGGTGAGCTAAGGACATTCATCCACTAGACTGGGGGTGATGGGGGAGTATGGGAAACCCGGAGGCCCACTGAAGCTCACCTTCTCACCTCCACCCAGGATCGCAGGAAGAAAGCCAGGCGGCAGGTGAGGAACCATGGTCCCTGTGAGAAACACCTACAGAGGCCAAGCGTAAAGAAGTCACCTCATCTTTTCCATTCCTCCCCCACAGGTCTCAAGACCACAGACATCAAGCTTCTCTCAAGTGACTGATGGGCTCTGTGGAGGGCTGGGTGTCTGCGAACCACGTGGGAAGGGTTCCTGCGCCATCTCCTGGCTCTTCGACAAGACCCCAGGATTCTGGAGGAAGGGGGTGTACGGTTGCATGGTTCTCCCCAGCTCCTCACATACACGTGTACCCTAGGGATGCTGTGGGCCTTCCTCAGTTGCTCAGCCATGTGTCTTATTTGTCTATCCCAGTGCCGTGTGGTCGCAGAAATGACATTCGGTCCCGGATAGTGGGCGGGACAGAATCCGTGCGAGGGCGCTGGCCATGGCAGGCCAGCCTGCGATTGAAAAAGTTTCACCATTGCGGAGGGAGCCTTCTCAGCCACCGATGGGTGCTCACTGCTGCACACTGCTTTAGAAAGTGAGTTTGGGATGGCAGGAGCCGGGTGAGGCAGCCTCCTGATAGCCTGAGCTCCAAGGTGAGCAGCTGCTGCTTACAATCAAGCAACCTTCCCCTTGGCTCTGTAGGGAGCACCACTCTAATTCCTCCAGAATGTTTTATTCAGACATTCCCACGTGGTTTGGGGTATATTCATCTGTGCTCACCGCACCCTACCAAATCGAATCAGGAAGGTGCAGGTCTCATTCCACCTTCCCTTGGAAGAAGACAAGGCAGATCCTAGGCCCACAGCAAAGATGGTTGGTTGGTTTTGAGGTATGATAGCCCAGGTTGGCCTTGAACTTTTACTTAGCAGAGGATGACTTGGAACTTCTGATCCTTTTACCTCTAGGCATGCACCGCCATGCCTGAGTCTATACAGTGCTGGGGGTCAAACCTATGCTAAGCAAACACTCCCTCAATTGAGTTACATCCCCATCCCCATCCCAGATATTTTGTCTATTCTGTCAGGCCCCACAGTAGCCTTTCCAGCTTTTGAGTCCTCTTTGCACTGCACGGGTTCCTTTAGAGAGGCCCAGTGTCCTTAAGAAGTGACCAGACCACTGGGGACTGTGGTCTTCCTGTTTCTCGCCTCAGAGTGCCAGGAGAAGGGAATCTGGTTATGCCCTGACTAGGCTCTGTTCCTACAAGGGGGTCTCAGCAAATAAACAGTCCTGGCCCCGCGGTGTCACCTCACACAGGGATCCAGTGGGCTCAGGTGGCCAGCAGTCCTCCTGAGGGTCCTGATCATTTTCTCCTTCCCTGATAGGTACCTTGATCCAGAAAAGTGGACCGTCCAGCTTGGGCAGCTTACTGCCAAGCCATCTTTCTGGGACAGGAAAGCTTATTCTGACCGGTACAGGGTAAAGGATATCATCATAAACTCCGAAGACAAGCTGAAGTCCCATGACCTCGCCCTGCTGAGGCTGGCCTCCTCGGTCACCTACAACAAGTACATCCAGCCCATCTGTGTGCAGCCGTCCGCCTTCACGTTCCAGCACCAGCCCAGGTGCTGGGTGACCGGCTGGGGAGTCCTTCAGGAGGATTTAAGTGAGATTAGCAACAGAGGGCGGGCATGTGGGTGTGCTATCTCTGCCCCTGTCTCAGCCACAGCAGGCCCCGAAGCCCTTCTCTGGCCTCTGAATCTCTGCGAGCCTCCTGCCTTCCTGCTCACCCACCAACCCCATTGTTTCTCACTGTGTTTCCCACCTGCAAGGAGCTCCCTCCTATTCTAGAGCAGGTGTGGGCCAGTGGCCAGATACACAGGAGAGGGACTCAGCCCGGCTTGCATTCCTCAGCTAGCCGTAATGGGTGCTTAAGGCCTCCTGAGGACACTGATTTAATTTATAAGCCCCAACATATGAACATGAACCGTGTTGAAATCACACATTTTAACACCACCATGTCACTAGGTGACACTTTAGCCTCCAAGATCAGGCGTGTTCCGAGTGGTGAGGCCATAGGCTGTCACCTCTGTCTAACCATCATTTTCATCACTTCAAAAAGAAAGCCTGCTAGCCTGGTCTACAGAGCGAGTCCAGGACAGCCAAGGCTACACAGAGAAACCCTGTCTTGGAAAACCAAACAAAAACTTCAGTGGGTATTGTGGTATAATCCCAGCCCTTGGGAAGGGAAGGCAGGAAGGTCAGAAGTTCACGGCTATCCTACACTCAATCCTGGACTCAGACCAGCCTGGACTACATGTAGCCTTGTCTAAGAACAAACAAACAAAACAAAACAAGAAAACTTCATACCCCCCACCATTTCTCTCAATCTCCTCATATCCCTCGATTCTGTAGCCCTTGGCAGCCCAGACCTGCTTTCTGTCCCCTTGCTGGCTTTGGAAATGCTACACAGGTGTAGTCAGAGAAAAATGACCTCTTCTGTCAAACGTAACGTAGTGTCCCCAGTGTTCCCCCCTTGTGGCCTTAGTGGGAACTGCATCTCTCCGCGTACCATTAAGGAACCATACAAAGAGTGTGCTCCCACCCCATTTAGTGTACACTGTTCAACCAGGGACCTTCACTCCCACCTGGCCTTTCCTCCTCATTTGCCCCTCCCTACAGCCCCTGATGACCACAACCCAGCTTTCTGAGCATGGAGCCATCATTTTCTGCCCATAAATGAAATACAGTGGTGGTCCGGTGGCTTAGTTCACGTACCATCCCATCTTAAAGATTCCTCCTGCTTTCTTTCCAGTTTGAATGCCTTTATTTCTTCCTTTAAAAATGATATTCATCCACTCTGTGAGCATGTGTATTGTGTGTTTGGTATGTGTGTTGTGTGCATATTTGTTGTATGTGTGTATTATGTTGTACATTTGTGTCTTATGTGTTATGTGTGTGTGCATACGTGTCGTGTGTGTATATGTGGTGTGTGTATGTTGTGGTGTGTGTATGTTGTGGTGTGTGTGTGTGTGTGAGAGAGAGAGAGAGAGAGAGAGAGAGAGAGAACAATTTACAAAAGGAGTCGGTTCTCTTCTTGCGTTGTGTGGCCTGGGGATTGAGCTTGAGCCACCAGGCTTTGCCTCTGACCACTGAGCAATCTCACCAGGTCTTATTTCTCTTTCTTACCTAATTGCTCTGGCTAGAACTTCCGGGATATTGGGCACAAGGAGGAAGCATCCCCACCTCATGATTACTCCGGAGTGAAAGCTTTTTGCTTTTCTACCATTGAGCACGATTTACCTGTGGCTTTGTGGAGGTAGTTTCTTTTGGACTCTAGCTGGCTTAGTACTTTTATAAAAGAGCAGGGAATTTGGGTTTTAGGGGAGGTGGGGGGCGGGAGTACGTGCATCTTCATGTGTATGTGTGGGTCCAGGTCCATGAGTATTACAAGTGTGTGCATGTCTGTATAGAGGTTAGAGGTCAACCTCGGGTGTCTTCCTCAAAGGCTTTCCATCTCAGCGTTGTTTTTTTTCAAGATGTATTTATTTATTTATTATATGTAAGTGCACTGTAGCTGTCTTCAGACGCACCAGAAGAGGGCGTCGGATCCCATTAGGAATGGTTGTGAGCCACCATGTGGTTGCTGGGATTTGAACTCAGGACCTCTGGAAGAGCAGTCAGTGCTCTTAACCCCTGAGCCATCTCTCCAGCCCCCTCCACCTCAGTTTTTATACATGTATATGTTATGCATTAATAAAGTATGCACACACAAGGCATGCATATATAAAAGCATATATAGTTTTAAATTTTGTTTATTTGGAGCAGGAGTGCATCCATATGACAGCGTGCATGTGGGGGTCAGAGAACAATAGCAGGAATCGATTCTCTCTGTTACCGTGTGGGCTCTGGGAATAGAACCCAGGTCTTCAGGTTCATCGGTAAACGCCCGTACCAGATAAGCCATCTCAGTGGTCCCACACTGGGTTTGGTGTTGTTGTTTTGAGTCAGGGTTTCTCTGTACCATGAACCCACCAACATTGCTAGGCTGGCTGCCTGTGAACCAGAGACTCTCCTGTCCCCTCCTGCCCAGCACTGGGATTACAGGCCCATGAAGCCATGCCTGGCTATGGAATTGTGCTTTGCTATGTGAAAGACTGTAGAATTTGATCAAATGCTTTCTCTGCATTGATGGAGACTGTTTTTTCTTCTGCTAATGTGTGTCTCTGCTGTGCTGGTTTTCCCATGCAGGGCCCTCCTGCATGATGGGACCCTTGTGTTTGTTCACGGAGCACAGCCCTTTCCTGCTCTGATGGGCTCATTGCTGCATGCTGAGATATTTTTGTATTTTTTATTACTTATTTATTTCTTTTTATTATTTATTGATTGATTGATTGATTGAGATAGGTTCTCTACATAGCCCTGGCTGTCCTGGAACTCACTATGTAGACCAGGCTGGCCTTAAACCCACAGAGACCCACCTACCTCTACCTCTCTAGTATGAGTGAGATTTAAGGCCTGTGCCACCACCACTGGGCTTTAGGATATTCCTAAGAGGTCCTGAGTTCAGTTTTTCTTTTTGGCTTTTATGTTTGTCTGGCTTCAGCCCTTGGGTCTCACTGGCCAAGTGTGTAAATCAGGAAGTGTTTCTCTGGTCTGTTTTTAGGGAGAGTTCAAGAAGGATCACAGATCTTTTTTCTTTCCGAGTTGGTAGAATTCACCAGTGACACCCTCCTCCCCACCCCCCCAGCACTTTCCTTTGTCGGGAAATCTTGATTGCTGACTCTATCTCTTTGTTTATTATGGCTCTATCTTAAGTCTGTTTAATAGTGCATGAAATTCCTGGGATTTCTGTGTCACCTTGGAGGGCAGGCTATCTAATTTGTTGGCATACAGCTCTCACACAGATGTCCTTGTTGTTTTGTCTTTGTTGCTGTTCTTATGAAGTAGCGTTGGGGCTTGTTACAATATTGTGATATACATGTTAAGCAGGGTAGGTAAGAGGGAGATGCTCAGAAAGACTGATTCAAGAGCACTGGTGTGGGCCAACAGATGGATGAAGAGGTTTGCTGCCAAGCCTAGGGATCTGAGTTCAATCCCCAGGTTCAGGGTCAGGTGTCCGTCATCATTGTTCCACACCCCCCCCCCAGCAACCCTGTCCCTATAAATAATTTTTAATATAATATAATACAATACAATATATTATATAATATATATTATTATATTATATAATATATTTTTACATATAAATAATTTTTTTAAGAGCACAGGTTTTGGCTTCTCTGAAAAGGGCCCTTTTGGGATTTTTTTGAGGGGGGTGTTTTTGTTTTTGTTTTGTTTTGTTTTTTTGAGACAGGGTCTTGCTATGTTGCTGGTTGTCCTTGAGCTCAAAGATCTGCCTGCGTCTACCTCCCTAGCACTGAGATTAAAGATTTAGACCACTCCCGGCTCTGCCTTTGCCTCTTAAGACCAGGAGGAATGCCTCTATCTTGGTTTTTGTGCTACTTTACCAAGAACCACCTTTTGGGTGCATTGATTTTTCTGTCTGGCTTACTTATCACCCTGTCCTCCTCTTCTCTCATCTGTTTGTTACAGAGTTCCGGAACTCACTATATAGCCCAGGCCAGCCTTGGACACATAGTTCTTCCACCTGGGCCCCCTGGATATAAAATTATAGGCATGTGTTAGTGTCCACTGTACGTCCATTATTCTGTTTCTCAGCCAGCTCTTGGGGTTGTTTGTTGCTGTTTCGAGACAGGGTTTCTCTGTGTAGCCCTGGCTGTTCTGGAACTCGCTCTGTAGACCAGGCTGGCCTCGAACTCAGAAATCCACCTACCTCTGCCTCCTGAGTGCTGGGATTAGAGGTGTGTGCCACTGCCCTTTAGCCTGCCAGCTCTGGGTTTAATTTGCACTCCCTTTCTGTTTCCTTAGATGTAAAGGGAAGTTGCTGCTGTGTGCTTTCCCTCTGTGTTAACCTAAGTCTTGGCAGCTACCAGTTTCTGCCAAAAAATGCTTTTGCACTTTCTCATAAATTTTGGTCTGTGGCACGTTAATCTTTATCATTCTTGCTTTGTTTTGGGGTCAGGTCTTGAATAGCCCAGGCTGATCCTAAACTTTCTACATCCTAGCTGAGATTGGCTTTGACTTTCGGTTCGCGCCACCCTCTTGTTGCCACTGCAGCATGTTGTACCAAAGTTGGCCAGCCTATGCGCTTCTGTGCAATTCTCCTGTCTCTGCCTCCCATCTTGAAGTGGTGTTGCTGAGGTTACCTGATGCACAGGTCAGAGGCTGGAGAGATGGCTCAGCAGTTAAGAGCAGTTAAGACTGTTCTTCCAGAGGTCCTGAGTTCAAGCCCCAGCAACCACATGGTGGCTCACAGCCATCTGTAATGGGATCTGATGCCCTCTTCTGGTGTGTCTGAAGATAGAGACAGTGTGCTCATATACATAAAATAAATAAATCTTTAAAAAAGAAAAGAAAGAAGTAACAGATGCACACCTCCACACCTGGTGTTCTGTGGACTGAACTCGGGTGATCAGGAATCTGTGGGGCTTGAAGTCTGATCCTCAAGTTTGTACCGCAAGAGCTCTTTTTACCCATGAGCCCTGGTAATATTTCTTAAATATTCATCTTATTTTATTTTGTGTGTGTGTGTGACTATGTGTGTGTGTGTGTGCGCGCGCGCGCACGCGTGCGCGTGTGCTTGCACACGCACTCATCAGAAGAGGCACCAGATCCCATGGAAATACTTACTGACAACTGTGAGTCTTTGTGTGAGTTCTGGGGACTCAATTTGGGTCCTCTGTCAGCCAGAACTGGGGTTTTTCAGCTCCAACCCTAATAACATTTTAAAGACAATGTTTTCCTTTGTAGTCTAGGCTGGCCTCAAACTCACAATCCTGTCACCTCCGTGCTGAGGGTCTAGGCATGTACCACCGAGCTGGTGAATTTGGGAATTTCCATCTTGGTTTCCTGTGTCCCCAAACTATCTCAGCACGTCTAACCCCTCCCCGCCTGTGCTCCAGCAGAGGACTCTGTCCACCGGCACACTCAGGAGCTAGCCCTTCCAGCGCAGACATGGAGGAATTGGGGGACTCAGGGAACTTCAATACTTGTCTCCCCACTGTCCCTTCTGTCATGGTGTGGGGTGATCAGCAGGGGACACCACCATCATGTAAGCTGTGTCCTCTTGCCCTAGAGAGTAGAGGAGACCATAATGCTGTGTTCTGTATCTTCCTACCCCCAGAGCCTCTGCCGCCACCCTATCACCTCCGAGAAGTACAGGTCACCATCCTAAACAACAGCAGGTGCCAGGAACTGTTCAGGATTCCCTCCCTACACCACTTGATCACCAAGGACGTATTCTGTGCTGGCACCGAGGATGGGAGCGCGGACACCTGCAGTGTGAGTAAGCCTGCCCCTCTGAGGAAGCCCCCTCCCTCCTTCACCACAGGCTGGAGAGCTCTCTCCAGGTCTGCCATCAGCCTGCCTTCGCTTCATCTGTGAGAAATCACTTACAGCCTTTAATTACCCAGCCTATAAACCTACCTCTCCTTTCCCACGTATGATATTTTTCTCCGTCGTCCCTGAGACCCTCAGAGGTAGAAACCAAGGTCCTACTTTCCTGATGAAGAGGCTGAGGCTCTGCGGCCACGAGGGGGAGACCTCATCTAGTCTTCCACCCCACAGTGTTCCCTGTCCCTGTGGCCTCTTCCCCAGCCCCACCTACCAAACTGTCAGGCTCACCCATGCTGCTCCTCAGGGTGACTCAGGAGGACCCTTGGTCTGCAACGTGGATGGTCTCTGGTATCAGATTGGAATCGTGAGCTGGGGAATAGGCTGTGGGCGGCCCAACCTGCCTGGCATCTACACCAACGTCAGTCATCTCTACAACTGGATTGAGACCATGATGATGCTCAATGGTGCAGTCGGGCATGATCTGGCCCTGCCACTGCTGTTCGTCACTCTGCTTCAGGCTCCCTGGCTCCTGAGGCTCACTTGAGCCCATGAGGCTGCAGCTTTGGGCCCAAAGCACCATGGCACTCTCTGCGGCCCCAGGACATTCAGTATAGAGTAGGGATATCTTACTTCACTGGGATCTTGTCTTCTTTGCCAATAAACTCGTTGTACGTATCTGAGTTGACACTTTGCAGAATATTATGAAGACCTTGTGACTTCCCTGTGTTCACCTTGAGTGGTCCAGCCCAGGGCCCATGATAGCTTGTCTAGGCTTTGGTTGCAGACAGCCCACTGTCAGTAACAGTGGAGTGTGGACAGCAGCCCCAGCTCTACAGGAAACTGAGATTCCTGGTTAGATGCAGAACAGAATTTCAGGATAAACAGGTATCTAGTTAGAGCTTCAATTGCTGTGGTAAAACACCACAGCCAAGCCTGGTGGTGGTGGCACATACCTTTAACCCCAGCACTCAGAGACAGAGACAGATAGATCTCTGAGTTCGAGGCCAGCCTGGTCTACAGAGCAGGTTCCAGGACAGCCAGGGCTACACAGAGAAAGCACACACACATGCACACACAAAAACCACCGCAATCAAAATGAACTTAAGGCTGAAAGGGTTTATTTCAACTTACAACTACAGATCACACTCCATCACTGAGGGAAATCAGGGCAGGAACTCAAGGCAGGGACATGGAGGTAGGAACTGAAGCAGAGAGGGTAGAGGAAGCTTGTTCCTCAGAGCTTGCTCAGCCTGCTTTCTTATAAAACCCAGGATCGTCCACCCCAGAATGGTGCTGCCAACAATGACTTGTGCCCTCCCATCTCAATCACTAATCAAGACAACACCCCCCCACACTGTGCACAAGCAAATTTGGCGTTTGTTTATTTGTTTGGGTTATTCAAGACAGGGTGTACTTGCTGGCCTGGGACACATTCCATAGACCAGGCTGGCCTTCAACTCAGAGATCCTTGCCTGCCTCTGCCTCCCTAGTTCTGGGATTAAAGTGTGCCTAGCCAGCCAGGCATGGTGGCACATACCCTTAATCTCAAGACTCTGGAAGCAGAGGTAGGTGGATCTCTGTGATTTCAAGCCCAGCCTTGTCTACAAAGTGAGCAACAGAGGAACCCTGTCTTGGAAAAAAAAAACAAAAACAAAAATGGGCTGGAGAGATAGCTCAAGACCTAAGAGCACTGATTGCTCTTCCAGAGGTTCTGAGTTTAATTCCCAGGAACCACATGGTGACTTATAACCATCTGTAATGTCCTCTTCTGATGTGTCTGAAGTCAGGTACAGTGTACTCACATACATAAAATAAATAAATCTTTGGAAGAAAAAAAAGTACTCCCAGTCAAATCTTATAGAGGCATTTTCTCAATTAATCTCCCTTCTTACCAGATATGTCTAGGGTTGTGTCAACTTGCAACTTGATGAAAGCCAACCAGCACAGCTGGTAGGAAGCAGAATGGGAGTTATTAAGAAGGTCTAACATAGATCTCTACATAGGTATGTCCCAGCTTCGTTTCTGTTGCTATGCTAGACTACCCCACCCCCACCCCCCAAGAGCAGCCTTAAGAGAGAAGGTGTTAGGGTCCAGGAGTCATCCCACCAACCACACAAACAGTGATCCCAGTTCAAAAGGGGTGGTTTATTGAACGCGTATCCCATGACTGATCAGCCAGGGCAACAGGCTCAGGGCCAACTATAAAGGCAAAACCACAAAGAGCTCATTCGTACACAAATACGGGGCGGCGGGGGGAGGGGGGGAGCTGTAGGCTGGTTGGTCTTTTTCCTTAATAATTTAGACCTAACAATTCAAGCTGACCTCTTTCTTGCTTGGTCTTGAATGAGGGCTGCAGCTGGGGACAGGACATACAGAACGTAACCGGGTATGTGGTCAGCATGACCCTGCTCCTAGTCAAGTTACTTCTCTGTGCCCATGACAGGCAGGCATGAAATAGCTGGTGGGCCTGGGACAAAATGGCTGCAGCTGTGCTAAGGGGTAGGTCTCAACAGAGGGGACTCATTTGGCTTATAGTTCGAGGTTGCAGTCTATCATTACAGGTAAGTCAAGGCAGGAAACTTGAAGCAGCCAGTTATATCCAGTCACGAGCAGAGAAAGAGTGAATCCATGCATGCTTCCCAGTGCTCAGCCTGCTTTCTCCTTTTTTCTACAGTCCAGAACTCAAATCCAGGAAACAGCCCCACCCACTCGGTGAGTCCTCCTATATCCATTAGCACAATCAAGATGATCCCCTCTAGGACTTGGCCACAGGCCAACTGATTTAAACAATCCTTCACAGAAATCCCCTTCCCTCAGCAAGGTAAAGGCACACCTTTAAACCCAACACTTCTTGGAGGTGGAGGCAGGCCTATCTCTGCCAGTTCAAGGCCAGCCTGACCTACCAATTAAATTCTAGGACAGCCTGGGCGACACAGAAACTGTCTAAAAAAAAAAAAAAAACTGAGGGAGGGAGGGAGGGAAGGAGAGGGAGAGAGAGAGGGAGAGAGAGAGAGAGATATCCTTCCGAAGTGATTCTACGTTTTGTGAAGTTGACAGTTAAACTAACCATCACACTGGCATATTGGCACACTGCCTTAAATTTGGATCTAGCTTGGTCTAGTGTATTCCAGGACAGCCAGGATGAGAGAGAGAGAGAGAGAGAGAGAGAGAGAGAGAGAGAGAGAAGAGAGAGACCTTGTCTCAAAAACAAACAACAACAAGAGAGAGTACTCAGGAAGGAAAGAACAAGACACACCAAGTGTGGGTGTGGTGTCTTCAAGAGAGCCATGGTTGGTGTCTGGGCAGTGGCCATATATGTGATTTTGCATGGCTCCTGGAATTACAAAAAGTTGATAAGAAATCTATCTTTTTTTTCCCTTAATTTTGATTATTATTTTTTAAAATATGTATGAGTGTTTTGCCAAAATGCCTATCTGTGCACCACATCTGGTGCCCGATAAATTGTCTCTCTTTCAAAAAATAAATAAAGGAGTCGAGAGATGGCTCAGTGGTTGAGATAGAGATCTGGCTGCTCTTCCAGAGGACCTAGGCTTGATGCCGAGCACCCGCCTGCCAGCTCCCAGCCATTTGCAGCTACACACCTTAAGCATTGTTCATTCTGTTTTATCATTCTTGACTATCTCTATATAGCGGGAATTTTGACCAAATGTGGTGGCTCAAGGCCTTTATTCTTGGCACACCAGAGGCTGAAACAGATAGATCTCTATAAGTCAAGGCCAGCCTGGTCTACATAGCAAGTTGGGCCAGCTGGGGTTACACAATGAAAACTAGTCTTTTTTTTTTTTTTTAAGTCTCTAAATAAGCATCTTTTGTACAGATTTTGTTGATTGGTGGCATTCTTTGTTGTTTTTGGTTTGGTTTTGTTCTTGGGGTTTTTTGGTTGTTTGTTTTTCGAGACAAGGTTTCTCTGTATAGCCCTGGCTGTCCTGGAACTCACTGTGTAGACCAGGCTGGCCTCGAACTCAGAAATCTGCCTGTCTCTACCTCCCAAGTGCTGGGATTAAAGGCCTGCGCCACCACTGCCAGGCTGTTCTTGTATTTCAAGACAGGGTTTCTCTTTTTACCCCTAGCTGACTTGGAACTCACTCTGTAGACCAGGCTGGCCTCAAACTTGCCTCTGCCTCTTATATTCCGAGAAGCCAAATCTTTTAAATTCAGACTCCATTTTAGAGAACCTGACCTAAGTTTGAACTAAGGTCAACTAACAGGCCAGTATCTAGCATTAGTTTCCAAGTTACCCCCAACAAAACCCAAACCTAGCTCCAGTCTCTAGGCTCACCCCCAACAAGAACAGCATCTCCAGGTTATTACCCCAACAGATCTGCACCCCCAGGTTACAAGCCCACCCCTTGCCCAACCACCACCAAGGTAGAAGGAAATTTATGATATGACTCCCAGCACCAGCTAGTTATGTTAAAGGCCATGGTTGCTCTCTAGTTAGATGCTTACACACACACACACACACACACACACACATACACACACACACACCTGCTTGTAGCTTTCTATAAAGCCTTGCCCCATAGATGTTCAGGGTTCCCCATCACCAAAACAGTCCTGTGTAATGGAGGTGTGCTGGTGGGCCCTGAGCTAGCTCGAACAAAAAGGCCCTACTGTGATTGCACTGGATTGACTCCTGTCTGGTTTGGGGGGATCCCTAGGGAATCCCTAAAACTTCCTGGTGCCATACTACCACTGCCCACCTAATAGGTGGCATCCAGCAGATGAGAGAAATCAGGCAGACTTCAGGGAGAGGGCTACCTTTTCTTTCCTTTGTCTCTTTAACTTTCTCTGTTTTTCTCTCCTGCCTCAGACCCTCTCCTGTTGATCCACCATGAACGATGACTTATGGAATGTCGGCTGTTTGAGGGCTGAGAAGCCTGGGATGGAGAGTGATGGGAAGAACTTACCATAACCCACACCTGAGTGTGCCCCATCACACCAGTACCACACGCCCTTGCTCTCACCATGGCCCGTGCAATGAGTCTTAGGGTCTTAGGATCAGGGCTTAGCTGCATGGAGTTTGTTGGGGGAATGCATGCCCAGGTAGGTGAGGATGCATGCTGTTTCTTACCACTACAATGATAAGACTGAGTCTAACAGGAAGCTGGGCTTAGCACACAGTCTGTGCCTCCATTTGGGTTGGGTTTGGGGATGCTCTCTTCTTTCTCCCAAAGTTCAGAGGTGCAGCATTCAAACAGTTGCAGACTTTTACCCTGAACTCAGCCAAATTCTCAGACAGGGCTCATCTCGTTCCATGCGTCCCATTTCTCCATGTCTTCCAGCTTTGCTACTTCACTGCAGACTGCAGCTTCCAGGCTCTGTGCCCACCCCAAAGCTTCGTCCTTCACCCCAGGGCTGACCATCTCCTCTCAGGCCACTCTCAGCCTCATTAGTCCGTAACCTTTCTAACAGCCACAGACATTTCATTAGGGGCTCTTGGACTCACCCTCTAGGGACAGCCTGACCTGAAGCAACAGAAGATCCCCGAAGTTCGAGGAGGATGGGCGTATTGATCTTCCACTCTTCCTGCAATTTTATAGAATTGGCCACATGTCTGGCGTTGCTCCAGACTCCATGCTCCATGGCTCACCCAGCTAATCTTCACAACAACCAAGTGGTCGGCTTTATAGTGAGGTGTGACGGAAGTTGAGTAACTCCATCAAGGGCTCAGCATTGGAGGGAGGACATGCCAAGGCCAAACTTCAGAGAGCTGAGCCAGTGGGATCAACTGATACTACCAACACCACCCCCACTCCCTCTGTTCCTTCCGCCTTCTCTCTCCTCTCTCTCTCCTCTCTCTCTCTCTCTCTCTCTCTCTCTCTCTCTCGCTCTCTCTCACTCTCTTGATCCTCCCCCCCCCGTGTGTGTGTGTGTGTGTGTGTGTGTGTGTGTGTGTTTCTGGGGGTCAAATCCAGCACCTCAAATAAGCAAGGGCTCTACCACTGAATTATCCACCCCCAACAAATATGGGGGATTGATTATTTGAGACTGAGTTTCATTGTCCCAGACTGACCTCAAGCTTGCAACGTAACCAAGTACACTGAACTCCTGCTCCTCCTGAGTCCGTCTCTAAAGTGCTGGACTCCTAGGTGTGTGCCCCCACCCTCAGTTTATGTTATTCTGGGTTAAAGCACTGGGCCTTCTACAAGTGTAGAAGCACTCTGCCACCTTAGTCATGCTCTCCAGACTTAAGTGTGGGTTTTAAGTTTGGTCTTTGGCTGTGAACAGCAGAAGCCAAGTCTAAAGGCTGGCTTACTCCCTACATTCAAGCACTGAACCGCAACTAAGTCCCCATCTCTGTATCTCTCTAACTTGCCTTCAGCCTGTTGTCTTGCTCAGCCTTTTCTCCTTAGTCCCAGTTCTTCAGTGCCAGCCCTGTACTGAGCACAGTTCTGCAGCCTGGGAACTCTCAGAATGAATGTGTCCTCTCCCTTATTGGCTTCTCATGACTATAATGAAACACCAGAAACAGGTTAACTTTATAAAGAAAAGAGATCTCTTATCTCATAGTTTTATAGATCCAAAATCATGGCAATGGCATCAGCTCAGTTCTAGTGTTCCTTGCTCTATCTATCCTGGCCACCCCCAAACCAAAGAGTACACTATTCCCCTGTATAGTGTATGGTGCTGCTTGTGGCCAAGGTGTTATGGCAATTTGAAATTGATCATTCTCCACTCCAAGCTCATACTGACCTAAACTCCAGAAGGGACTGGCCAGTTTGGGTTCCGTGTGCAGTTAGCTGCAGACCTGAGATCTAGAGTGGGTCTGGGGTCTGAGCTTCCATGTGAGGTCAGCTGTCTTGGCTGAGTTGGGATTACTGAGCAGAACAATAGAGCTCAGAAGCCCCAGCAGCTGGTTTCACAAGGCAGCAGGATCGGGTTTAGAGATGAGCTGCCAAGGATCTTCTGGAGCTTCCTGGCCTAACCGCAGATCCCCCAACCCCCTCCCCACCCCACTTCTCAGCACCTGGTGTCCTTTTCCTGCACCTCTTAAGTTCTGTCAAAGCATCTTTGTTTAAAGCTGTTCGGGTGCAGCCACAGCTCCGCCTTGGCAGTGATAATTACCTGGGCCTCCACCTCCTCTGTCTTTTAAGCCCCCAGGCCCTCCCCTAACCCCATCAGAGAGGACAGCAGGCTTCAAGGGTGAGAGCTGGACCCAAGGGGTGCTAGGAATGAAAGATGGGGACCAGAGGGTGAGGCTCCAGGGATCCTACTGAGGCCTAAGGTGCTTAGATCTGAGGTTGGGTATGCTTTGTCAGAGTTGGTCACGTGGGGTCTAAGACACAGGTAGAGGTATACAGTCTGGGCTACAGCGACAGGTCCAGGGCCAAGCAGACATTAATGGCAGACAAAACAGCCACAGAGGTACAGGGTTGAGTAGGACATGCCCCCTAGCCTAGAATGCTCCTCTCTGCTCCCTGCCACTTCCAGACCAGAGACCAAGCTACCTGCACCCAGGCCAGTCCTGAAGATACAATGAGGGGTGCTTCCCACCTCCAGATCCTGCTCCTGTTGGTGCTAGGTGAGTGGGTGCAAGGGTTAGGGGTGCTTCCACGGAGACTGTAACTACAGACTGCTCACCTCACCTCTCCCGAAACCTGGTGCCTTTAGGGCATTGTGGGGCATCTGATCCGAGGCACAGAGACTCTCTGGCACTGTCCTTAGGCTCTCCAAATCTGAGTATGTATGTAGTATGCTGTATGTATGTAGTGCTTAAGTCCCACCTCCCACCTCCCAGTGCTCTGGGGAGGGTAATGGAGGCGACCAATGGCACAGAAGCTTGGTATGAGGTCAGTGTAACAAATATGTTCCACCTTCTACTTAATCTAACCGCTGCCCCGGGCTCTGTTACCTGGCACCAAATCCCTAATCCAGTCCCTTGCCTGCTTCCTCCTGCAGGAACCAGGATGCAGGAGTGTGCAGGTAAGGAAGGTTGGGAACCATTTCTTCCTCAGCTCTGCCCTCCCCCCCTCCCCCCAGTTCCTACACCTACTTCCCAGACCCCAAGTCCCAGTCCCAGCCAAGCCTCAGTGCCCTCTTGTCCTGTCACAGCTTGTGGGCAGCCCCGCATGTCCAGCCGGATCGTCGGGGGCAGGGACGCCCAGGATGGAGAATGGCCATGGCAAACAAGCATTCAACACCGAGGAACCCATGTGTGCGGAGGGTCACTCGTTGCACCCCAGTGGGTGTTGACAGCAGGTCACTGCTTCCCCAGGTCAGTGCTTGCTCACTATTCCAGCTCCAGAAAAGACAGGGGGAAGTACTGCCTGGGGAGAGGTGGGCAGTGCCTACTCCTGACAGGCCCATGGTCAAGGTATTGTCAGCAGCCCCCATGTCTGTTCTGCAGACGGGTATTGCCATCAGAGTACAGAGTGCTCCTGGGAGCACTGAGTCTGGATGTTGCATCATCCCATGAGCTCTTGGTTCCTGTGCTGCGGGTGCTGCTGCCTCCTGACTACTCTGAGGATGAGGCCCGTGGTGACCTGGCATTGCTGCAGCTGCGTCACCCAGTGTCTCTGAGCGCCCGCATCCAGCCTGTCTGCCTGCCTGCACCAGGGTCCCATCCACCACCAGGGTCTCCATGCTGGGTCACTGGCTGGGGTAGCCTCCGCCCAGGAGGTAAAGCATACAGTCAGGTTGTGAGGACATCGGGTATCCCTTTCTCCTCCATCTGACGGTGAATCTTGGTCTTTCACAGTCCCAGTGTGAGGTTCAGAGTCACATTAGCCCAAACCTCCCTTCCATTGGACTCGAGGATCCCGGTTTGCAAATCAGACCCTCCTGCTCATCTTTTCCCATGGAGCCTCACTTCAAGCTGTTCTCTCCTGATTCTCAGCTCTGTCCCTCTTCCCTCAGTGCCACTCCCAAAGGGGAGACCCTTGCAAGGAGTGAGGGTGCCACTGATGGACTCTCGAGCCTGTGACCGCCTCTACCACGTGGGCGCCAATGTGCCCCAGGGCGAGCGAATAGTGCTACCAGGGAACCTGTGTGCTGGCTACCGCAGAGGCCACAAGGATGCCTGCCAGGTGTGTCTGCTAACCCTCACCCTCTGGAATTGGTTCCCCAGTCACTTACCTCCCTAGAATCCAGGACCGAGGAGGTTGCAGACCCCCAACCTAAAGCTACTATCCCAGGGAACTGGACCTAGGAAAGTGGCCTTGAAAGAGAGCCATGACCTAAGCTCACCTTTTTTCCTGCAGGGTGACTCTGGAGGACCCCTGACCTGTATGGAGTCCGGCCGCTGGGTCCTGGTGGGTGTGGTGAGCTGGGGCAAGGGCTGTGCCCTGCCCAACCGTCCAGGTGTCTATACCAACGTGGCCAAGTATAGTCCCTGGATCCAGGCTCGTCTGAGCCTCTGACGCTGGTGGGTTTTGATAATCTGAATCTGGAGCTTCCTGGCCCATCCCACACTTCCCTTTCTCACAGGAAGCAGAGATGCTAAGAGTCCATCTGCCTGTCCCTCCCCTCCTCTCCTTCAGGCTCATCTCTGTCCCTCAGGGAGTCCCTGTGAGTCCCCTGTAGTTACATTCTGCCCTACACTCTGCCCTCTCTTTTTGGCTAGGATTTGGCTCATCTGGCCTGTGTGCCCTTTGTTTCCTGGAGGAAGTTGGACAGACTAAAAGCATAAGAGCAAATCTATACACGGGAGAATCTCCTTTGTTGACCTTGAAGGTTGAGGGGCCAGGCACTGTGAGGAACAAGGCTTTGACAGCCAGTGGGGGGAGAGAAGTCTGTGGCTACCAGGAACCTCATTCTGCCCAGAGTCTGGATACAATTTCCCCCCATCTTCTAATCCCTTAGCTTCACACTGGTGAAGCCCTCAACAGAGGACACAACTGAGCTGCCCAAGCTTTTGATCAACAGATTTTTGGATTTAATAAATTTATGTTGTTTTAAGCTGCTACCTTTGTGGCAATTTGTTACATGGTCATAATATCTAATATATATAGATTTTACCTAACTGTGATGGAGACATGCTGGTGGGAAAATAGGCTAGCCATCCATATGTCATATCCCAGCCTCAGGAAGCCCAGTTCTACTCATATGGATAAAGAGAGGTGAACTCCTAGAGTGTCCGAGGGAGCAGAAACCACGTGGGACCCAGAGAATGTCAAAGCCTTCTCTCAGGAGCTTAGCAATGAGGAGGCAGAATGAGGTGGAGACTAACCAAAGGCCCTGGCTGCTCATGTTACTGTAAGTGTATCAGCTCATGCTCTTCTCTGTTACCTACCATCCCCATCATCCTGGGCCAGTCAAGCAATCCTCCCAGAGGCCTAAGAGGGTAGTGGATGAGAAACCCTGAAAGAGAACAACCTCAGGGCCTTGGTCATGAATCCTAATCCACACAGCCAAGGAATTCTTAGGATGACCAACCAGGTAGCCAAAGAGATTCCAGAGGCAGAGAACTAGATCAGTCAACACCACCACAGGTCCGACCTTGAGTGAGGGGAGGGAGGAGGCTCACTGCACCACTTCCCCAAAGACCTGGTTTTCCTATTTGCCCAGTGAGAAAAACAGTGCCCAAACTCACACCCAAGACTCGTCAGGACTGGCAGGGTGTAGACCAGTGTTCATCTGTAAGCAGACTGCTTTTCAGGGTTCCTGTTGCTTTCTCTACCTTGTCTGGCTTCTTTGCCCATTTGTGGATTGTCAGTGCATGTTGCTAGTAAGACACAGATCTCAGGTCTCTACTGCCTGTTGCATCTTGTCTGACAGCGAGGCCAGATGCAGGCTGTAGCCATCTTGCTGAAGCTATCAACTGTAGCCAATCTACTAGCCACAGTCCTTCACTGTAGGCCTGATCTGCTAGCTGACAGGATGGGAGACTTGGAGGCTAGGAGGACTACAGTGCAGATCAATGAGGAATGCTGCACACGAGGGGAGAGATATCACAGGCTTCCCAAGGAGCCAGAAGCTACTAGCTCAAATAACAAATTAGTGTTGCCTCAGGAAATAGATATTGAGTGCTAACGTTCAGAGAGGCTTTATAATACTTCTGAGAAGGATGTAAGTGCACTTCAGTTGCTAGAGTGCTTTCTACATAAAGCCCTAGTTTTTATCTCCAGAATCCCATAAAACCAGGCATGATGATTCATGCATCTATAATCCCAGCACTTGGGAGGTGGAGGCAGAAGGATCAGAAGTTCAAGGTCATCCTCTGCTACATAGAAAGTTTAAAGCCAGCCTGGGCTACTTGGGACCCTGTCTGAAGACAAAAAGAAAAACTTCATAGACTTAATTCTCCCAAGTCCTATACTGAACCCAAAGCCTCGTACATGCTAGGTAAACCTACTAACTAAAATCCCAATCTTATTCTCTCTTGTTATGGTTTTTTGTTTTTGTTTTTAATGTGAGTTGCCCTGTCTTGTATGTATACCTGCATGCCAGAAGAAGGTATCAGATTCCTCTATAGATGGTCATGAGTCACCATGTAATTTCTGGGAATTGAACTCAGGACCTCTGGACAAAGCAGACAGTGCTCTTAACCACTGAGTCATCTTACCAGCCCCCTATTCTCTCACTAAGAAAAATTAGGCCTGGATGAGGTTAACTACTCAAAGCTGCAGAGTCATCTCAGAAACAAGTTTAGTCAGTCACAGGTCTAATGCAAGCCAGGCCAGCAGCATGGTGGGTTCACTTGGTAAATGAACCAAGCCGGGAAATGAGTGATCTTGATTGCTTTTAGCAGATGGGAGCCCTGGGGAGCTTCCCTTAGACAGAGTCTCACAGAAAAAAGAGAAAGGGGAATTTATTGGAAGACCCACCAAAGTTAATACCAGAAAGACTTGTCATCCCATGAAGAGGTACACTCTTGCATTTGTATAGTTTGAGATCATGCTTTGCAGCTGCACTTTTTGAAAGAAAACTTTGAGACAGTGTCTTACTCTGTCACCTTTAGCTGGCCTGGAACTATGTTCTGTAGACCAGGCTGATCTCAAACTCACAGAGATTCACCTCCCCCTGCCTCCCAAGTACTGGGATTAAAGCTGTGTTCCTCGTGTTTTCTTTTTAATTATGTGTACAGATGTGTCTATATCTATGTGCACACGAGTGCAGGTGCCCACAGAAGCCAGCGCTACCACCTCCCCTGGAGCTGGAGTTACAAGCAGTTGTTAGCCACCTGCTGTGAGCCCTGGGAACTGAACTCTACAAGAACATCATTTCTGCGACTGTGGGGGCCAGAGGCATCTTTTCAATCCCAATGCATGTTTAAAACATAGAATGGGTGGGGCAAGAAGATTTCTGTAAATCTTGTAAACTCAAGGCCAGTTTATACTACATGGGGAGTTCCTTCCATGCCAGCCAGAACTACACAGCGAGACCTTGTCAAAAAAAAAAAAAAAAAAAAAAAGGAAGAACAGGAAGTTGTGAGTTGTGGTTTATACCTTTGATCCTAGCACTCAGTCAGGAGGTTGGAGATAGAAGAATCAAGACTTCAAGGCCAGCCCAGACTACCAAAATAAATAAGTAGGAGCCCAGTGGTCAAAATGGTACACGCTGCTCTGCAGAGGACATGAGTTCAATTCCTACCACCCACAACCGTCACTCCACAACCACCTGTAACTCTAGCGGCAGGGAACCCCTGGCCTCCCCAGGCACGACACTCAAATGCACGGACCCCACACAAACATATAATTTAAAATAAAAATTTTAAAATAGGGTGGGAATGCCTCTAGCAGAGAATTTAGTATTCCAATAAGACCAGAATGAGCAAAACTCAATCTAGGTAGATGTGGCGGCTCCTGAGTTCAAGGCCAGCCTGGCTTAAGAGTATCAGGGAAACTTGCTCCAATCAAGCTAGTTAGCACTTTGTTCCTACCTCCCTCACAAGCTCAGACAGACCATTCTGCAAGATCCTACTTCAAAGCTATACGGAGTTTAAGGCCACCCATTAGCCTTGCCTGAAATTGGACTCTGCTAGTTGCCCACCTCTGGCAGAGAGGTTGAGAAGGCCTTTGGTCTTGTAGTTTAGGATGGCACAAATCAATGTTCAAAGAACTTGAAAAATCAAGTTCACGGACCCTTCTGGAGACTGAATCTAAGAGGGAAAGTGGGCTGTTGGCCTAGGCTCCTGGATGGAGGGGATAGTATCTTGTCTTCTTCAATCCCAGGAAATGTACCAGAGATAGTGAAAGGAATGAAGAAAATCCAAAGAGCCACTGTCCTCCTGTTCCCCACCCCTCTTTGGCTATCAGACTGTAAGGGTCCATGATTCTCTGAAGGATGATACCCCAGACTCAAATAGTATGTAAACGCAAAGAGTGTTTTATTCTGCAGAAGTCCAGCATGCTGGGGTCTCCCCATTCCCAAGATAGACACCCAAGTGAGCTTGCAGGCCTGATTTAAAGCACATTAGGGAATCCCAGGGTAGGTGACCTCTGTTAATCTGTTGGGTCCATCTCTACAGAGTTGCATTACTTTGGTGTGAGGACTAGAAACTTGCTGGGGAGGTCTGGGAACTGTTACTGAGGAAGTAGCTGAGGATGCCTGGAAATTGCTGCTGACCCAGTGTCCTTGCTTCAGGCCAGGTAGCAGGAACATCCCATTACCTGGGTGTGAAGGCTGGAGCCTAGGGGTTTTTTTCTATTACTAATTGCCTTGCCTGGGCTTACCTGGACTTGCCCAGTTTTTAGGCCTAGTGTCCTTAACTGCCAATTTGAAGTCTGTCATGGAATCAGCCTTGCCTTCTCAAGACTGTTAAGACAATAGTCCCCAAGTAATCAGGATTTTCCCAGGCATCTCATGTCGGAATAAGGAAGGACTTGTCCTGTTTAACAGATATCACAGCTCATCAGACCATCATGTAGGACAGTCAAATGATGGGCCATACTTTGCCTAGCACTGCCTATTTGTTCCATTTCAATTTAAATCCCTTTCAAGAACTCCACAGCAGACTTGAGTGAGTCACTAGACTTCTTCCTATGGCCACAGTAAGTAAACCTGTCTCTGCTTTTCACTATTAACACTTTTTAGATGGTGTACTGGGACCAGGTTGCCAAGTCTAGCTAGTTAGGGTTGATCCTAATAACTCCAGCACCAGTCTCTAAAAGCAATAGCTTCTTTAGCTAATGGGCCACAATGCACGGCTGAATTTGATTTAATAAATCCTTAGACCCAAGACAGAAGCTTGGATGAGGACAATACAGTGGTGATGAGATCCAAAATTGTAAACCATCTCAAAATGGCTGTAAAGTTACTCCCTCACGATCCTTGCATGAGCTTGACCCATAAATAAATGTGGACTGGAGAGATTTCTCGATGATTATGAGGACTGGCTGCTCTTCCAGGAGCTAGCTAGGTTCGATTTCCAGCACCCTACATGACCAGAGGACCCGACGCCCTCTTCTGGCCTCCCCAAGCATTGCATGTAACTGGTGCACAGGCATAAATGCAGATAAAACACTCATAAGTTTTTTTATGGCAGCGGCGCATGAATAGCTCTCCATGACTCACTTTCTACGCCCCAAAGAAAGCCAAGTTTGCGCCACGGATCCGTGAGGGCCTCAATAAATAATCATCTACAGCCCAAACACCGAGATGGCGGCCACGCACAGGAAGTGGCTTCCGGATCGCTTAAGATGGCGGCGATGGCGTGGGAGGGGCTGCGGGATAAGGGGGCGGGGCGGGCGGGGCCGTGCAATGCACGCTGGGTCGCGCTTGGGCTGCCGGGAAGGGGCGGAGCGCGGCCGCGCCGGCGCGTCGAGCCAGAAGCAGCCGCCGGGATGGTAAGCGGGCGCGGGGGGAGGGGCGCGGGGCCGGGGGCGGCGGGGGCTCCGGGGCCACGCCGGGGGCCGCGGGCTAGCGCTGACACGGGCCCGCCGTCCTCAGGACGTGTTTCTCATGATCCGGCGCCACAAGACCACCATCTTTACGGACGCCAAGGAGTCGAGCACCGTGTTCGAACTGAAGCGCATCGTCGAGGGCATCCTCAAGCGGCCGCCAGAGGAGCAGCGGCTGTACAAGGTGCGACGAGCGGGCGTGGCGGTTGCGCGCGTGGGGGCCAGGCAGGACACTTAACAAGGGGGTCTCTTGATCGTGCGGAAGGGCCGGCAGCATCGGGTCCCGGAGCAGCCGCCCCGCCCTGCCAGGCTGCCTTGCTCAACGGTTGGGGAAACCGAGGCCTCGATAATCTTAACGCAGTCGAAGGTCGTGGAAGAGCCAGGGTTTGTTCCTGGCTAGCCACCTTCGGCCTGTCGGGAGCCCACCGGGATCCCACTGTCAAAGAGTGGGATGGAACTCGAGGAATGCAAGTGTTGTGTAGAAGATCGGTCAAGATCCCACCAGTGATTCACCCAACCAGTGTTTATCTTTGCCAGCCCCTGAAGTTCTAGAACCACCTCCCCTTCAAGCTCACCTTTTTACTTCAGAAGTCAGCTCCAGTTTTCAGTAAGCCAGGCTGTGGAGTTGGATCCTCATGCTCCAAACCCGAATCAGGCTTCCCAGAAGCATGATGTCAATAATCTGAGCACATTGAGCTTGCTCCAGATTAGAGCCTGGATTCCTGTCTCTAAAGGGCTTTTCCCTTTCATACCCACTGGGCTTTTGCTTGAAAGACCCCTCTGTTGTTCTAGGAACCACAGAGTGTTCTTAATGCTGCTTTCTATGCCTCTCTAGATTATTAAAACTTCTGGCTGACTTATGAGTTGGGAATTCAAGCAATACCCATTTTAAGGTTAAGGTTGATTTTAGAAGAGAGATGGGGGGAACTTGATAGGAGTCAGGGATGAAGCTCTGTTGAGTGTTAACATAGCCTGCATGGAAGCCTAGGTTAGGTCACCAGGCTGGAAAAACTAGGCAATAATCCTATTTGGGAGGTAGATGTAGGAGGATCAGAATTTCAAGAACAAAATACTGTATGAGATTTTTCTCTCCAAAGAAATCCAACTACCTTTTTGAATTTAGGTTTATCTAGAGAACATGGAAAAGCCAGACTCCAGAGCCCTGTGAGTTTGTGTGTGTGTGTGGTACCTTCCTCCCACCCCCCCACCCCCCCCCCCAACCACCCTCCCTTCAGTCCAGATGCTTTGGAGACCGAAGGGATCAGATCCCATGGAATTGTGAACCAATCTATATGGGTGCTAGAAAATGTCCTTGGGTTTCTCTGCTAGAGCTTTTAACTGCTGTAAGCCATCAGTGCGGCCAGATTTGGAAATTCTTGGATACAGTTCTAGAGTATGTGTTTTATACTTAAGGATGGCTCTCCCCAAGTTCCTGGCCAAGAGGCTCTCTTTGGGACCTGTTCCCTTAGGACCTCTCCCCAAACCCTACTTCTCTCTTCAGGACGACCAGCTCCTTGATGATGGAAAAACTCTGGGCGAGTGTGGCTTCACTAGTCAGACAGCAAGGCCACAGGCCCCAGCCACAGTGGGCCTGGCCTTCCGAGCAGGTAAGATGGCTAACCTGCATGGTAGCTAGCATCTGGCAACATCCAAAGATGGGAAGCCTATAGCTGTCCCTCTGAGCTTTCAGGGAATGCCTGAAAAGTCCACAAAGAGCATAAGGTATGTGTCTCCTTGTTAAAAAGCAAAGGATAGGGACTGGAGACATAGCTCGACAATTTAAGGGCTGCTCTTCCAAAGGAGGTGGGTTCCATTCTAGGTCAGAACTGTAATTCTATGTCCAGGGGACTGAAGCCCTCTTCAAGCACCAGGCATGTACACAGAGCAGACTTACATGCAGACAAAAGGCCCATAAACAAAAAATTTTTAAAAATTGAAACACAAACAGGAGGTGTGGAAATTAAAGATGACTTGTAGGTTCCTGGTACCAGCCACATCTAACAGGATTTATTGAGTACTTGGCCTTGTTCCACCTCAGCTTTTTTTTGTTGTTGTTGTTGTTGTTGTTGTTTAGACAGAGTTTATCTATATGGTTTTTGTTTTTAAATATAGACCCAGAGGTTTAGTCCTGGCTGGCCTGGAATTTGCTCTGCCTCCCAGAGTGGGATTAAATGTGCTGGGATTAAATGTGTTCACTGAACCCAGCTCCACCTAATCTTTTCACAGTAGTCTTGTGAGGCTATTGTCTTCACTTGGCCAACTTTGAAGCCGGGACATTAAAGTGCTATGGATGACAGGCACCTTACTTGGCTGGAGCCAGATACCATGCCAGGCTGTGTTTAGCAAATCACTTCTAACTCTTCAGAGATCCACCTGCCTCTGCCTCCAACTCCCCAGTGCTGGGGTGGTTAAAGGTGTGTGCTACTACACCCAGACAGATTGTGCCAGATTTTAAGGACAAGTGATGCAAGCTGGGGAGGTTAGATCACGTTATACCAGTAGTGCGTGCCTTTAAATCTAACTATGCCGAGGCCAGCCTGGCCTACAGAGGGAGTTAGTTCCAGGACAGCCAGGGCAATGTAGAGACCCTGGGGATGGGAGGAAAGGAAAGATTTAATAATTTTATCTTTTGCCTCTGAGAATTTAAATGGGTAGTCCTGGGGCTTGTTTTCACAGTTGTGGACCCAGGGACTGTGTATATGGGGAAGGAAATGTAGAAAAATGGCTCAGCAATTAAGAATACTGGCTTTTACAGGGGGACCTGGTTCAGTTCCCAGTACCCACATGGCAGTTTACAACCGTCCATAATTTCAGTTCCAGAAACCCAATGCCTTTGACCTTCATTGGCATACATGGCACACATACATACATGAAAGCAAAGCATTCTGATAAGAGGCTAAGATGGGAAAAGTAGAATTCCTACTTTTCTTTTTTAGTTTTTGTAAAGTAAATCTCAACTCACCAAGCTATAGCCTTATGTATACCCAATTGTCTCTGCCCCAACCAGCCTGGAATTCGAATCTCCACAGGCACCTAAGCAGGGCCTGCTGCAGGTATCTTTTTATCTTGATAAATATCCTGAGAGTTATCTGCTCCAAGGAAACTGCCTGTGAGTTGACATTGAGGCACTTACAGGACTGGTGAAGATGTACAGGCCAGATGGATTCCCTTTTGCATAGGCTCCTGAGGCTAAACAGTTTGTCTGCTTAAGCTAAGTAAGGTTGTGGTCTCTCATGTCAGCCTTTTTCTCCAGGCTAACATAATTCTGTCAAAGCTAAGGGCAGTGACTTGTGTTTTTGCAACTCCCAATATGGCATTAGATATGGACAAGACTCTGGACCAAAGGCTTTATTACCCTCCTGGCAAATGGAATGTGCTATGACAGGATTTGCAGAAGCACTTCTGGAAGCAGCTGACAGCATTAGGTTTCTGCCACTCAAATGTCCATACTGAAAGATAAAGCAAGCTTCTCAACACTAACTGCTATTAGAAAGGTTTGGCCAATGACATTTTAACTAGACCAGTAACAGGAAGGAGAGAAGTAACAAAGTTAAGAACTATCACTGTATATTTGTAGGTTTATAGGAGATAGCTCAGGTTTGTTTTGTTTTGGTCTCCCCCCAACCTCCAGAAATTTCTCCATGAAGCCTTGGCTGTTCAGCATCTCAGAGATCCACCTGTCTGAGTGCTAAGAATAAAGGTGTAGACCACCACCGGCTGATGGTCAGTTTAACTCTTGCACCACTGGCATTTGTAACCAGAATGGTTAATTGTACATACTGCTCTTAATAGAAAGCAGCTTGTCCACATCCCAGCTCTTTCCTAGTTTTACCAACCAGTAGCATTGAGAGCCAAACCAGGAGTATCCAGGTGGACACAAGCACAGGAGAAGATGGGGGGGTCGGGGTGGGGGAGGTGGGCATTTGTTTTGTACTGACCATGGGCACTGGAAACAAATAGGGCTAAAGAATTTTGAGGTGATAAAGTATTACTTGCCAGACAGGCATGAAGCTGGAGGTCTGGCTCCCCAGCCCTGCATTAAAAAAAAAAAAAAGCTAGGTATGACATATGCCTGTAATCCCAGTTATGGATACATTGGCAAATTTGAGGCCAGTCTGAGATATGTGATCCTGCCTCAAAATAATAAGCAGTTAACAGTGGTAATACCTAGTATTCCCAAAGCAGGCAGGGCTCAGGCTAAGTACTCTGAAGTGACATTTGAATTGAACTCTACTGAGTACCCAGTAGCTGAGAGCCTGAATTTGGCAGCTGTAACAGAAAGTAGTTTGGTGGAATAACAGACTAGTTGGAAAGAGAAGGCCAATGACACTTCATAATGCCTGCCTGGTGCTTTCAGACATTTCTTGGTTTTTCAGTCACTTTTTTGGTATCAAGGAAGTAATAAAGACCCTGGTGGAGGTGATATTCTTGGGTTCTATATCAATTACATGTGATGGGGTCAGAGACAGAGTTCATTAATACCATTGCCAAGTCAGGCAACCAAGGTGGGGAAGGTTATGGCTTGATAATTTTCTACAAGTGAGTGAACACCGAGATCGTCTAGCTCTTTGCCATTCCACAGATGATGCCTTCGAAACTCTGCGCATCGAGCCCTTCTCCAGCCCTCCAGAGCTTCCAGATGTGATGAAGCCACAGGATTCTGGAGGCAGTGCCAATGAACAAGCTGTTCAGTAGGCCCCAGGCCTACCCCCGACCCATTCCCCCAATAAAAAAAGATTGGCTGTCTATCTGGCTGACTTTTCTGTTCACATGGATCTTGCCACAAGTAAAGACTACAGACCAATTAATGCATTTCTCATTTTTATTTGACAGAAAAGTTGCTTTTGCTGTACAGATTTTAAAAAACCAAAATGCCTTAAACAAAGTTGGGGGGAAGAGGGTCTCACAACCTTGTCAAGGGGGTGCAGCAGGGCCAACCCAACTTCAGATCCTTCCTCTTCCAAGAATACAACTTACCAAGTCAGACCATCAGTCACCCAAGAATTTGGGGGACTAGCTCCCTGGATCATTACAATCCGAGGCCTAGATGTCCTAAGCTCTGCCCCTCCCTCAACTCACATTCCCTCCCACTCCAACCCCCCAAAACACATGAACCAGGAAAACTCACAGAGATCAACATTTCACAGGAACAAAAAAAAGGAGGGGGGGGGAGGAGGAAGCTCTCCCCTCAAGATGCCGCCAAGGTTCAAGGGAAGGCATACAAAGACTCCTCCCATGATTCTTCTGGGAAAATGAATACTCATGTCTCCAGAGTAAGAGGTGTGGTGGAATCCAGATTATGGAGACCTGGAACAGAGAAGACAGGTCACCAAATTTGGTTTTGGGGGGCACTACAAATATCCCAGTGCCAACTAACTACTAGCTCTCAGAAGGGCCAGACTTCCAAGGAGACATACCTGGAGGAGCGGTGGCGATTAGACCGGGGACTAGGTGTCTCCTTCCTCCTCTTGTGGCTAGGGGAATGACTGTCCCCTCGCTGGCCTCTCCAGGAAACTCGCTCACTGCTACAAGAGAAGAGAAATTAGGTCCCAGAACACTACCAAAACCTTTTAAGTTTTGCTGACAAATTAATGACTAGATGAGCCAGGTGGTTAGCACCTGCTATAGGCCCTACCTCTGTTGATCCCTTGGTAAGGGTTGGGGCGAGGGCTGTCGACGCTCAACAGGTGAGTAACTGAGGGATCTGGAATCCCGAAGCGAGTCTATTGGCTTCCGAGGACTGCGAGACCTAGGGAGCAGAGTTGGCCTCTATAGCACCACACCCTCCCAAACCCACCAGCCAAGCATTCAGGACCACCCACCCAGGTCCTGACCACCAAACCTCACACCACACAGGGCCAGCCTCAGACCCACCTTTGTCCGCACTCACCCATCCGCCCGCACACCATCCACCGAGTGCCCCAGCGGACAGGGCACAGGGTGCAGCGGGGGATGCAAAGATAAAAGAGTCCCTGCCCTTGGAAGAATTTTGTTTGGTAGTAAAGGAGGTCAACAATGAAGGCACACACGCCCCCTACATAGGAAATAGCCCAGCAGGATGGATATGCATGGGCCTGGGGATCCAGAGCAAGGATGGGGACCTGGGCAGGACAGGGAAATGGCAGGGCAGTCGTCTTGGAGGTGCTGTTTGAATGCAGTCTTGCAGAACGAGTTCACCAGGCAGACAAGGAAATCCCAGGCAGAAGGAACAGCATGTCCAAAGGCATGGGGCTCTCCTTAGACTGCAAGGCGCTGGGTATGGCCGGAGCACGGGGCATGTGTGGGGGCGGGCAGGAGCACAGGGCGGGCAAGGGCAGCTGGTGAAGAGCCTCACACGCCATTCCCGCAGAGGTGGCACTTTATCCTGCAGGCCACAGGGCGTTCCGGAAGGATTTGTGGAGTGAAGGGAAGTAACCAGATGTGCGTTTTAGAAAGATCCCTCTGGCTACGTGTGGAAGAGAATGGCGTGGAGGCAGGGAGACAGGGAGGAGGCTGTGGACAGAGTCGGGAGAAGATGACGGTGGCCAGACCAGAGCCCTGCAGCAGCAATGGGGAGACTTAGAGCTAGAATCTCTGGGACCAGGCTGCTCGTCGGGGGAGGGGGAGAGGGAGGAAGAATCCTATGACTTCCCAGATATGGCCTGGGACCTCAGTTGGATAGTGCAGCCCTTGACCAGAATACAACACTGTGGGAGGATGGGAGGAGTCCAGCACTCCTCCTCCTGTACAACCAGACACAGACGTCCACGAGAGGCACCCCAGCAGGAACCTCACCCAGGGTCCCTTATCTGGAGAACTCACCCCAACCCCCCTTCCACAACAGGCAAGAAAGCACTCACCTCCTCTCGCCAGGGGGTGGCTTCTTGGGGCTTGCAGGTTTGGGTAATGCCTGAGGGCCAGGCTTAGCAGGGGAGGGGGAGGAGGAAGAAGAGGAAGATGAGGAAGAAGAGGAGGAAGAGGAGGAGGAGGAGGAGGAAGAAGAGGAGGAAGAAGAAGAGGAGGAAGAAGAGGAGGAGGAGGAGGAGCTGGAACTGGAGCTGCTAGAGCGCCTCTTCCTTTTGGCCGGGGTTGGTTCCTGAGGGCGTCCCTCTCTAACAGCCTCCTTTGGGACTGGGGTGGGGCTGGGAACCCTGTGAGAGAAGAAAGGTGTTACAAGGAGACAAGATGCCCCAACCCCAACCCTACCTTCCTTGGCCTGGAGGAACGGCAGTGGGGGCGGGGTGCCTGAGAAAGACCCTGGGAAAACACGAAGGCAGGCCAGTGAGCACTTCTCTGGAGCAGTGGCACACAGCTGACCAAACCTCTGCTAACACAAGCAACAGGCTGGGGCCCGAAGCACAAGGGATCAAGGTTAAACCTCAAGAATGTCCCTGATGAAGGATTAAGGCCCCTGGACTCAGATGTGGAAGCTGAAGCTGGGTGATCTCCTTCCTTGGAGAGCCGCAGCTTGGGGAGGCCCCTGTGAGTGCAGGTTGGCTGGGGAGGGGCCGTCCTGCCTGGAGGCAGGGAGAGGGATGGGATGACCTCTGAAGATCCTTCCAGCCCAGGGAGTTCCTCTTGAGGTCTAACTGCCATCCCTCCTGCTGTAAAATTAAGTCCATTTCCTCTAGTTCTGTCCTCTGTAGAGATGGAAAACTTATCATTATCCTCTGGAGAATTAACCTTTGGAGACTTTTATCTGTCCCATTCCTCCCCACAAAGCCCCCACCCAGCATTCTTTCTACTCCCAGCTTGAAGGCCAAGGTCCCCCACACTTTCTCAAAGCCAAGTGCTTGTGACAAGATTTCTCCCTCCCGACTCCCCCACCCATTTAAGTCCCTTCTCCCTAGATCCCTTAATTCCCTCACCTTTTCAGTGCCACCTCAGGTTGAGCAGGAAGGCTGGAGCCCTCTGAGTCACTAGAACTGGAGCCAGAGGAAGAGGAGGATGACGATGAAGATGAAGAGGAGGAGGAGCTAGATGATGATGAAGAGGAGGAAGAGCTCCGACGTTCCTTAGCTGGTTGTAGAGCAGCCAATGCAGAAGGCTGCTGGGCCCCAGTAGAGGCAGGTGGCTCTCCACCTTCGGCATGGGACACCCCAGGGGCAGGGCCAGAAAGCATGCCATTGTGGTCACTAGCAGAGGATGTGGACTTTGCTACAGTCCCAGATGAAAGGGACTGAGACCCTGCTACAGGAGTGGTCTGGGCAACTGAACGAGACTGGTCTGAAAAAGCAGATGGCACAGGGGAACGAGGCCGATCCTGTGCAGGAGGGAGAAGAGATTGCGAAGGAGCCTGGACCATTCTTGAAGCAGGGGAAGGAGCCCGCTCACGCTCAGAGGTCATTCTAGACTGGCTTGGGGCAGATGGTGGTGTTCTGGACCTGGCTCGATCAAGCAATAAAGGTGAGGTTCTGCCACTGACACGCTCATAAGCAGAAAGGGGCACCCTGGGACTGGTGAGATTTGCACCAGACAATGCTGGAGCCATCCTGGAACTGGAGAGATTTGTGGGAGCCAAGGCTGCAGGGGTTCTAGAGCCAGTAATATTCACAGGAGCTGTGCCATGCGCAGATCGAGGACCCACCAGGTTTGCAGGGGTTGGAGCCTGGGGTGTTCTGGAACTGGAGGGATAATTTGCAGCAGTTGGAGGTGTCCCAGAGCCTGAGAGACTCAAAGCTGCTAATGCAGCTGGTGTTCTAGCTCCTGCTAGGTTCACAGCTGAAGCTGCAGGGGCTCGAGGATCTGCAAGGTTCACAGCTGAAGGAGCCACTGCTGTTCTAGGGCTGGCTAAGTTCATGGCTGCAGCAGCAGCTGGTGTTCGTGAATCAGCAAGGTTCACAGATGCAGGAATAGCAGATGTCCTGGCACTAGCAAGGTTCATAGCTGCTGCAGATGCTGCTGGAATCCTGCTAGCAAGGTTGGCAGCTGGGGCTGTTCTGAGGCTCATGAGAGGTACAGGAGCTGGAACCTGGGACATTCTTGCAGCAAGGCCAGCAGCAGACATGGATGGAGGTGGCCGGGCAGTGCCAAGACTGATGGCTGTCAAGGCAAGTGCAATTCTAGACTGAGCATGGTTTTCTGGAACAGATGATCTTGGATGATCAGGAATCCGTGGACCTGGACCATCCATCATTGAGCCACCAGTTTGCTGTAGCACAGACATGGGTGTTCTAGCGCTTCCAAGGGGTTCAAGCATTCCAGGTGATCTACATCGGTCAAGAGGAGTTGGTGACATGCTAGGACGACTAAAGCAACTCATTCTAGAGCTACTGAGTGCTACAGGAGGTGTCCGAGATCCAGAATGATTCCTTGTTGCTGGAGGGGTTGCAGAACGTGAACGATCAGAACTACTTCCAGACGCCGACCGCCTACGGATGGCTGGAGGAGATCTTGTTAAGGATCGCTTGCCCCGAGCTGCCCTAGGAGTGCGAGACCTAGAACGGCGGCGGATAGCAAGGGGTGAGCGGCTTCGAGATCGCTTGCGTGGCAACAGTGGTGTCCGAGACCTAGAGCGTCTCCGAATCGCTGGAGGAGTTCGAGACCTGGAGCGGCGTCTTGTCACTGGAGAGGTTCGGGAACGGGACCGCCTACGGGTGACCGGAGATGTTCGAGACCTCGATCTTCTCCGGGTGACTGGGGATGTCCTGGATCTTGATCTTCTTCTGGTAACAGGTGAAGTTCTGCTTCTAGATCGCCTCCTGGTTACTGGTGGAGTCCTGGATCTGGACCTTCTGCGAGTCACTGGAGGAGTCCTAGAACGAGAGCGACGGCGAGTTGTTGGTGTCCTGGACCTAGAACGTCGACGAGTTACTGGAGGTGTTCTGGACCTGGTTCGCCTTCGACTCACTGGGGATGCTCTTGATCGAGACCTACGCCTATTCACCGACCTTGACCGTCTCCTACTCACAGGTGAGGTCCGAGATCTGGATCGACGTCGGCTGATCAGTGGTGTTCTAGACCTGGATCGCCGATGCGTAGCTGGTGAGGCTCGAGATCTAGAGCGCTTCCAAGGAGCTGGTGATGTACGTGATCGAGATCGCTTCCGGCTGGTCAAGGGTGTCCGGGAGCGGCCTCTTCTGCGTCTAGAGGAAGTTCGAGAACTCTCCTGTCTGGTAGGTGATCTTGAATGGTAACCAGAACCACCTCTCCGTCTCCGAGTAACCCGTGATCTAGACCGACTCCTCTGCCTTCTTCGTGATGTTGACTGAGATGATCCAGATCTATCTCTGCGTCTGGTTGTTCTGGTTTTCTCTCTGCGTGAGCGAGATCTGGATCTTTGGAGTCCACGAGGTTTGGGCGAAGGAGACCGTCCTCTCCTTGAAGTTGTCTTGGTACGGGGAGAAGAAACTGAGCGCCTCCTCCGTGAGGACCTCGACTTTTCAGTTGGCTCTGGTGAAGATACCGAAGGACTTCTTCTGCGTCTTGGGGGAGTTCTGGAACGGGTTTCTGGTGATGAGGAGGCAGACCGGCTTCTACGAGACACTCTAGCCTTTCTGGTTAGCTCAGGAGATGACCGGGAACTCCGGCGTCGAGGTGGTGTGCGAGACTTTGTCTTTGGCTCCATTGAGGATCTGGAGCCTCTTCGAGCAGTTCTGGATTTGGGGGGGTGTTCTGGAGAAGACTCAGAACTACTGCTTCCTTCAGGGGAAGGGCCTCTCTCTTTGCTTGACGAACCTGACCTACTACGTCTGGGCAGGGCCCGAGGAGCAGGTATCTTGTGTTCAGGAGAAGAATCAGTACCACTCTGAGCCCTCTGTAGCACTCTGGGCTTATCTTTCATTTCAGGAGATGAGCCAGACCTACTGAGCCTGGGAGAGTGTCGAGATTTGCTGTCAACCTCTGGAGATGATCCAGAGTGACTCCTCTGTCTGAGAGGAGTTCGAGTCTTGGGTTTAGAATCTGGAGAAGAGTCTGACTCACTTCTTTCCTGTGGGGACGCACTGGGTTTTCCATCAAGCTCTTGGGAAGACCCAGATCGACTTCTTTGGCCAGGAGAGGTCCTGGCCAGAGTTTTCTGTTCTACTGATGATTCTGACCCACTTCTTTCTCTCTGAGGGGTGACACTCTTGTTGTTGCGTTCTGGGGATGATGGAGAATGACTTCGGGCTCTAGGAGTCTGAGGCAATGCTTTTGGTTCTGGAGAAGAGTCACATTCACTTCGTCCCCTGGATGGGGTTTGAGGTGTATCTTTGATCCCAGGAGAGGACCCAGATAGGCTATGCCTCGAAGGAGTCCCAGACCCATCTCTAAGTCCTGGAGAAGACCCAGACCGGCTTCTCCTAGATGGAGTTCTGGGTAAGCCATCTTTCAGTTCAGGAGAAGACGCAGAACTACTTCTTTCTCTTGAAGGTGTTCTCTGTTGTACAGTCTCAAGTACAGGCGAAGATACACTCTGACTTGAAAATATTCCTACCTTTTCCACTACTTCTGGGGATAACTCAGAACTGCTGCGCCTAGAGGACCTCGTTGACTGCTCTTTCATGTCCAGAGATGGATCTGCCTCTGTTTGATTAAGAAATGGTCCATTCAATTCTTCTTTAACCTCAGGAGAAAATCCAGTATTTACTTCTGAAACAGGGCCTGAGTTTCCAAACTCTAAAGGTGACTCAAAGCTATTCTCCCTGGGCGGAGAATGAGATAGTTCTTTATGTTCTGGAGAAACTTGTGGCCCACCCCAACATGAAGCCACTGCAGGGATTTCTGCTACTTTTGAAGGTTGTGATTGGCTTTGGTCAAGAGCAGACAATACAGCAGGCCTTTCTATTTCAGGAGATGACTCAAAGTTACTTGCAGGTATTTCTTTATGTTCTGGAGATAAACTAGGTAGAACTTGGCTTAAAGGTTGCTCTGATTTTTCTACTTCCATTAATTCATCTTGACTTGAATTAGGTAACAAACTTTTTTGGTCTCTTGTGCCCGGGGGTGACCCAGCTCCACTTCTTTCCTTTAAAAGTACTCTAGGTGTGTCTTTCAGTACTGTGGAGGACTCAGGCCTATCTTGTACAGGACTAAATTTGTCTCTTGGTATACAAGATGATGCAACATCCTCTTGAATTAAACCTAGTCTCTCTTTTAATTCAGAAGGCTCCAATCTGCTCTGTACCAGAAGAGACTTAGTGTCTACTAAAGGATATAGGCTAGACTCAGGTTTAGTCTTACTCTGCTCAGGAGACATTCCTGACTTCAGCTTTGGATCTGTTGATAGTTCACTTTCATCTTGTTTTACTGGCGATCTGGCTGTCAGCTCAGTGACTGGAGATGAAGATCTGGAAAGGCTACCCTTAGGAGATGTTTGAGATTTGCTCTGCAGCGATGGAGATTCCAAGTGAGTCTGTCTGACTTCTGGACTAGAAGTATCTGGCCAAGTTTGAGATTGTCCTTTCTGTTGCACAAATGAAGAGCTAAAACAGCTTTCTCCTGGTAATATACTACTAGGTGTTATACCTGGACAGAGGGAAAAATATCCAGAGCTTCCTGTTGGTGAATTCTTAGACTTCTGCGGACAGGGTGACTTTGATCCAGAAAGATTTTGATCTGGTGGAGTCTGGAGCATGCCTTTTGGATATGGCGATGTAGACCCTGAGTGTCTCAGTGGTGTTCCCAGTTCCATTCTGGTATCTGGTGAGGAGGATCTAGAACGGCTATGTCTTAACAATCTAGAGTCTACCTTAGGGCAGGGAGATACTGATCTGCTTTTCCTCTGAGGTGTCCTAGATGCCACTCTACTAGGACTTGGAGAAGATGAGCTAGAATGGCTTCGTCGTCTTGGTGACATTATTGTCTTCACTTTGAGTTGTGGAGATGACGACCTAGATGGACTCTGTCTTGGGGGTGTGCTAGATTTCACTCGAGGAGAAGACCCAGAGCAACTTTGTCTTGATGGGGTCCTTGATTTTACCTCACCATCAGGTGATGATTCAGAACGGCTCTGCCTCTGTGGTGTTGCACAGCATTCATCGGCCTGCATGTTTGTTACAGATCCTGGTCTTGGTGGTGTTCCAGATTTTACTTTAGGCTGAGGAGAATTTGAAAGACTGTGTCTTGGTGGTGTTTTAGACTTCTGTTTAGGTGGAGAAGAACCAGAACGACTTCGCCTAGTTGGTGTCTGTGACTTTTGTTTAGGACATGGAGAGGAACCTGAAAGGCTTCGCCTCAAAGATTTTGCTTTGGATCGTGGTGAAGAAAGAGACCTGCTCCGTCTTGAGGAAACATGAGATTTTTTCATTTCTGGGCTTGAGTTAGATCTGCTTCTCCTCTGAGATGTTCTAGATTTGTTCTTCCTCTCTGAGGATGAGCCAGATCGTCCTCTTCTTTGTGGTGTTCTAGAGTGAGATCTTCCACGTCTCACAAGACTTCTACTGCGAGATCGTCGTCGTGCTGGTGTTCTGGACCGTGACCTCCCTCTCCTGGCTGGCGTTCTAGACCGAGATCGACCACTTCTTCTGGCTGGCGTTCTAGACCGTGACCTCCCACTTCTCCTAGCTGGTGTTCTGGATCTAGATCTGCCACTTCTCCTAGCTGGTGTTCTGGACCTAGACCTACCACTTCTCCTGGCTTGGGATCTACTTCGAGACCTCCTTCGAACTGGTGATCGTGTCCTAGACCTGCGCCGAGCGGGTGTTCTCGATCTAGACCTGCCCCTACGAGCTGGTGTTCTAGACCGAGACCTACGCCTGGTAGGTGTTCTGGATCGTGATCTCCGCCTGGCAGGTGTTCTAGACCGAGACCTACCCCTTCTAGCTGGCGTTCTAGACCGGGATCGGCCCCTAGTGGCAGGAGATCTAGAATGTGATCTGCCTCGCCTTGCTGACCTAGACCTGCCTCTTCTCTGGGTATTTCTGCTCCTGGACCAGCCTGGCCTCTGAGGAGATCTTGATCGGCCACGCCTCTGGGGACTTCTAGATTTTCCCCACCTCTGTGCAGATCGCGACCTTCGCCACTGAGGGGACCGGGATCTGGAATGACCTCTCTTGGTAGGGGTTCTGGATCGAGATCGTCCCCTCTTAGTGGCAGGACTACGAGACCTCCCTGCTCTATGAGATGGGGTATGAGAATGAGATTTATCTCGCTTTGCTCTGCCATGTGAGCGATTCTTAGATGTAGGTGAAGAAGAAATCTCTCGTCGGGACCCAGGAGCTGGTGTGGGTTTAAGACTTTCAGGAGAAGAGCTGGCATGCCGAGAAACTCTGGTAGGTTGAGGGGATGGTGGGCAGCTCTCTGAGGAAGATGACTGGGGAGGTTTCTCAGGAGACTTAGGTGGTGAACAACCCCGAGTTGGGGAAACCTCAGATGAGGGGTTAACTGGCTCCTGACTGGAAGGGATTGCTGCAAGGGGTCGTGGGGAGTCGCCATGTTGCTCAACAAGGAGCGGAGTAGGGGCAGGTAGTTCTGGCCCTGTGCTGCTCCTTTCCGGAGAGGGGCTAGGTCGAACTGCAGATTTCTAAGAGTGAAAAGAAAAGTAGGAATAGTAATAAAACACAAAAATGTCATTATCACCCATAAGATACACACAGTTTCTAATAAAATTTTACTCTATATATCTCTTAAGACCAACTGACCCTTTCCTCACCCATAGTTATACTCTGTAACAAGACAATATGCAATGCTTAGTGGGGAGCCACTAAGATAGCTTAGTGGGCTACAAACCATCAGGCCCATGTAGTGGCAGAGAAAACCTACTCTGCAAAATTGTTCTATGACCTGCACACATGCACCCATCACATGCACACACACAAAATAAATGCATTTTTTTTACAGTGAGAAAATAAAACTAGCAGGGAGGAAACCTGACTATATGGACAGTCTCTAACCTCAAGTAATAATTCAGAGAAATGAGAAAATAAAAACAATGCCTTACCAACAAAATACCATCTGCCCTGTGGTATGCCTTAGAGACAGATAGCCCTGTCTCCATTTTGCATACTGGGGTTACAGATGGGCCACCAGTCCTCACAGCTGCATACCATTTAATCATCTACTGAGTCATTTCCCATGGTTTATTATCTCCCCCCCCCCTTTTTTAACTTTGTACACGGTTCTCTTAAACTTATTCAGTATCTTTCGATGAGTGTTTTTAATTCATCAGGTCAGTCATCTCCATCGCACTTTTTTTTTTTTTTTTCTTTTCGAGGGAAGGAGTCTCGAAGTATGTGTGGGTTACAAATGAACACTACCACACTACCCAAAAAAAGGTATAATTAAAAAGAGAAAGCAGTTTGAGTGACAGTAACTTTACACCTGATATGGATTGACTTAAGTTAAAATATCACAAATGGGCACAAGGTTTTAAGGAGTATGATTTGTGTTCAAATTTACCAAGAGGGGCCTGGCATGGCCATATATGTATTTAATCCCAGTACTTGGGAAGCAGAAGCAGGTGGAACTCTGAGTTCAAGGCCAGCCTGATCTATATAGTGAGTTGCAGAACAGCCAAGAGCTATGTAAGGGAACCCTGTCTCAAAAACAAAAATACTGACCAACAGACAATGAGATGGTATTTGCAATATAAGCCTGGTAACCAGAGTTCAAGCTACAGAACACATATAAGTAGTTGTCCTTTGACCTCCAAAACACACATAACACATTTGTCTTCCCCTCATACACACACACAAAAATTAATTCACCAAGGTCTTACAGGAATAGGCTAACCATAAAAACACCTTAATTATAGAAAACACCATAAACACCATAGCAAGCAACTAAGTTTTCTAAGATGACCAACTAGTAACTTATCTTTGAATGAGATACAACATGGGAGATATTAGGTTACATTTAATTCTAATTGAAACCAGTAGAAACAATCAGCTACAGAACTAGAATAGAGGATTATAAACAGGAACTACTAAAAATATCATTCCTTCATGTTTTCAGATTGGTGGCATCAGATCAAAGGATTGAAAAATGTAGTAACTCATGACAAGCATACAATAAAAAGGGAATACAGATACATGAAATAGTAAAGTTAAAATAATTTTTAAAAAGCCTTTTGTTGGGCAGAAGATGACAAAACATCATCCTTTGTCACAATTCGACGCACATGTTGTGCCACTTCTGTGGCTCTAAGGTGCCTACCACCATCTTCAGAAGTTGACCTAAGGCAAATGTGGCTATTCTGTCAAGCACAAGAATAACTGGAGTCCCAAGACTAAGAGAGACAAAGTACTACTGTGCTTGGGTGGATGAGGCGCCTAAAATTGTTTTATCACAGATTCAAACATGGATTCCTTGAAGGAACAACACCTCAACCCAAGAGGGCAGCTTTAGCTGTTGCAGCATCTAGTTCATCTTGAGGATTTAGTCACAGCCATAAAATAAATGTTCTCGTTTCAAAAAAATGAAAAAATCTTTTGTTTCACTGTATCGATATAAACAAACTACTGATATAAAATCTACTACTAACCACTGAAGTTTCATTTTGAAGACTTCACCATTTAGTGGTTCATAACTCTTAAATACTTGCAGATGGTGACTGAATGAGGAATGTACGACTCGGTACTCACATATTTCTCAGCAGTTGTTTATAGAATGTTTAGAGATGGACATCATGCACCACAAAACCTGACAACATTGCTGAGTCCTAACTCAGAACTCTCTTCTCATTCTGTATCTGCTTTGAATACTGTCCAAAAATCTTCAGATTTGCTTACATTATCAGTCTGTTTCTCTGAAACCACCACCCAATTCACTCACACACACCCACACTCTTACTGCTTTCTATAGATGCTTGCCAATCTTGATCTCTGAACCTGACCATAATCTAAAGGACAGGATTTTTGTCTTAATAAACTATACTATTTATCATACTTGCCCATTTAAGGGGCATCCCTGAGTAAAACCCTGCAACCCAATGAACACCTACCAACTCAGAACATACCTCCTTCTTATCTTTGTCTTCATAAGGACTGCTAGATTGCTTTGTAGAGGGGTCTGAGCTACTAGGCTGTTGTATGTTGGCACCTGGTTCACTAGAAGGTGCATCTCCCTCCCCTTGATGCCCTGAAGCAAGGGGAGGGCTTTGCCCAGTCAAGGCTGTTGTATGCATTTTAGCAGCAGCACTTCGAGACCTGTGAGTTAATGGAGGGCAGGGGAGACCAGGAAAATCAGCTCAAGGAAGAATAGAAAACCCCCTCCACCCCCAGCTGGCAATACACTTTCCTATATGTAAAAACCTTTTTCCAAAAAAAAAAAAAACCAAACAAACAAACAAAAAAAAAAAAACCCAACCAACCAAAAACAAACCAAACCAACAAACCAAACCAAACAAACAAAAAACAACAAAACAACAAAAAACCCTTCTGGGTCACATGACTCAATTCATTTTCAAAAATGGAAATACAAGTCCTTTTTTGTTGTTCTATTTCTTCCCAATATAATCCAAATCCAAAATAATGTAAGTCCCTCTGCCCCATTATTCACCACCCTCAAACATACCCAAACCTTCCACCCAGGCCCTTCCCTACCCACTTCATTCACAACTCACCTCTGAGCCCACCTCCTTCAGGAAGCCTTCCCCGATTAAGGAAGCCAGGGTAAGGACTCCTTCCTCCCCCAGACACCACCAAACCAGCAAACCACCCCCGCCCTATTCTGGCAGTCCATATACATCATAACAAACAAAAAATAAAAATAAAAAAGACAAGGGGAAATGTATATGTCTGTCCATCCTGTTGCTTTAGCCTGTCAGCTCCTAGAGGGCAGGGACCGTGTCTTCGGAATGGTCTGTGCAGCGCCTAGCACACCGTGGGCGCTCAATAAATATTAAATTGATTAACCCATCATTCCCTCTCCCTCCATTCCTCCTGGACTACCCCTTACCGACTACGCGAAGTATCAGAGGAAGAAGCAGAGTCAGCAGAAGTTGACCGATGAGCTCGACGGCTCTTAGGAGCTGGTGTTGTACTTCGAGACCTGAAAGAAAACCACCACAAAGCTCAGGAGACCGTCATACCTATCGTGAATTCTCTAAATTTCTTTTTAAAAACAAAATTGGCTGTGCATGGTGGGCCCTGCCTTTAATCTCAGGACTTGGGAGGCAGAGTCATGTCAATCTCTATTAGGTGAGGCCAGCTTCATCTACAGCATGGGTTCTATAATAGAACTACATAAAAAGACTCTCCATCAAAAATATATTTTAAAAATTAGTTAAAGTAAGTATGTAGAATGAAGTCAGAACACAAGTTAGTTATAGGAATTCATTCTCCCCTTCAACCATCTAAGTCCCAGAGATAAAACTCTGGTCTTTAGGTTTGGTAGAAAGGGCCTTCACATCCTGAGCCAGAGAACCCACTCAGTTTTAGAGTTTTCTTCAACACCCCATCTCTCAATCCTTAAGTGCTGTCAGTCAATGGCACAATTAATTTCAATCCTTCCCCAAGGGAGGCATTTTTCTATTTCCTCCAAATACACTTACCGTTTCCTCTTCTTGTCCTTTGATTTACGTTTGCTTTTTGGAGTAGGAGACCTAGAAAAGAAGGAAATGTTGTTTTAAAAGTATTTTTAAAATAGTTAATAAAATCCGAATCCGAAGTGAAATGGAAATAACGGCCTAAGTATTATTGATAACAAGTAGGTTAAAGATTGTGTTCTACTAAATAGAAAGGGGTGCTGGGGGGAGACAGACACATCTTACAGACCAAATATAGAGAAGTCATCAACAGTAACTCACCACTCCCATGTGCTACTATGTCTCCCCTGAGAACCAACAAGCTTTCTTACCTGTGTTTTCGTTTCTTGGACTCAGATTCTGACCTGTTTGTGAAAAACAGAGAAAATCATTACCCACGCCTACCCTCCAACTTAAGAGCTACCTCCAATCACTCCCAAGAACTTCCACCCTAGCTAGAGGTGGTAATGTACGTCTTTAATCAGCAGAGGTAGACAGATCTCTGTCAAGTTAAGAGGCCAGTGTGATCTATATTTTGAATTCTAGGACAGCCAAGACTATGTAGAAACCCTGTCAATTTTAAAAAACAAAACAACAAAAAGAACTTTTCACCTCATACCTGTGTTTCTTCTTCTTTGAACTCTTCTTCCTCTCCCGTCGAGGAGAACTGCTCTCTGACCTGCTAAAATGAGTTCAGAAGCAAGTCATTCTACTTGGCTCTCTTTCTGGCTGTCACATCTACAATTCTTGAAAATGCCTCAAAAGCAAAGAAAAAAACCAACACCATCAACGCCCACACTTAATTCACTTCTACATTCAATCAATAAACATAAAATTCAAATCCAAAATACTGCTACCTCTTTTGGCTGGGCTATAGAGTCAATCATTTCCCACTAAGTATACACATTTCTTCTCAGCTGAAACCTGAAAAGGAATTCTGTCCCTTTCAAGTGTAATTTGAGAATCCCTGCAATTTGATTCTCTGCTACCTGAGAGTAAACTCAACTTCTAAAAGTGCAACAACACGCAGTTCCCCCTGGATACTAGTATAACTTTCCAATCAACTGACCGTCCTCTATCTTTCTTCTTTTTCTTCTTCTTTTGCTTTGGAGTTGGTGAGCGAGAACTGCTGGTCTCTCGAACGAGGCTGAGAAAAGGCAAAGAGATTCTAGGTACCAAATAATACAAACTTCTTTGTAACATTTTACCCTAGGGGCTAGAGAGATGGCTCCAGAGGTCCTGAGTTCAATTACCAGCACTCACAAGATGGCTCACAATAATAGAAATCTGATACCCTCTTCTGGCATACAAGCTCTATATGCACACAAAGCACTCATATACATTTATATATATATATATATCAATCACCCTAATGAATATACTACCCCAATGAATGCTTGCAACAGTTCACTGATAACTTCCACCTTAGGACAACTGCTACACGCCAAATTTTTTGTGCTTGAAAACTTCAGAATTAAAAAATTTAAATTTGCCAAGAAGTGGCGGTACACACCTTTGATCCCAGTGGGGGAATTGGGGGTGGGGGGGGTGGTGGAGGTGAATCTTTTGAGTTTAAGGCCAGCCTGGTCTACAAAGTGAGTTCGAGGACAGCCAGGGCCACACAGAGAAATCCTGGGGGGGGGGGGGGAGTGAGGATGTAAATACTGTATGTGCGTGCATGTGTGCGTCTTAAGGTAGGTCTCACTATATAGCCCCGACAGTCCTGAACTACCTATTGCAGAGCAAGGTGGCCTCAAAACACAGAGATCCTCTTGCCTCTGAAATGTTGAAATTAAAGTAATGTGTCACCTAGTTTTATTAATTATTTTGAGAAAGGGTCTTACTACATAACCCTGGCTGTACTGGAACTCAGAGATCTGCCTGCATCTGCCTGGAGTACTGGGATCAAAGGCATACACCACAACACCCAGCTTAATTCTTTTTTAAAAAAATAAAAATAGGAACTGGAACGATGGATAAGCAGTCAAGGGCACTGGCTGCTTTTCTAGGGATCCATTCCCAGCACTAAGGCAACTCTGAACCATCTGCCACTCTATCACCAAGGGATCCAATGCCCTCTTCTGGCTTACAGGAGCACCAGGGACATGGCACAAAAGCATACATGTTAAGCAACAGACTCATACATGTTTTTAGAAATAAAAAAATAAAAATAAATGGGGGCTGGAGAGATGGCTCAGAGGTTAAGAGCACTGACTGCTCTTCCAGAGGTCCTGAGTTAAATTCCCAGCAACCACATGGTGGCTCACAACCATCTGTAGTGGGATCTGATGCCCTCTTCTGGTGTGTCTGAAGAGAGGGACAGTGTACTCATATATATAAAATAACAAACAAAAAATCTAAAAACCAATAATTTTATGGTTGGGAATCACCACAACATGAGGATCTGTATTAAAGAGTTACAGCATTAGGAAGGTTGAGAACCACTGCTCTAGTGTATTCTAGAAGTTTCTTAGTGTAATCTTCTCTTCTCTCCCTCTGATGCAAAATGGGCTCACAGGTTGTGTCAATCAAGGCAAGAGCAGCTGCTGGTTAAGTCAGGAGTCACCTCTACCCATGGTGGTACAGACAGAGGCATGTTCCCAAAGGGATCAAAACCAGGGCTCTTAGCTGAGCATGGCACTGCACACCTTTAATCCCAGCACTCAGAGCCAGAAGCAGGCAGATCTCTCAAGAGTTTGGGGCCAGCCTGGTTTCCATGGCAAGTTTCAGGCCAGCCTCAACTACATGTAGAGACTTTGTCTCAACAACAAAAAACAAACAAACAAAAAAACAAGAAAAAAAAAACCCATCTGTAATGGGATCTGATGCCCTCTTCTGGTGTGTCTGAAGACAGCTACAGTGTAGTCACACACATAAAATAAATAATTTTTAAAAATGACCTAAAAATAACACAATTTGGAAATAATCCAGGAGTCATAGCAAATGAATGCCATTAATCTCAACAGTTAAGAGGCAGAGGCAGATAGATCTCTGTGATTTAGAGACCACCCTGTTCTACATAGTTCCAGGGACAGCCAGAGCTACATAGTGAGACCATCTCATAAAAAACCAAAGTTTGGAAATAGTCTTCTAGTAATAACATATCATAAAAGTATTTTTAACCAGGAGGCAGATTCAGGCTTCTCTCCTGAGTACCTGTATGGTTTGGGAGGCTCAGGAGCTGTTTGCTTAGCCTCTCGAGCACGTCGCTGAGGATCAAAAGAACTGCCATCCACATAGGAATCACTGATGCCAAAGGCAGCACGGAGTCGTTCATTCTTCTTCTCATTCAGTTCTGCCAACTGATGGGTCTCAGTTACCCTGGAGAGAGCAAAGGTCAGAGGCCTAATTCAGTTATACAAACAGCTAGGCTTGGGACTAAGGAAGATGAAGGTAAAACTAAGTCCCACCCAGGTAAAGAGAAAAGGCAGCAGTAGCTCTAACTGCATAGATCCCAAAGAAGGAACAAAGAGAACAACACTCACACTGGCCTCTGCCCTGGGGTTTCTTCCTTGCCCCCAGGGTTCACATCCTTTTCCAGCAACATGAGTCGAAAGGTCGCCACTTTTTCCTGAATTTGCTGCTCTTCGTACCTAAAGAATAAATCCCTTCAAGGTTAGAGCATGACAGGAGTTTCCCCAAGTCCCAATTTTTAGTTGCTCCCTTTTCCAATAGGGTCCTTTTTCCTTCTCCATGCACACAGTATTTTGTATTCACTGTCACTCAAATAGTTCCTTAAGTTTTCCTGATCTTTCTCCACAACACTCCTTCCTTCTCTGCACTATGCTCTCTAGAACAGTGGATTTTAAACATGCTACAATTCAGGTGCCAAGAGAGGACGGCTTGCTGGTGGAGTTCCCAGTGCTCCTTCCCAACTTCAACAAGAATAGATCTTTTATTTCCTGGGACTTCAAGGAAGACAAAATGTATAAAAGGATACCACTGCTCAAGTTTGAAAACCACTGCTCTAAACAGTTTTCTGCCTGAATGTGCTCCTTTTCCAAAACTTCACTTCTGACAACTCATGATATCCTCTATTCAAATTCTCTTTCAATTCCAATCTTCTGCCTTTGCCACCTTCCACAGCCGCAATCCTTCAATCCACCTGCCTTTCTCTTCCTACCAATAACAACATCTGTCAGGTCACCTAGCTCTACTTTATGCTCCTTTCCCACACAGCACATTTTTTTTCATTCATGTTCCCCTTCCCCTTCATAAACTTAGCTAAGTAATTCAGACCCTCTTATGCTACTAATATTCCAGACAGTTTCCTTGACATCCCACTATGCACTGACCCATGCCTCTTTCTTCTCAATTCTTCAAGCTCATTTTCTTTCTCTCTTACAACTTCTCTTTAAGACTCTTTCAACCAGCTCTAGTTTCTTTCCACACATCCCACCTAACACCCAAACTAAGCACTCAGTCAGTGCTTGGCTTCTCCCCACCCATTCCCTCACCCCTGCTCTTCCATCATCTCCTCCAGCTCGAGGCATCGCAGCTCCACGCGCCGCTTGCGCTCGTGGTCCAGGATGTCAGGATTAGGTCGCTTCACCAGGGCAGCCTCCAGGCGCCGCAGTTCCTCCTCTCCCTTGTAGTCAGGCCGCTCACCACGGCGGCCCCGCACCAGGGACAGGTTGCGCTGAACGTAGCCGTTGGTGCCGCTGCCCCGGGGCGTCGGCAGCCCGATCCCGTTGTACATGGCCCTGTGCCCAGGGGGCACCACCGCTCCTGAGGGGGAGCGGGGAGACACCAGTCAGGCTCCTGGCTCCAATCTAACTACTTACCACATCTCCCACATCCCTGGCTCTCTTACTTTAGTTCAACACTTAGTCTCACACTGAATCTCCATTAGCAAAATGTTTCCTCAGTCCAATCGTCTACAAACAAATGCCCCCCTTATCCTCCCCACACTCCGCCCTTCCTTTCTCACAATGTACTTTCAAATTCTAAGCCATTCTTCTTCGTACTTATATTTCCCTCTACTCAAAGAAAACAAGAATCCAGTTTCTCTCAAATCTCTCCACACTATCCCTTTATTCTTTGGCCACAAAACACACAAGTAGTATCTTCACCAAGTACTCTGAATGTAACTGCTGGTAACCAAGAACTCCAAACACACAACAAACACCGTGGATCAGAATCACCTAATAAAAGCCTAAGTCCATTTTCAAAGCCTCCTTCAATAAATATTTAAGCTAACTTGAACAAACACAACATGGATTAAACAGTCCTAGATATCTACATAAACTGGCTAGTTAACATACACCAAGTGTCCTATGCAGTCTCATACCCAAACTACAGGCAAGCAAGCACATCAGAAACACAGAAACCAAGGACGTGTAAGCTTATACTTCACCCGAGGAAGGTGAGCCATCTCTTTGATTCCAAATATTCATAGCTCCTACCGAATACAGTGATTTTATTATTTTAGTTTCCTTCCCAGTAAGGTTTATCACATGGCTTGCAGCTCCTCCAAGTTTGGCTAGCTCTTGTTACATATTGCCTGTTTTCAACTCTGTCTAAACACCAGTTTTTTCTCTGTTCCAACTGTTGTCATACTTTCTCTACAAGTACCTAGAAATGTTCAAATCCCACACCTTTAATGTAAAAGTGTTGACTTTCAATCGATGAATTCCTGTTCTGGCACTCCCATTTTTTTCTAAGTCCTGCTTTACTCTTCAATTTAACACTGTTTTCCTGTAAGGTTCTACCTTTTCATGTTGTTCCAAGCTCAGCATTACTAAGAACTCCCAAGCTCCAGTTTTTTGGACTGTATTACTCATTCTCTATTCCCTTCACTATGTTTTACTTTTTTCCTCCAACACATTTTCTCCAAAATAGGTTCTCAAACATGGGCAAGAACACTAGCATCAAAACACAACCACACACACACCAGGGGAAAGTAGAGGTTAGTAAAAACAGATAGAAGAGATGGAGCTGGATGAAATTCCAGTAGTACCATATCAATGCCCAGATGAAAAACAAACAACAACAACAAAAAAAAACAACTACTGAAGTGTGTTGCCAGGCTCTGGTGGCACTACTTTTAGTCCTAGCATTTGGGAGGGCAAGGCAGGTGGATCTCTTGAGTTCTAGGCCACTCTGGTCTATATAGCAAGTTCCAGAAGAGCCAAAGTGTGAAAAAAATAAAATAAAATAAAGGAAGCAAACACCCAGATGTACTTTTGCCCCATGCCATCCTCAAGCCTATCCTAAGTCCTACTCAATCTCAACAGCTAACACAAGAGAAAACAAAAAAACAAAAAAAAAACCAAAAAATCAAGAAAGGTAAATCTAGGAAAGTCAAGAATAACAGAAGGCTGTATCTAAGAAATGCAAAACCTTTTTTACAGCCAAAAAATTCTAATGTTTCTGTAGTACCTTCCAACAACCACTCTTAAAAGTCTTGAAAAAAGAAAAACCAATCCTTCCTTCCTCACTCTAGGGCTTATATTGCTTTCTCCCATCTTGGGTCCGTTGCAAAAAGCTTCTAACAGTCCTAACCATTCACTCATACTTCCACCATGTCACACAAAAATCCTCCCACAACCTAACTGAAGAATGAAAGCTAAGCAAAAGGTAGTAAAATCAGTTTGGAGAATTTTCAGGGAAGAGCTAAAGGGGATATGGGGGGGGGGGGGTTATGTTACATCCCAGCATCCAGAAACAGTGCTCAAAACGCTAAAAGAGAAAACCACAACAACCAAAACCAGGAAGCACTTAAAACAAGAGCCCAAAGCATGCAAGCCTCTCAAAGAACAGATGGCAAGGGAGGAAAATTTATCAGAATGCCAAAATACAAAGAGGTAGAAATTTAGTGAACTCCGATATTCAAGAAACAGCTACCGAGAGAACAGCAATGATCAAGGAAAGGGATGTTGAGTAAAAAATACAGAGAACTCAGCCGAGACACTATTAACTGCACAGGCACCACAAAACATTAACAAGCAACAGTGTTAATCCAGGAAGAGAGTTAACCTAAGCCCACTCCCAAGAGAAAAGGCAATAGTTTCCTTTTGAATCTTTAATTCAGAGACATACTAAAATAACAGTAAAATGGAAACAGCAAGGAAAAATTTCATCGCCAAGTAATAGCTGACACAAGCCAGGCTGTTAAGTCAAGAAATTTTTTCCCCATCGAAAAAGCTCCAAAAGTCTCCCTAGCTTTAATATTTGAGGAGACTTTTTAAAAAGCGGGATAGGAGCCAGACGTGGTGTCTCCTGCCTTTAATCCCGCAGAGACAGGCAGATCGCTAGAGTTCAATGCCAGCCTGATCTACCCAGTAAGTGCCAGGACAACCAAAACTATTTAGAGGCCCTAGCTCATAAAACCAAATGGTAAAAAAATAAACAAAATAGCAGGGTTGGAAGGCGCGCACTGGTCCTCCTTTTACTAGCAGACTACTTTCGCGTTTTATTTTCCTTACTTTTTAAAAAGGCTTGGGGATTCCTCCCCCACCTCCACCCCCGCCACCTCGCACACACTCACAGCCTCTGATACTAAGAAGGTTTAAATCCGGGCCTCCTAAAGTTCAAGGCCTCCTCCCAGCGCCCACTGGGCCGCCCAGCCTATTTTCGGCCTTGAGGATGGGGGAGGGGGCGAGCGGCGCCCCGCAGTCTATGCTTCTCGGGCCGTTTCTCAGGCCCCTAATAGGGGCCGGGGACCCACGCCAGAGTCGATCGAGTAGAGATACCGGCAGGTCGGAAGCTCAGGCGAGGGACAAGTGCCCCGGCTGCTGCCCCCTCCCCGCCACCTGAAAGACGGAAGAGGGCGACCGCGAAATGATGGCCTCCTCAGCCTCAGGTAGAGCAAAGGCGAGACTCGGAGCCTCGCGCAATGCTGTCTCATCGGGGGCGCGCGGACGAGAACAGGCGGCGGCGCGCGCCGTTGTCATGTGTGGGGGAGGGGCGGAGGAGTTGAAGGCCGCGCACGACGGGGACCGCGGAAGGGGGAGAGGGGGGAGGTAAGAGAGGGCGTCCGCGCCGGGTGAGGTGCCGAGCACGCGTGCGCGCGGAGGCCTGGGCCGTTCTCCCCGCGCTTTGGCCTCCAGCCGAGCCCGCCGCCCCTCCCCCACCCAGCTAGCGCGCTCCCTTTCTCTCACCCGCCGCCGCCGCCTCCGGCCGCCGCCTGCGAAACGGAGAGGTCCTGCCGCAGCTGCTGCTTGAGTTTCGAATCCCTCGGAACCTGAAGCCGCCGCTTCGCCGGTCCGCTCGCCTAAGCCGCCGCCGCTGCCGCCTCCTCGCTTCCTCAGGGGCCGCAGCGGGCTTCGACTGCGCCACTCGCACCCCGCCTGGGCAGCGTTGCGCGTCAGCACGACCTAGTGCGTCAGCACGCAATCACGAGAGCCGCTGGGCCCGCTGGGAACCGTAGTGCGTTGTGCGCAGGCGTCGAAGCCACACAGGGGAGTATAGTTTTCTTAGGCGGCAAGGGACGTTCGACAGAGCAGTCGAAAACCCGAGTCCCGTCGGGCACTGCGGGGAAAGGCGTGGCTCCGTGCCGAAGCTGCAACGTCTGCTGAAAAATCTCCTTCTGTAGGAGGGGGGAGGGCCATGGGGGGGGCCGCAACCTAGAACACCGGAGAGTAGCTCGGACGCACGCCCTCCACGCACAGAGTTCTGGGAGTTGTAGTTCGGTTTTTAAAGAGGAAAAACCGTACACCGCCTCCACCAAGCAGGGTCGCCATTTTGTGTGCCTGTGTTGGGCGACAGTGGCTCAGCAGCTTTTTCTCTTCACTGCGACAGCGGGTTTCTTTAACGAGTCTGAGGCCATAGCACCAAGTCTTTCTTTCAGGAAGAGGTGCTTCTGAGTCAAGCCACCCGACAGCTCTGGAACCACTTGAACCCGGCTGCTGGCCCAGATTCTAAAGCAAAAGCCAAACCATTCTCCGGTGGTGTCCACAGTTTTCACCTCTATAGACCTAACTGAAATGGGGCTGGCAGACCACTAAAAAATACTTTCTCTTACCTTTGGGTAAATTTCCTTTCGCCTATAGAATGACTTATAGGTGGTTTCTTTTCGCTTATAGAATCAGTGCCATGTATGTGAAGGAATGTGTCCAGAGTACAATTCCATTTCCTGGGCCCTATAGTATGGTTCTGGGAGTTTATCCGATTGCCTCACACTTGGTAGCAAGGGTTCCACTATTGAGCTACACTCCCTGTTCATTTTTCTTCTTCGGCTTCCTTTTCAGCTTCCTTTTCTCCTTTTAATGTGTTTTTAAAAAAATGTATGCATGTTTGTTCAGGGTGCACATGAATGCAGTTCCTATAGAGGTCAGAGGCATTGGATCCCCAGGAGATACAGTTATGGGGCTTGTAAGCTAGCTTAGGTGGGTGCTGGAAGCAAACTTAGCTCCTCTGAATGAACAATGCTAAGGTCTTACTGAGCCGTCCCTCCAGCCTACTCCCATTAATTTTTAAAAATCTTTTTTTCTAGAGCTGATTAAAAGGTGGTCTACAAGGAAGCAGAGCTGTAGGAAGCTAGCCTTGTAGTCTTCAAGTTAATGTCAAGTGGCCTTAACAGATGTAGTACCAAGCTCTCTGCAGTCTTGCGTATGAGAAATTAGATCTGCTATTGTTGTTTCTTTTCAATTTACCAACAAAAGGATATACTCAGGTACTAGAATTCCAAGATTGTGAAAGCCACCATCTGTGTAGGAATCAGTTTCATTTCTGTGCTCTAGAGTTGTGCTAACCCTGTTACTTTCAAGTCTCCAACACTTCTACAGTTCCATAAACTGGGCACACCTTTGGAGTTAAGGTATTTTAGGTTGAAAGTAAAGGGTGGTTGGTGGTTTCTTTAAAGATTGTATCACTTCTATATAGAACATTCCTGTAGCTGGGCCGTGGTGGCGCACGCCTTTAATCCCAGCACTTGGGAGGCAGAGACAGGCGGATTTCTGAGTTCGAGGCCAGCCTGGTCTACAGAGTGAGTTCCAGGAGAGCCAGGGCTACACAGAGAAACCTTGTGTCGAAAACAAAACCAAAAACAACAACAGCAACAACAAGAACCAACCCCATGGGGAAAATGCCCTACTTCCCTGACAGCAGTGAGTTCCTTTACATGTCCACAGTACGACTTTCAAAATCAAATTAACATTGAAAGCAGGGCATGCTGGCACATGTCTGTAATCCCAGGACTCGAGAGATTGAGACAGATCCCTGTGAGTTCAAGGCCAGCCTGAGCTCTGGGTTGACCCTTCTCAACAATAATAGCAGCAGAAATGTAGGGCTAACAAGACTGGCTCAGCTAGGAAAGGAGCTAAACCTAACCAGTAAGGGAAGAAAGCAGAGCCGACTTCTGCAAAGTGTCCTCTGACTTCCTAATGTGTGGAGTGACACCAACCCCAAACCCCAAACACGTACGTGAGATAAGTAGGTGAATGTAACGTAGGAGCATTGTTAGAATCTACAGAAGTCCTGAGAGTTCTGGAATCTTGGTTTCTTTAAAAAACACAGAAATAAGTGTGTATGTTTTTGTTTTAATCTTAGCTATGGAGATGTGGGGCTGCTTTGGACTGCCTGCAGCAGATTGTGATTTGCCTCAGGTACTAGCAGAAGCATGTTATGCCAGCTGCATGCAGATACTTTCTGGGATTGTGTAACATTTGTAATTCTGTGAACTTTTCGGAGGGTCTATAAAAATACTAGAGCCCCAAAAGGCATAGTTGGTAATCACTGGTCTGGGGGTGGGGGTGGGGGTGGTTACAATTTGTTATTAGCCGCGATCAATGAAGAAACAAAAGGAAAGAATATCTCTCCCCCCCCCAATATCTATTTCTCTGACTCTCTCCCTCCCTCCTCCCCCTTTCTCTCCTATCTAGTGATAGTGGGTAACACCAGGGTGAGGGGATAAAGGGTAGGGAAAAGAAGAACCCACAAAGTACAGCTACAAGTGGCTCCTCAGTGTGGGGCTTCAACTGCCATAGAGGAAATGTCAGGGGACAAAGGAATGGATTTTTTTTCAAGAGGCCAGCAAGAAAAGGTATTGCAGTTACTACCACTGGGATGTTCCCCATTTTGCTCCCAGAGGGAATTTTCTGGGCTTTTTTTTCTTCATATATTTTGTTTCAAAAAAGGTTGAAAGACTGGCTGAGGGCTGGAGATAAGTTCAGCTGTTAAGAGCGCCTGCTGCTCTTCCGAAGGTCGTGAGTTCAAATCCCAGCAACCACATGGTAACTCACAACCATCTGTAATGGGATATGATGCCCTCTTCTGGGGTGTCTGAAGATAGCAACAGCGAGCGAGTGGGGCTGGAGCGAGCCGGGCCAGAGCAAGAAGAAAAAAAAAAGTATCTGAAGACAGCTACAGTGTACTTACATATAATAAATAAATAAATCTTTAAAAAAGAAAGAGAAAGAAAGAAAGACTGGCTGAGCAGTTGGAAAAGCTACAGGTGGAAATGGAGGCGCCTGAGAAAACATGGCTGAAAGGGGAGAATAAAAGAAGTCACTCTACTCTCTCTTTTTCTGAAAAAGTTGCAGAGTTGGCTGTGCAACTGAAGAGGCTGTGGTGGAGACTGAAGCAAGTTTCCTGCAGGAGAAATATGGAAAGAAACTTCGCTGGAGGGTGCTCAGGTCAGAAAAAAATTGGAAAAGCAGGAGGACAATTTGATGAAACTGCCCATTTCAAAAGAAGGGTCAACCCCAAACCAACTGCACAGCCAGAAGTCGAGGAGAGGTGGCCTGGGTTCTGACATCACCACCAGCTTTCCCAGTGACAGCCGTACAGTACAGCGTATGCCTGCTAATGCTGTGGAACAAGGTTAAGATGAGACAGGATGGAGTCCTATAGAAATGAGAGATCTAAGCCAGTTTGAAGAGGCTGTGATTGCATATGGGATGCAGATGAAATCACTTATGTGAAACAAATTCTAAATAACTGGGCTACTCGAAACAGCTTATTCTCCCAGAAGGGAAGAGATTGGTGACAGCTGTACTAGAGGTTGGTCTGCAGTTACAGTGAGTCAACATGGTGGAGGGAAGAAGCAGTGGATATTGAACAGTGAAATAGAGCAAAGAGGAACAAATACAGTCAAAGATCTGTTGCTGATGAAGGGCAGTGCTCTGACAAACACGAACAGATCCGATTGGATGATGTTGCTGTAGAACAATGCTACTTAGTGGCTTTAGGAGCTTGGGACGAAGTTGAGGAGCGCCGGGGGAGAGTCCACCTCGTTTACAAAGATTGTACAGATTACTCTTTTCTGGAGAAATCTTCACTGACATATATATATATAAAAACATACAAATCTTATTGAGACTTTATTTGTTCTGATAACATCATTCACATATATATATATGTATATGTATATGTATTAGAAGCCAGCTTTGAACCACTTGGGCTGTTTAATTATTTCTTCTGAGTTAAAACATCCTCTCCTGGTAGAAGGTGCTTAAAACTCAAGACCTAACAAACTGTACAAAACTTATAACATAAGGCCATCTCCCAGGTACATAGGCAGGAAATGACTGCTAAGCAAGAGGAAAGTCTCTGGTGGATTTGCCTGCAAATGAGGCAGGGGACCTAGCAATACAACTGTCATGTGTCCTCATCCACACTGGAATGGGCTTGCTGGGACACAGTTGGCCAGGTTACCAGCACTCTTGTCAGTCCTTACCCATCTTCCTTGGTAACCAATTACTTGGTTTGGCCCAACATTGGTGCCCTAATTAGAATAGATAGATATTTGATCTCCTCAGGAAAAGTCATAGATGCATGCATTACACTCAGTTATGTCTTTATTTAGTGTGTGTGCACACTCATGTGTTCACAGGTATGTTCTAGTGCATGTGTACACGTGTGTATGGAGCCCAGGAGACACACACACACACACACACACACACACACACACACACACACGGCTGAGTGTGATGGCTGATGCCTTTAATCCCTACGTGAGGAAGGCCAAGACAGGCCAATCTCTATGAATCAGGCCAACCTGATCTACATAGGGAGTTCCAGGCCAGCAATAGCTATAAGGAGACCTTGACTCAAAAAAAAAAAAAAAAAAGCTTAAAAATAATTATCATGTTTATTTTGTTCATACACATACATTTGCCACAGTGTACAAATGGAGGTCAGAGAGCTTAGAGGAGTGAGTTCCCTTCTTCCACTACGTAGGTTCCAGGGATCAATCCAGCACCAGCTTACCACAGAACCAAAACAAAACAGGACAAGGGCTACCTTTTTTGAGACAGGTCTTTTGCTGACCTGAATACCCAGTATTCCAGGCTGGCTAGCCAGTGAACTCTAAAGATACACCTGTCTCTGCCTCCTCAGTTCTGGGATTCAAATATGCACCAGTGTCCCCTTATTTTTTACACAGATTTTGGGGTTCTCCTGTTTGCAAGGCAAATACTTTATCAACTGAGCTTTGTTTCTGAAACAAGGTCTCATTGTGTATCCCTGACTGGCCTGGAACTCACTCTGTAGACCAGGCTTGCCTGGAACTCACAGAGATCTACATGCCTCTGCCTCCTGGGTACTGGAATTAAAGGTGTGTGCCACCATGCCTGGCTCTTCTGAGACACAGTCTCACTTTGTAGCTTTGACTGGCTTAGAATCTAATATGTAGACCACCATAGCACAAATATGCTAGGATTATACCTCCTGTCCCCCCCCCAGTGTCACCATGCCCAGCACTGTAATGTTCTCTTGGGGGGACAAAGTCCTTCTCTGCAGCCAAGAGTTGCCTTAGACTCCTAATCTTCTGCTGCTACCTCCAAACGCTGGGATGATGATGATGATGATGATGATGATGATGATGATGATTTACATACACAGTTATGCCCAGCTCTGTTGTCATGCCTTTTAAATTAAAGTGCAAGCATTCCACTGTTCAGTTCATGGCATTGACATGAATACATTTTGTAAAGAATGAAAGCTGAGGATGGTGTCCCATGTCTATAATCTCAGCACTTCACAGCCAGAGGCAGGAAGAGCACACAAACTGGAAGTTGTCTGGTCTATGCAGCAAGTTTCAAAACAGCCAGGGCTATCTTCTTTCTTTTTCTTTTTTTTTTTTTTTTTTTTGGTTTTTCAAGACAGGGTTTCTCTGTATTGCCCTGGCTGTCCTGGAACTCCCTCTGTAGACCAGGCTGGCCTCGAACTCAGAAATCCGCCTGCCTCTGCCTCCCAAGTGCTGGGACTAAAGGCGTGTGCCACCACTGCCCGGTGCAAGACCTTATTTCAAGTGGAAAAAAAAAAGAGAAAAAGAATATTGAGCATTTATTAGTAGAATTTCTTTCAGTTGCGTTGTCTAGTGAACATATGGTCAGGTTATGTTCACACTACACACCTTTTGGAAAGGATGCTCCCACGTCGGGTTAATCACATGCTTCCAGTCAGTCTCATTACTGCTAACACAAACTCTAAATGACTTAGTGACAAGTATCACAGGTTTCCTTCTTTCCCCCTTTGGCCGTTGTTTTGGACAGAGTTTCATTCTATAGTCTAGGCTTGTCTGAAACTTACTATATGGCCAGTGATCCTCCTGCCTCAGCCTCCCAAGTACTGAGATCAGGCATGAGCATTCACTATGCACATCTCAACCAAGTTTCTTTGCTGTAAGGTCTAGTTTGCCCTTAGGCTCTGGTTTGGATGTAGTTTTAATGAGTTCCCCCAAAGACCCCAAAGATTGGAGGCTCAAGCCCAGAGTGGAGGTATTCAAATGTGACAGGATCTTCAACAGTTGAGGCGTAGACATACGCTTCATATGACATACTGATCATATGATCAGTCTAGTAATCTCCTCATCCAGGAGGCAGGGCAGGGGATGGTTGCAGTGCCATGAGTCCAAGGCCAGGTGTGTCTGCATAGTAAGTTCCAGATAAACTTGGACTACAGAATAAGATATTGTTTTAAAAAGAAAGGAAGATAAGTAAAAGACCTAAACTGGGCAGTGGTGGCGCACACCTTTAGTCCCAGAACTTGGGAGGCAGAGGCAGGTGGATTTCTGAGTTCAAGGCCAGCCTGGTCTACAGAGTGAGTTCCAGGACAGCCAGGGCTACACAGAGAAACCCTGTCTCGAAAAACCAAAAAAAAAAAAAAAAAAAAAAAGTAAAAGGCCTAGCCCAGTATGGCACAGAGATAACCCCAGCACTCAAGACCCTGAGGCAGGAGGGCTCTAAGTCCAGCATAGCCTGGGTCACACAGGTTTGAATCTAGCCTGTACTACATAGGGAGCCCATGTCTCAGGAAAAAACCAAAAGCAGCTTAGGAATTTTTTTTCCACTTTTCCTTAGTGTGTGTATTTACATGTGGAGGCACAGGAGTGGCAGATAGTTCTCTTCTTCACCATATGGGTCTGAGAGATCAGACTCAGTCGTCAGGCTTAGTGCCAGCTTCCTATTTTGTTTTGGTTTTTTCACACCGAAGTATTTAGAGTGTGTGATTATGCATGCATGTGGAGCTCAAAGGGCAACTTGAACCACGTGAGTCCTGGGGATGAAATCCAGGTCAATGGGGTTAATGGCAAATGTTTTTAAACACTGGTCTCATCTCGCCTGCCCTAGAAGGAGAGGGAGGTTTGTAAGTCAACAGAGGGTGGACCCTCAGAAGGGATCGTGGGGGCCCGGCCTCTCTCCAGCCTCCATTTTTTTAGCGGTCATTTCTCCCTCTCACAGATGTTCTTGGTATACTGCCTACCATGATAGGACTCAGCCGATGACAGAGGGCTCTCATCAGAATCAGCACACGGCTGCCCGGAGGTTCAGTCTCCAAGGAAAGAATGGAAGATGTGAGAAGGCAGTAATCTGTTTAAATAGCTGTGTACAGTTTGGCATGCTGGTCCACACCTCTGCCCTATGGAGCCGGTTTCAAATACTGTGTTTTGAGTGTATGTCCTCAGCCTCAAGAAAGAAAACAATAAAAACAAATATGGAACTTCTAATTCATAAGCATTTCCTCCTGCCCCTGCCAAACTGAGTACGATCCGGAAGCCACTTTTTATATTTCTAGCAAAGTAGAAGTACGCCGGGGAGGTGGAAACCAGGTTTCTTAGACTTGGGGGAGAGAGTTACAAACGCAGAGGTGGAAGGGTGCCGCAAACCTGGCAGTGTGGTTAGAACCGGAGGGGTCGCCATGAGCTCACGATCTAAGCATACTTTCCCATTTCCCATCTCCACCTCTCAGAGGCTCGAGGTAAAAGAACCTAGTACTGATGAATACCCTGTCATTCAGATTTGCCGTCTGAATGCATTTCACATTGGGCACTTCACATAAATAAACAAGCAAAAGACACATCGTGGAGGTCTATTAGCTCTTATTTCCTTAGGATTACGAAACGCTCGAGACAACCTCACGTCACGATTGTTCAGATCACGCTTTAGAGGCTGAGACTGCAGGCACACACACACCCACACCCCACCCCCGTCATAGACTGCATCCCATCGTGGCAGGCAGTGTACTAAGAGCAGGTGTGAAGGAGAAATGACTGCAACTGTCTCCAACTGGACTGCAACTGCAGCGCCACATGGCTGGAGGCCTCGGCTCAAGCATGCACAAGGCCATGGGTTTGGTCTCCAGCACAGAGGAAAAAACCATAAGAATGAAAGCCAACACTGGAGTGACCATCTTGAAGGAGACAGATCATCGAGGAAGCAGCCACAAGCATTTATTAGTGGCACAAGGTTCCTTTCAGTCCCCACGATCAGAATATGAATGGGCCTGCTTGTCTACAGCCTCTCCAAAAGAGGGGTTGTGATACTTTTGAATTTTTGTTAGTGTGCTAAAAAAATGGTGTTTTGGTGTAAGGTTTTGATGGTAAAAATATACAGGACCCAGAATCTACTTGGTTGGTTGGTTTGGTTTGGGTTTTTTGTTTGTTTGTTCTTGTTTTTGTTTTTGTGATAGGGTCTGACTATCTAGTTCAGACTGGCCTCAAACAGGCAGCAATCCTCCTGCCTCAGCCTACCAAGTACTGGGATTACAGCGTGTGATACTACATTTTGCTCTCCTTTTCATTTTTTAAATCTAAGATGAGAACTGTTGGCTCATATAATAATTTTTATATTTTTGTGGGTTTATAATAGCCATTCTAGTAGATGTAAATGATAGACTCCCCTCTCCCCCAACCCCCCCACCCCCGAATGTGAGAGCCATGTGACACTGGGCACTTGAATGCTCTCCTGAGCCACCTCCCCAGCCTATGATCTACTACAATGTTTTGTTTTGATTTTAAGATGTACTTATTTTATATTATGAGTGTTTTGCCTACATGTCTGTCTGCTTACCATGAATGTGCCTGGTGCCCATGGAGGCCAGAAGAAGGCACTGAGTCCTAAGGTCTGAGAACCAGATGTGGGTGACAGAGGAAACCTGGGTCCCCCCAGAAGAGCAGCAAGTACTCTAAGCTGCTGAGCCATCTCCATATTCCCATGGTTCCAAGCCAACCACCCTGATAGCTCTGATTGGCAGTCCCCCGGAACTAATGAGATCAGACAAGCTGTATGTGGTAACTGGAGGGTTTCTTATCTTTGAAGAAAATCTATTCAAGTCCTTTGTCCTTACTTGTGAGAAGTGTGCTGGATACTGAGCCCAGGCCTTGTGTATTCCTGTGCTCTACTGAGCTACAGCCCAGGACCTCTTAGCCACTTTTCTTTTTTTCTTTCTAAAAAGAAAAAGGAGGGACTGGTGGAATGGCCTGCTCTGTTTCTAAGCCCGGACAACCATCTGAGTTTGATCCTTAGGACCCCATGGTGGATGGAAGAGGGCCAACTCACAGATTGTCCTCTGGCTCCCATACATGCATTGTAGCACCACACACACACATACCATGCAAAACACAATAATAACAATAAATACAATCAGTTTTAAATGTGATACATAACCTTCTCCCCAAATATGCTCCTGTCAGCCCTGCTTGGATGGGTCATAACATTACAGAGACCAGAAGATTGGCAGCTGTCCCTTGCCCTGACTCTCTGTGGCCCTCAGCTGCCACCACCCACACACCCACACCACCCCAAGTGACGGGTTTCCCTTCGGCCTCCAAAATGTCATGTCCACTCAGACGTGTAGTCTGGCCAGAGATAACAAGCTTTGCAGATATAATTAAGAAAAAATATATATGTATATAAATGTATATAATTAAGGGTCTTGAGAAGACGTCATGAATTTAGGTCAGACCTTAAATCCGCGACTAATGCCTTTACTAAAAGTAGAAGGGGAGGCTGGGGAAACAGCTCAGGCAGTAAAGTGCTTGCTGTGCAAACAGAAGACCCGAGTTCAAGCTTCAAAACCCAGGAAAAAGCAAAAAGCCAGACGTGACAGTGCCCGCTTGTAACTTCAGCAGTTGGAAGATCAAGCCAGTAGATCTCTGGGGCTTAATAACCAGCCAGCCAAGCCTAATCAGCAAGCTTCAGATCCCAATGAGAGACCTGTCTCAAAAGACAAGGAGGCCAGGCAATATGGCTCAGTGGGTTGGACATCTACTAACAAACCTGGTGGCCTGAGTTCAATTTCAGGGACCCTCATAGGGAGGGAAGAACTGACTCCCACAAATGGTCCTCTGACCTCCACATGCTTATACATACAAAATAAATAAATGTACATTTAAAAAAGAAAACAGGAAGTGGGTGGTACCTGAGGAATGATACCCAAGTTAAACCTCTGGTGTGTCTCCACATGTGCTCGCACGCATGTGTGCACAAGCATACCATGTCTCAGTAATGCCTAAGATCAAAACAAGCGAGGGAGGAAGACATAAAAGCACATACCTGTCTGCTGTCTGCCTGGTGGGTTCTGTCTTCCCCTCCTTTTCCTTGATCAAAGACCCGAGCCCCACTACAGCATGCTGGAAGGACAATGATCAGAGACAGGAAGCATTTCGGGAACTTTCCTGGGGAGACAAAAAATTTACTTGCCCCAAATAGGCACCAATGACAGGCTAAAGTAACGGTTCTACCAGAGTCTAGGCCGACAGTGGTCGCGCACGCCTTTAATCCCAGCACTTGGGAGGCAGAGGCAGGTGGGTTTCTGAGTTCGAAGCCAGCCTGGTTTACAGAGTGAGTTCCAGGACAGCCAGGGCTACAGAGAAACCCTGTCTCGAAAAAAAACAAAAAACAAAAAACCAAAGTCTAGTGATTTGAACCAATTTGTTTATTGAGCCTATCTACAAGGTATGAAAGGGGGATCACTTATGGGAGCATGGGTGACCCTAAAACAGCTTTATTACGGAACTATCTCACCCCAATCTTGATGATGACTTTCCAGCGGCGTAGATGAGGTTCTCCACCTCAGTTAGCCTTCCATCTACATATCCTGCCTCTGAGAGACACGACAGACACAACACGGAGGCCACATGCAGCTGGGGCAGAATTATAAACAGCTGACAGATCCCTGGTGATGTTGGTGCAAGCCCTTAATCCCAGCAATCGAGACACAGAAGCAGGCAAATCTTTGTGAGTTCAAGGCCAGCCTGGTCTACTGAGTGAGTTCCAGGACAGCTGGAGATACACAGAAAAACCCTGTTTCAAAAAGCAATAACAAGCTGGGCAGTGGTGGCACACGCCTTTAATCCCAGCACTTGGGAGGCAGAGGCAGGTGGATTTCTGAGTTCAAGGCCAGCCTGGTCTACAGAGTGAGTTCCAGGACAGCCAGGGCTATACAGAGAAACCCTGTCTCGAAAAAAAACAAAAAAAAAGAAAAAAAAGAAAAGCAATAACAACAAAAACAGCAGGGAGATAACGGTGCACACCTTTCATCTTGGCACTTGGGAGGCAGACGCAGGCAGATGCTTGAAGCCAGCCTGGTCTACAGAGTGAGTTCCAGGACAGTCAGGGCCACTGAGTGAAACTCTGTCTTCAAAAAACCAAAACAAGCAAGCAAACAAACAACAATCAAAAAAAAAAATAGCTGACAGGAAAGTGCAGGAGGGAAAGGTTCAGATCTTACCTTGAGGATTTCTAGGGAACTATCATAGCCCCTCTGATCAAGATGACAACAGTGCCAGGCAGTGGTGGCGCACGCCTTTAGCCCCAGCACTTGGAAAACAGAGGCAGGTGGATGGATCTCTATGAGTTCAAGGCCATCCTGGGCTGCATGGTGATGTTACATAGTGAGACCTGGTCTCAAAAACCAAACATCTAGGGGCTGGAGGGAAGCATGCACTGCTTAGCTCTGGGGGATCCAGCTCCTCTGGCCTCTGTGGGCATCTGCACTTGTGCGCACATACAAACCGATAAAAAGTAAACCTTAAAAAAAAAAAAGATGACAATGGCCGTGATGCTCAGAGAAGTGTCCTGCACTGCTGGAACTGGTAACCTCAGGCTTTGTTCTCTCTCCTCCCAAAGGATGTCACCTGATTAGTGCAGGCCAGGCTGGGCCCTCCACTGGGAGCAGGCTATTTTTCAGAGCACTGGTCTATAGGTCCTGTGGAACCTAAGGTTTAAAACTCAACGTGGCTGCCTTGGGGGGTTGGAGGTGTTTCTCAGCAGTATAAGTGAAGGACACGCAGTGCAGACTCCATCCACTCTGACACTTTCTTGAGCCTTGGGGACTAACTCTGTCATCCCTTTCTGCCCACCAGGAATAAGCCCATTCCAAGTACCTTGTTGTGTGTGAGCCTGCTCTTCTTCAGTGGACTCAACAACAGGATGTGAAAATGCCGGATTCCTGTTCCAGGTAGCTGGCTGACACAATGACAACCTTTGCACACCTGGGATTAGTAACGGGAGACCCTGCCTCCCAGGGCTATCGTCCAGGAAGTATCCTCCCGTCCTTCCGAGGATATCCAAGCCACCTCTTCTCGAAAATCCTCCAGGCTTAATGGATTCCAGCTGAGAACCGTGTGGCGCGCCACTGCTCCTGCTGCTCTTCCTCCAACGCTTAGCGGAAGCCCAGGCCCCCCGCAACCGCCTCAGGGACCAGGGCGCTGGCTGGAGCAGAGTGGCCCTAGGCTCTCAAACAGCGGACCTGGGCGCTCAGAACAAAGGCACAGCTGCTCCAGCTGCCGGGCGCCGCCATGCGAGCGGGAGCACCAAGCTGCGGTCCCTCACAGTCGCTTGTTTTTTGTTTTTCTTTTTTTGTTGTTTTTGAGACTGTGTCCAGGCTGCCCTGGTGCTTACTAGAAATCCAGACTGGCCTCACACTCCTCCTTTCTTTGCCTCCCAAGTGCTAGGAGTGAGCCACCATACTAGAAAAACACTGCGACAGGCCATGCGGCAAAGGAGGAAATAGAATAAAAATGGGGCGGGGGTGGAGGTGGGGGATAAAATACTGTTTGTTACCTTGGTTTTCCCATACAAACATACTGTGAATATGACTTTATTATTTTTACTTTTGGATTTTGTGTTTAGACAGTCTCATGAAGCTAATGTTTTACCACTGTGCTGTGTTGGCCTTTTGTTTGGTTGGTTTCGGACACAGAATTTCACGCAGTCCAGGCTGGCCTCCAACTTGCTAAGGAAGTGGAAGCTGACCTTATCAGCCTTCTTAACCTGCTAAACGCAGGGGCAACAGGACAAATGGCCAGCCTACTAACATCAAAGCGGATGCTATTTGTCAAACTCCCTTGGCAAAGCTTGCACTAGTTAGAGTCCTAGCTTCTCTGAGCGCTTCTCTCCGCTGTCTACCCTAACCGCCTCCAGCCATGAGCCTCCCTTCCCTCCCCCATCTTCTCATTCCAATAGAACCCATCCATTCTGCCCACACACTCTCTTGGTCTCCACCCTTTTGCCTTCTTGGTTTTCCCTCTCCTGGTCTCCTCTCCTGTCTCTCTGTCTCTCCTCTTACGGCCAGGTTCAGTGTGATCTTTCCAGATGCCTCTGGCGTTCTCTCCCTCCTATCTACAATAAAAACCTTCTCCTCAACCATACCTACGAGGGAGGGATCCTGTACTTATTTTCATCCGCACCACCGTGTCCAGCTTTTTTTTTTTTTTTTCATACTTTATTTACATTTCAAATGTTCCCCTTTCCCGATCTCGCCTTTGGACCCTCCCCCCTCCCCCTTCCGCTCCCTCCCCCCTCCCCCTGCCACTCCCTCCCCCTTCCCCCTGCCACTTTTTTTATTTTGACACTGTATCACTAGAGGTCTCCTGTTCGACCATGGATTTGTAATTCTCTTGCCCCAGCCTCCTGACAGTCTCGTGTGATTCAATTCAGAGAAAAATGTGAGAGTTTTTAATTCACTACTTTTATTTATTTATTTATTTTGCAATTATTACTTCTTCTCTTTGTACAAGTTAGCTTTAAAAAAAAAAACAACACAAATTAGGGCTGACAAGTGTGGCATGCGGTCTTTTAAAAATGCAGTGCTTCTCTCTCTCTCTCTCTCTCTCTGTCTCTCTCTCTCTGTGTGTGTGTGTGTGTACAGAACACACATGAATACCTAGGCCTGTGTATGTACAGAACAGAGGACAGCTTTTGAGAACTGGAGTCACTCTTCTTCCACCACATGGGTCCGGGGGATCAAACTGAGGTTATCAGGTTTATCAGTAAGTGCCCTTATCCACCAGGTCATCTTGATGACACTTAAATGTTGTTGTTATGAAAACCCTGTCTCACTCAGTTGCCTTACTGGCCTACAACGCTACGTAGACTAGGCTGGCCTAAGAGTCAGAGATCCGCTAGCCTCTCTGATCCGCAGAGGCTGGCGGATCTCTGAGTTCAAGGCCAGTCTGGTCTACAGAGTGACAGAGTGAGGTCCAGAACAGCCAGGGTTACACAGAGAGACCCTGTCTCAAAAAACCAAAACCAAAACCAAACAGACAAAACAACCAACTAATTAAACAAACAAAAACACTAAAGCCAGTAGTGGTTGTAACTTCATGCTGTAAACTCAGGAAGCTAAGCTAGGAAGTTGAAAAGTTCCAGGCCATGCTGGATAACCTAGTTGTAGGCCAATAGGTGATGTTCAATAGGTGGTTGCAAGTGTGTACTCTCAGTACGTGGCAAGTGGAAACAAGAGAATCAGGAGTTCAAGATCAGCCTCCGCTACAAGATTTTCAGACCAGCCTGGGCAACATGAGACCCTATCTCTAAAGAACTAAAAGCAAAGACCATTTTTAAAAAGAATAAATGACTGACAGAGTTCTTACTTACCACATAGAAATCTTGTGTTTACACACACACACACACACACACACACACACACACACACACACACTGAGGTGTTTGTGATGGTTTAAGTGAGACTGAGCCCCTAGAGGCTCACATATTTGAATGCTGGGTTACGGGGTGGGGGGGAGTTATAGGCCTGTCAAACGAAGTGTGTTACTGGAGGTGGACGTTGAGGTTTCAAAAGCCCATACCAGGTCCAGTCTCTGTCTCTCTCTGTCTCTCTCTCAGCCTGTGGATCAGTATGTAGCTCTCATCTCTACCACTCCACTATTTGTACCACCATGCTCCCTGCCATGGTGCTAATGGACTAACTCTCTGAAACAGTAAGCCAGTCTCCAGTTAAATGCTTGCTTGCTTTCTTTCTTTCTTTTTTTAAAAAAGGTTTTATTTCATGAATGTGAGTCCACTGTTGCTATCTTCAGACACACCAGAAGAGGGCATCAGATCCCGTTACAGATGGTTGTGAGCCACCATGTAGTTGCTGGGAATTGAACTCAGGACCTCTGGAAGAACAGTCAGTGCTCTTAACTGCTGAGCCATTTCTCAGGCCTCCGTTAAATGCTTTCTTTTATCAGAGTTGTCTCTAGAACAGTGACTGAGTCAGTGCTGTGACCTGGCCTACGGGGGGGGGGAGGGGGGGAGGTTCAGCGGGAACCTGGGAAGGGGTGAAAGAATGGGGGACAGGAGACACGAAGAAGGAGAGCAAGTTCTCAAATTTTATTTCAGGGCAGTAGTTTATAAAGGCAAGCAAGCAGGAAGGTTACACATGACCCAAGGCTAACCCACTATCATAACTGTCTTCCGGGAAATACCAGACATTCTTTCAGTTCCTGGAACACGAGACCGCACACGTTCTTTCTTAACCTTGCACTTTAACTGACTAGGCTTCCCAGAACATCGGGTAATTTCATGGGTTTGGCTCCCGGCAGTGCTGAACAACTGTAACCACACCCCTGGGAGGATAGAGAGGACCCTATCTCAAGAAGACAAACAAAAACTAAAGGAATGTGTGCGTGTGTTATGTGTAGGCTTTTCTTGTTTTTGAGGAACTCCTGTGCCAGGCAGGCTTCTTTAGCATGGGGGCCCATGTTACCATGGCATTCAGTCCAGACAGGCTGAGTTGTGGCTTCAACTTGATCTCCATGGCAGATCCCCACCTCCCCTGAGCCCAGCTAGAAGGCTATTGAAACTTTCTATGGCCTTAGCTCCTGGGCAAGGTTAGAATCCTCTTCTGCTGGACACTGACAACAAGTGGTAATGTTTTGTCCAGAAGACTCCACACTCCCCTGCCTGTCAGGGTTGGGAGGGTTTTTCCTTGTTCTGTCTCCAGTCAGAACTGAAGGCCCCAAATCCTTTCCTGTGTGTGTGTCAATAAGGACTCAGGGGTGTACAACCCTAGCAACTTTAGCGGTGGAGCAGGAAGACCACAAGTTCAAGGCCAGTATGGGTGGGTTCAGAGAGATCTATTAAAACAAGTAAAGGAAAAAATGTAAAGATAAAACCACTGAGAGTGTAGCTCAGTGGTAGAATGCTTGCCCGACTTGCACATCTCACCTTCTGGCCCTTGGAGTCCTGACTCATCCAGCCGCCTGTGTTGCTCTAGGCAGCTGGGGCCCAAGGCAGGCATAGCCAGAGAGAGAAATAGCCAAGAGCAACCAATAGCACACTCTACAGTGTGCCTTGCAGTGGACACAGAAGTGAATGTAATTAAATCCTGGACTCTGAGAGGGAATCTTCTGGAATAAACAGTGTTGTTGATAATAATTACTCTCAATTGGGGGTTTCTACCCAGCCTTAGGTCATTTAGTTCCCAGATAAAAGATACACAACCTTCATATTTATAATAGGCCTTTACAGCCCTAGAGCAGGGCAGATCAACCCTCTATGCTATTATGTCTACTTCCCTGTCAATACCCCTGAAATATGACTTGCCATGTTCTGTCTGGGCCACTCTTTTTTTTTTTTTTTCGAAACAGGGTTTCTCTGTATAGCCCTGGCTGTCCTGGAACTCACTCTATAGACCACGCTGGCCTCGAACTCAGAAATCCGCCTGCCTCTGCCTCCCAAGTGCTAGGATTAAAGGTGTGTGCCACCACTACCCGGCTTAGTCCTACTATTTTTAATGAATAAGTTTTTAATGTCTCCATTTAAGATTCTATATGACAAATTTTAACGCCACATAACCAGATCCCCTTGAATTCCTCAATAATTAAGAGTTTGTCAGGTGTGGTGCCATAGGCCTTTAATACCAGTGCTTGAGAGGCGGAAGCAGGCAGATCTCTGTGAATCTGAGGTGTACATAGAGAGTTCCAGATAGCTAAGGCTACATAATAGAGAGACCCTGTCTCAAAAAAAAGTAATAGCATAAAGGGACCATGGGGAAATGGATTCAATTTGTCTGTGTGATATATGCCTGTAATCTCACAGTTGTGAAGTACTCAGGGATGAGGACTAGCTTAGCAATCTGAGAGTCCACATGCTTATTCTTTTAAATAATTTATTACATATTTTTATTTTATGTACATTGGTGTTCTGCCTGCATGTATGACTGTATGAGGTTATCAGATTCCCTGGAACTGGAATTACAGGCAGTTGTGTGCTGCTCTGTAGTAATGGGAATTGAACCCTGGTCCTTCTGAGCCATCCCTCCAGTCCCTATACACATGCTTCTAAGAGTGCAAATGGCAGTCTGAAACCTTTGCCTATCTGTACTCTGAATGCACAGCCCCTTTTAAATAATAAAATGATTCACCTTATTAAATGACTATCAAACTTGTATGGTTTGTTTGTTTGTTTGTTGTTTTTCGAGACACGGTCTCTCTATGTATATGTAGTTCAGGCTATCCTGAAACTGTTTCACAGTGATCCATCTGCCTCTGCTTGTCAAGTACTGGAAAGGCATGCACTGCTATTCCTGGCTAAATTTGTACAGTTTCTATTCGACAGCATTACATACATACATACATACATACATACTTACATACATACTTACATCTGGTAGGAGGGCTGATCCAGCCTGTGGTGGTTTGAATTTGCTTGGACCGTAGAAGTCCTTTAGGTGTGGCCTTGATTGAGTAAGTATGAAGTCCTACACTCAATCTCTACCCAGTGCCTGGCTGCAGTTGGATCAAGATGCAGAAATCTCAGCTCCTTCTCCAGGACCATTTCTGCCTGCAGGCTGCCATGCTTCCTGCCATGATGATAATGGACTGAACCTCTGAAACTGTAAGCCAGCCCCAATTAAATATTGTCCTTTATAAGAGTTGCCTTGGTCATGGTGTCTCTTCACAGCAATGAAACCCTAACTAAGACACAGCCTAAACTAGTTTCAGGTGCATGTGTGTATTGGTTACTTTTCTATTGCTGTGATAAAATACCATGACCAAGGCAGCTTATAGAAGAAAGTTGATTTGGGCTTAAGTTTCCAGAAGATTAAGAGTTCATTGCAGCAGGGAATAATGGCCGCAGGCATAGAATCAGGAACAGAAAGCTGAGAGCTCACATCTCAACCCGGAGCACCAAATAGAGACTGTTGCTGGAATTTCCAACCCCAATACGCCCATATAAAAAACACATGATTCAGTTATTAGGATTATAAGCTACATGTAGATCTAACACTGTACTAACTTATTCCCCAGCTGTAAGACTCCTTGCTGCTTTTGGTTTCTGCTGGTCACATGGTTCTGGTCCATCATGGCTTCCTCCTCCTCCTCTTCTTCCCCAGTCCTCTTCCCTTCCCCTCTCAGTCCTCTTCTTCCTCTCTACCTACCCCCACTCTCAAACCTCCCACCCGCCTTTCCCCTCCACTGCCCAACCACAGGCTCTAGCCTTTATCGACCAGTTAAAATGGGGAGCAGGTTCACATGAGATCACCTGAGTACTTGACTGCTCACGGGGGCAGCCCCTCATGAGGAAGCAGAATTAACATCAGAACACAAACAGCACCGGGACAGCCCTCAACAAGAGGCAGCAAATGGCAAAGCCAAGGTCTTTAAAGTCTCGAACCCTGCGCCAGTGTGGAGAAGGTGTAGCATAATTCCCTACCATTGCCATACTTTCTGACTCCCCCCCAACAGCACCAGCAACTGGGGACCAAGTGTGCAAACACAGGAGCTCATGGAGGACATCCTCGTTGAACCTACTACAATGTATAATAAGCCAAGGTGTATCTTCCAAGCGAACCTTTTGGGGAAATTCCCTATTTGCCATCTCATACCTTTATGTAAACGGGCATACATATGATTAAAGTCGGTTACATTATGGGAAAGGACATGCACAGTGAGCAAAAGCTACCAATCAAAACAGAGGAGCACCCAAAGTAAGAATTCTGGTAACTACTGAACCCCATAAAAGAAAGCTCCACTACCAGGACCTTCAGTGAGAGTTTACTGTGCATCTGACTTGGATGCTGGGGCAGGGGACTGTTATGAGTTCAAGAGCTACATAACGGAAAAATATAAAATATACATAATTTTTTCCCTCTAATAGCGTCCTATGAAGTCAAAACTGGCTTTGAACTCTTAGCCCTGCTAACTCTGGGAGTACACTCATGTGCTACGATGTGTGTTTGTGTTAATTAGTTTTTTAAATACCAGATTTTTTTAAATGCAAGATTGGTTCTATGTTTTGAAAATAGCTTCCCCAATATTTATTCAATATTTATTTATATTTGTGTTTGATTGTTTTGCTTGGATGTACAGAGGCCAGAAGAGGGCATCAGATCCCCTGGAACTGGAGTTATGTTTCTGGGGATCTGGATCAGTGTAAGCAGCCATATAGGTGCTGGAAGAGTAGCCAGTAATCTTAACCAGTGAGCCATCTCTCTAGCCCTTAATTAATTATTTTTATGTGTGGTCATGGGTTTGAATGTTGGAGATCAGAAGACAACTCTGTGGAGTCATTTCTCTCCTTCCACCTTTATGTAGGTCCTAGGGATTAAACGTAGATAAGCCAGGCTTGGCAGCAAGAACTGGATAGACCGATCTTCTGGTTGAGCCCAGCTATCTAAAGGGGAACCACCTCATTGGACCCCTTGTTTTGTTCTTTTGAAACAGATGCTTGACATCAATGATTTATATATGAAGATTATATATAATATACAATTATATTATAACATATATAACAATAAATATTATTATAGCATAATAATTTCAGAATCGACCAAGAATATGATTGATTACAAATGATGTAATTCGTGAAGGCCCTTGAATTACTAGAGAATGTCCAGGAAATGACGTTGATTGGGTCATGGAGGTAAAGGAACCAGAAAGGAGGGTGGGACCCAAGGATCTGCGGAGGCAGGGTCATGTGGGAGTAAAGCGGGAGAGCCTTTTTGCAGGTCGGCGAGGGCCAGCAATCCTAGGATGATAGGATGCGCGAGCACGTAAAATACAGAAAGAAAGCAGCGCGGTGAGCCACCCCGGCTTCCACCTCCATAGTACAAGGTTGCTGGGACAAGGTCATTGAGCCAGGGCTATTTCAGCAGGCAGCGACTACAACAATGGGCGAAGGCTGAACAAATGATAAATGCTGGACCAATGGGTGAGGGCTGGACCAATGGGCAAGGGCTGAGCTAATGACAAAGGACGCTGCGCAGTTAGGAGTGTTTGTCTGAATAATCCGGTTAGCTTCAAAGAAGAACACATTTCCCTTCCCTCTAAGGGACAGACAAAAACCTTTAAATAAATATCCCAGCTCCCTCCGCAGGGAGTCAGAGTCAAATACTGGGGGAAGTGGAAAGACGTCAGTAAACCATACCGGGGATCCTAAACCCAGGTTGCTCCATTCCTCCTGGCTCCGCCCCCTTCGCGGGTTATGGACCCGCCCCTCACGCCTATTCATCGGGCGTTCAACTGGTCGCTGCGACCGTAATATCCGGATAGGCGGAATTCGACAAAGGAATGGGGCCCCCTCACGGCCAGTCTGCGCATGCTCGCCCCGTGACCCTAGCTTGAGGTGACGGCGGGAGCCAAAGCGGGGGCCCAAAGCACTGAGGCTGAGGGACTCGCCACGGCTCCGTCGTCCGAGAGGCAGGGCCTGCTGCCGTCGGTGAGGACGGGCCCCCAGCGGGCGGGAGGGTCCTGGCTCGAGAAGCGACTCCCAGCCTAGCGGATGCGGGACCGGTGCTAGGAAGGGTTCCTGGCTCTGCGGTCCCCCCCCCCCCCCCCCATTCAGGCTGCTTTCTTGTTGGCCATCCCCAGGCTCTTCTTTTCTCCATGCTTCCCTTTCACAAACCCACACAACCCCTGGACACCCCCAATCTGGGACACCCCCTACCCTACGCACCCCTACCCCAGTCCACTCTGCCTGGTACATGCCCATCCTTATCCTCTGCATATGTCCTGGGGGGTCCTTGTCCCAGTGGCAGAATTTGAGGGCTGGGGATATGCTCCAGGGACTGAGACACTGGTTGGAGGGAGCAGGGAGCTGGGGCAAGGGTGGTGGAAGATACCGTTCTGAGTCATGGTACTATGGAAGGGAGGTACCCTTATTTGGGACCCCTACATTGGAGAACCTTTGCTATGTTCTGCATATAGTATATTTCTTGACCTTTTGGGAGGGTTACTGCCATTTTCTTGTGTCTCCCTGTGGGATGTGTCCCGTGCTCCCCAGTGTCATACCTTTCCCTAGGAAGTCCGATTACAGTTCTCCAGGACTGCAGGACAGTGACTATGGCAGCTGCTGTCAGCAACCTGAGTTCAAAGACCTTACCCTTCATCCGATGCTAACATCTCCTATTGCACAAATCAAATCAGCCCAGAGAGGGTGAGGGGTCATCTGTCCTTCCAGTTAGAACACGTTTCACTCTCATCTTTATGAAGGTAATTCTGTCGCTCACCCCGAGATAACAGCTGAAGTTCCAAGCCTGCAGATCCTCATCAGTAAGAGTTGGACTTTAACCGTTCTGTGGCCACCAAAACAACAATCACCACCAATCTAGTGACTTAAAATGACACATTGTTGTTGTATATGTTAGGGACTAGAAGTCAGATGTGGGTGTTATACAGCAGGCTGAACACAGCAGGGCTGTATTCATTCCTGAAGCTTTAGGAGAGAAACATTTAGTTTGCCTCTTGCAGCTTCTGGAAACCTGCCCCGTTTGGCTGGCAGGCCCTTCCTCGGTCTTCAAAGCCCCTTCTCAAACAATGAGCCCTGCCTCTAGCTTTGTCTTTCCTGTTCTTTGCATCCCATTTCCACATTTTTTATCTCCTTCCTTCCTTCCTCCCCCCCCCTCTTTCTTTCTTTCTAATAGTTTTTATGTGTCTGTGTGCCACTTTTGTGAAGGCCAGACAGGGCATCGTGTCCTCTGAGGTAGACAGGTGGTTGTGTGAGCTACTTCATGTGGGTGCTGGGAACCAAACTCCTGTTCTCTGGAAGAGAAGCAAGCAGCTGACCACTGAGCCATCTATCCAGCCCCGTTTCTTTTATTTGATTTTTTTTTTTTTTTGAATAAGGGCGTGAGTGTGCCCCGTGGCAGTCAGAGGACTACTTGTGGGGGTTGGCTCTCCTACGCTGTGGATCCTGGGATGGAACTCAGGTCTCGATAACCCTTGTTTTGGAGACAGGTTCTTAGTAAGTAGGTTTGACTTGAACCCCCAATCTTCCTACTTCTGGGATTATAGGTGTATGCCACCGCATCAGCTTCTAGGTACTGGGACCTGGACATCTCAGGATTCATTATTCTGCCGCTCACAGACCTGGAGATGTGTGAAGGACTCTTGCTCATTGTATGCTCTTGGGCCTTGAGTTATTTTTGCTTTTCTGGGTGTCTGTAGTCATGACCAAGGTCACAGGAGCAGCTTCAGTTTGCAAGGCTGGGGAGTGAATGTGGGCAAGCTCTCACATGGGCTACACCAACTCTTCCTTCACTTTTTTTGCTGGAGGAAGGGTGTGTGTGTGTGTGTGTGTGTGTGTGATGTGTGTGACAATATGCAATGCATCTCTGCACACGCAGAGGTCAGAGGAAGATAGTGAATATGTGTCTCCCCCAGTCCCCTCTCCACTTTATTCCCTTGAGACAGAGTGGCTCACTTGAACCAGAAGCTCACCATTTTGGCTAAGCAGATTGGTCAGCCAGCAAGCTCCAGGGATCTGAATGTCTCTCCTTCCCAGTGCTGGGTTTCAGACATGTTCAGCCAGGCCTGGCTTTTACATAGGTGGTGGGGACTTGGATTCATGGCCTTAGGCCTGTGCAACACATGGTGTTACTCACAGAACTGTCCTGTTTGTTTGTTTGTTTGTTGTTTGTTTCTTTTTCGAGACGGTTTCTCTGTGTAGCCCTGGCTGTCCTGGAACTCACTCTATAGACCAAGCTAGCCTCGAACTCAGAAATCCACCTGCCTCTGCCTCCCAAGTGCTGGGATTAAAGATGTGCGCCACCACTGCCCGGCCACAGACAGAAAATGTCTCCTCGGCCACCTTTTTTTTTTTTTTTGGAAGATGAAATGCATGACAACTGTCCTGCTTCACTCTTCTGAGTGATGGGATTTTGGGTGTGAGCCACCAGACCTGGCTTCATGTATGTATGCATGTATGTATGTATGTATGTTCTTTTTTATAGACAGGGTCTCACGTAGCCCAGACTGGTCTTGAACTCCTGATCCTCCTGCCTCAGCCTCATAGTGAGAAGTCTGGTCTTCGACCCTTTTACTTTGAGTAGTAGACTAATTAAAAAAAATTACCTTGTAGAGTAAATGTATCATATCCTTTAAAATGTTAAGTGTGTGGGTACTGCTAAAAGTGAGTTCATGGAGACTGCAGTTTGAGAAGATGAGTCTGGACTGATGGCGCTGCAGTGTCACTTGCTCTTTCAAAAGCCCCAAGTTGGGTTCCCAGCACCCATGTTGGGAAGCTCACAGCTGCCTGTAACTTCAGCTCCAAGGGATCTGACACCCTCCTCTAGCCTCAGAGGGTGCCTATCCACGCGGCATTCACTCACACAGACACACATAATAGACATAAAAATAATAGAGATAAATCTTTCAAAAGCAATTGGGGTGAGAATGAAAGATGAGATCTCTCATTCCGACCATCACCCCAAACTCACCCCAGACCACAGGCACCGTTTGCAATCTTGGCAGATCTGAGAGCTTTAGCCAGGCATTTTGCTGAACAACCTGTAATGTGGGGTTGAGCTTTCCTAGGCTCCCACAGAGTCGAAGGGCCTTATCCCAGCACAGCACAGGCGTGACTCATCACACAGATAACGTTGACTTTGATCCCCTGGTGGAGGTGCTATATTCCAGTTAGCTCTACTGCACTATTCTTACCATTCCTGTATCCTTGGGAATGAGTCACTAGGTGACAAAGGAGAGGACCTAAGGTCCATCTTAGGGAGGAGCATACTCTTCAGAATTCTGTTCACTTGAATTCTTTTAGCCCAGCCTGGCCTTGAACTCTGTAAGTGGCCAAGGGTGACCTTGAACTCCTGAACCTCCTGCTTCTACTTCTGAGATTATATGTATGTGCTACCGTTAAAGGTGTATGTGGTGTTGGGACTCGAATCCCATGCTAGACAGGCACTCTCCCAGTTATATCCCCAGCCCTGGGATTCATGAGGAAGTCTTGGGCCTTCTCCAACATTTATTCAGCTATTTGTACCATATTGGGTTCTTAGGGTTGTAATCCTGACTACTTAAGGTAGGACCCCACTCTGGAGCAGTTTTCTTCATAGCTGGCTTCTCTTATTGGAATTGGCTTTTGGCCAGTGAGCCTGGTTCCAGTCCTGGTTCTTGCCAGCTGTGTGGTACTGGGCTACTAAGTGCCCAAGGTCACCTTCTTTCGGGCAGAGCGGGATGATGGTAATTTTCTTTTTAAAGATTTATTTGTTTATTTTATGTATAGGAGTGCACTGTCTTCAGACACACCAGAAGAGGGCATCGGATCCCATTACAGATGGTTGTGAGCCACCATGTGGTTGCTGGGAATTGAACTCAGGACCTCTGGAAGAGCAGTCGGTGCTCTTAACCGCTGAGCCGGATGATGATAATTTTTGGGAAGGAGGTCGTTGAGTTCCAGTAATGACTGTCAAAATTGAACTCAGATCTCATTCCTGGCTCAGGTTGCTTTGTGCTGGACTTGGGCAGGAAGGCCAGTGGGGGCAGGGTGCCTGACTACTTCCTCATTCCACTTCATCCAAGGGGTTTCTGGGTTGCTCTGCTGTGTGTGCACATATGTGGTGTAGTGTGTGTATGCATGTGAAGGGCAGTGTGTCTATGTGCTCTTAGGTGTGTTCTCCTGGGTATGCGTATCTTCCTCTACCTCCACTTGGTCTTCTTTCCCTGAACCTAGAGCTCACTGTTTTGGGTAGACTGGCAGGCAAACTATCCCCTGACTCTGTTCCCCTCCCCCAAATGCTCGGGCTCCAGGAGCTGCCACACTGGGAATGCTGGGTATCCAAACTCGGGTCCTCATGTTTGCACATTGAGACTTTGCTCACTGAGCCATACCCCCAGCTCTCTGGGTCACTTCTTTCTTTGTCAACTTGTGTTTATAAGTCTGAAACAAGATCGCCTCCCCACCCCCCATGGGCCACTAGACTGCTAGATAAGTGCTGTGAACTATATCCCCAGCCTAAAAGTAGGATTTTTTTTTTTTTTTTTTTTTTAAACAAAGTCTTGTTAAATAGTCCTGGCCATCCTGGAACTCCCTATATAGACCAGCCTGGTCTCGAACTCAGATATCTGCTTGCCCCTTTTTCCTAAATGCTGGGATTGAAAGCAGGTACCACCATACCTGCTCCTAAATTTTAATATGCTTAGTTTTATCCTAGTGATTTGTATTAATCTTATTTACTTGTTGCTTTAGCTTCTTTTGAAGTTCTGGAGAGCTAACAGGACCTTGTCACATACTACGCTTGAGCACTACCATGGAGCTGACCCCAAGCCCAGCTCATGTGTGGTTTATTTTCTGACATTTACAGTGTGCAGGACATCCTTTTCTTTTGAGTAATGGGCTAATGGGAAAATTACCTTGTGAATAAGTATATCTTATGTTTTTAGATGTTAAATATATTGCCACGGGGTCAGGGGAATGAGTTCATGAACATTCAAGACAGTAAACTGGTAAGGAGTGAAATCAGTCGTTGCAACTGTCACCCTAAGCTCCATCCCAGATCCATTTGGTAGCACACCATCCTCCTCTACTGACTGCTTTGCCTCCTCCCTTAGGACGGAACCTCTGGACTCCTAGGTTCCTGGCCAGGGAGGAGGAAGAAAAGGCGAGACCTATCTTCCAGGGCCGAGCGTGGCCTGAGGGTCAGGCTGTTGGTCCTGGGATGCCCCAACCCAAGCCCAGTGAGCAGGAGGGTGAGAGCGTGAAGGCCAGCCAGGAGCCAACTCCCCAGCCTGGCACAGATGTGGTCCCAGCAGCCCCCAGGAAACCCAGAAAATTCTCCAAACTGGTCCTGCTGACAGCCTCCAAAGACAGCGCCAAAGTGGCTGGAGCCAAGCGCAAAGGAGTGCACTGCATCATGTCCCTGGGAGTGCCAGGCCCAGCCACCTTGGCTAAGGCCCTGCTCAAGACTCATCCTGAGGCTCAACGGGCCATTGAAGCAACTCCCCCGGAGCCTGAGCAGAAGCGCAGCAAGCTGAATCTGGGTGAGGCTCTTGTAGCTGGTGCTGCCCCCTCAAAGATACCTGGTCCCTTCCAGAGCTGCCACAGGCATCTGGCTCCAGTTCTAAGAGTCCCTGCTGCTCTCTTTGCCTTCATGTTCCCTGCTCCTCTACGTCTCTGAGCACAGGTGGGAAGTGGAAGGCAGGTGTATATGTGCTGGCTGGACACTCTTTGGTGAGCCTGGGGTCCTGGCTTTAGCCCCTTCTAGGCTTGCCAAGTGTCCTTGCCCTTTGAGTTCATAAAGAGTCCCCTCTGCATGGTGTGCTTGCCTTGCTTCATCATAGGAGTGTCAGAGGTTGAGGAGGGCCTGCTGCCATGCACTGCATGTAGCAGGCTGTTGATCACTCTCAAGGTCTTGACTACATATGGGTGTTTCCAAAGGCCAGAGGTCCACCATTCACATGTTCCACAAGCATTTCATAGCCAGTAACAAAAAGTGCCTTCATTTCTTCAGTCAGTTTACTCACATTTGTAGACTTGCATCTGGGTGCTCACAGGGCACAGGGACTCAGAGCCAACAGGAGCTGTAGGGACTCCCCTCTCTGTCTCTTCTGCCCCAGCCTTGCCTCCACTAAAACCTCCACAAAGGACCGAGCTCCAGGGAGCTGTCAGGAGGCAGCAGAGGAGTAGCCTTCAAAGTTGCTGGTTGACATGGGGCTCACTGGGAAAGCTCAGCGCTCTCTCCTCTTGCTTTACATAGGTTGGTGAGGGAAGGTGACAGCAGCTTTAGCCCTACTCCTTACTGGCCACTCCACCGTGGCTGTGCCCCTTCCTCCAATGTGACTGGGTGGGCAGTGAGTGGTGAAAACAAACTGTCCCTTTCTTCTACACCCAGCTCAGGCTAGCCCCATGCCAAGTTCCTGAGACCTGGCAGGAAGCAGAGGGATTGGCTGGGGACAAACAAAAGAGGCTGGCCAGCATCCTCTGAGCATTCAAGGGAATGGGGGAAAGCAGCAGTGGCCAAGCTTGGAGTGTTCAGTGTCAGGACATTTGTGGGGGGGGGCTGAGGTGGAGAAAGAAATCGGAGGTGATGGCCACAGGACATCCAGTGTACACAGTACACAGAAGTGCCAATGCACACAGTCCCCAAAGTCACTAGAGCTAGGAGAGCCCACAGCACCTGGAGGCCCAGGGAGGGTACAAAACACCTCTCTGGGTGAAGCTGGAGGTTCCCTAATCTGTGTGTTTTATTGTTTGCCCGTTCCTGTGCCTGTTCCTGTTCTCTGTGTGCCTGTTGTCCATGTGAGCATCTCTGACTTTGTCTCTCTTGTCCATTTGTACGCCTTTTACCTATGAGGGTGGCTGGAGATCAGTCAGTCTTTAGCAGTTCCCCCTCCCCCCTAGGCTTGAGGCAGGAGATACCATAACTCAACACACCTTTAGGGTAACTCAGCGACAGATAAATGAACCAATCTCTTCCCAACAGAAGCAGCACCTGTCAGGCCCTGAGATGCTGGGGATGAGAAAGGCTGTAGTCCTGGGCTTCCATATTCTGCCTTTGCACAGGAGGCCTCTGGGGATGAGCCATGCACTTAACCAGCAAGAGGAAGGAGGGGAACCCTGTGCTGCCTTCCATAAGTCAGCTGGGCTGCAAGGGTTCCTACTACACTGAGAGAAACTTACTGGGATGGCCTGAGGTCATAAAGTTTCATAGTCACATTGCCCAACCCCACCATTCGGGGCTAAAATCTCAGGCAAGCCAAGATGGAGTGCCCTTAGTTACAAGCCTGGAGATCTTTGGGGACCATAAGGATCCTCAGCCTCCTGCCCACAGCATGAGCAGTATGGGGGAGTCAAGAAAGACCTTGGTAAGCTAGCTCTTTGTGAGTGCTTCCACTAGTCAATCCTGCCCTGGGTGCATCTCTGTCTTTGCACCCAGTTCTCACCAGCACAGGGGTAGAGAAAGGGGTCTCCAAGCCCCATGGGAGGCTGATCTTAGTGTCACTACTCTGAGGCCACCTGCGCAGAAGGAGAGGGATGGACGCTGGCTGGGAAGCTGGTCTTCCCACAAGAAGTGGGGTATAGAGACATCATGTGGGGCCCTTGCAACCATGGGAGACCTTGTCATGCTTCTGTAAACTCCGGCTCTGTAGTACCATGGCTTCTGTGAGAAGGAACAAAATTCACTTCCCCAGGTGACATACAAAGGAAGGATGGCACCCTTCAGGGCTGTGCTGGGCAGGTGCTTTTGATCAGTGGACAACCTCTGTCCTGCTCCTACAAGCAGACCTCCTTGTCTCTGCCCCACCCATGGCCAGGCAGTGGTCATTCAGTCATTTCCTGCTCAGCTGTTTCCTAAATGACTTATTTGGGACCCTGCACTTGTGGCTTTTTAGGAACAGTGTCCTCATTGTGTCAGTTGACAAACACATCTGGCCTTTACTGGTCCCTGAGAAGCTAGGGTGAGAGTGGCCTTCAGCTTACAGTGGAGAAGTGGAAGCCCAGGGCTAGCCTTTGCCAGCCCTCCTTTGTTCTGTTACCAAGCTGACCTATCTGTCTTTCTTCCAGATACAGATGGTCCGGAAGACAATGGAGGGTCAGGGGTGTCATCTTCAAGTCCAGAGGAGACCACTGTGCTCCTTAAGGCCCCCAGCGTGTCCCCATAACCTTGGCAACTGATGCTTCATAAGTTACTTTTATAAGTAAAAATCAAAAAATAGAGAGAAAATAAAAGAAGCTGTGTGCTATTTCCCACCATGGGTAGTTTTTGTTGTTGTTGTTGTTTTTCCCAGAAGGATTTCTCTGAACAAGAGAGAAATCAAATCCGCCTTTAGACCAGGCTGGCCTCGAACTCAGATCTGCCTGCCTCTGCCTTCCAAGTTCAAGGACTATCAGCATATGCTACCACTGCTAGGCTGAGATAGGTGTAAAACAGAACTTTGAGTCCTTTCTGACTTCCCTTCTTATCCAGACTTGCCTGGCTTGGGCCATTAGACCTGGTGCAGTCTCTCTTGAGGCCTCCAACTCCTAGCTTCATGGTTGGGCTCCCTTGGCCTGGAAAATGAGCTCTTGGCATAACTCAGAGTGGTTCCCTAGCCTTTGTCTTTGTGCTGCTGGTAGCCTGAAATGGGGCACTGAGAGCTGCTTCCCTGGACCCAGGACAACCAGATCTTCTGCCTGACCCTTCCCTCCACAAGGGGCCTCAGATTCCCTCTAGCTCAATCCTCCACAGTTGCCATGAGCCACTGTCCTTCCTGACCTAAGGGTTCCTTCTAGAAGATTCTCAGGTTGCTGGCTCTCAGGCACAGAGCCCTACAAGGACCACTGAGGAAGGATGAGCTGCACCTGACTTTTGTCAAGGATCTGCACAGAATGCTCACAAGAGTGCAAGGTAACCCAGGAGATCACACACATACACACACACACACAGAGAGACAGACAGAGAGAGACAGAGACAGAGACAGAGACAGAACACCTGCCTGGGCCCCCTCTCCAACTTGTAGCCCGGAGAGAGAGAAAAGCATAGTTGACTTCCAGTCCCCAAGTTGGGAACTCCCAAAGACCCAAAGGCCAAGGCTTTGGCCTCCAGCTCTTTCACTTGCAGTCCTTATTCCTTGGAAACCATTCTGAGTATGAAAAACATTATCTTTCTCAATGTAGGATGAAGAGGCCCTATCTTCCAAACATGTCTTCAGAACTGCCTGCCTCAGAAACAGATATTTGGCACATTTCTCTCCTGCCACTCTGCTGTATTGTTTTTACAAGACTGTGTTGTTATTGTTGTTTTTAATTTTTAAAAACCCTTTATTAACTTTGCCTGCATGTATGTCTGTGTAGTATGTGCATGCAGAATCTTTGGAGGTGAGAAGGTGTTCAGGTTCCCAGAAAGCAGTCACAGGCAGTTGTGAGCTGCCATGCGGTTGCTGGGAATTGAACCTGGGTCCTCTGGAAGAGCAGTCAGTGCTGTTAACTGTGGAACAGTTGCTCCACCCCGTGAGGCTATTGTCTGTAATGCTGCTACTCTGTTACAATCCTGGAAGCTAATGCTCTTAAAGTAGAATCCACTGTGGTTTCTTTTTGCCGTGGTTTTGGCTGTCTAGCTTGTCAGATGGTAAGTGGACCTGAGCGGCCGTGGTAGTTGTTCTTTTACCCCAGCATTTAGGAGGCTGAGGTGGTGATGGTGGGGGGACAGGACCTGAGGTTAGAGAGCTGGCTTAACTGGTAAATGTCTGCTGATCAATTAGGAGAACCGATTTCTAGCATCCACACTTAAATTTAAAAAAAAAAAAAAAAAAAAAAAGCATGATGCTGTGGTGCAGCCCTATAACCCCAGGGCTCCGCAGACAGAGAGAAGGATCCCTGGGGCATGTTGGCCAGCCTGTCTAGCCAAACCAACAAGCTTCAGGTTCAATGAGAGACAGGGGTCGGTGGGTGGGAGGGGATAGGGGTTTGGGGGGTAGGGGGTTGGTTGGTTCAAAAAATGAGAGGGATCGCAATTGAGGATGGCACCCAGTGTTGACTCCTGGCCTACACACACACACACACACACACACACACACACACACACACACACGCCTGTGAGCAGAGAGTTGAGAGAATAACGAGAAGGAAGCAAGGAAGAAGAGGAGCTGGGAGGGAATAAGGCTACACTAACCTTTGTGTGCAAAGTTCTGTTTTCCTCCATCCTATGTATCTAGCCTATGGGCCAGAGTGGACGGCTCTATCCAATACTCCTAGATCTCCACCGCAGAGACTCTGTCTCACAGTTGTTCTGGCAACTACATGTGGGGAGGGGGGGAGGAGGGGGACGCTCGCACCGGTCCAGCATCTCTAAGGTGCGTGGGTTGTGAGCGCCTCCTGGAGTGCGGTGCTGGATTAGCACTCAGTCAGTTCTGCACTGCAGCCTGCCAGAGCAAGGGCTCCTTAAGCGCACGTGGCTTCTTGCACGGCATGGTGTAGATTTATCTCTTCACTTCCTGCCCCATTCCCACACTGCATAAACTAAGACTACAAGGGAAGGGATCTCTGTCTACTTGGGCTACTGAATTTCCCAGTGTGGAGACCCTAAGGAGCAAACAGTGTATGGGACGGAGAGCTGAGAGCCCAGATTTGAGATGGAGATTCTGTGGGTGGAGGTGTTAGCATGAAGCTGGCACTTCATCAATTCTGAGGCAAGGCAAATGTGGAAGCCATCGAATCCCAGGACACAAGATGCAAGATCCCAGGATGCAAAAAAGAGGTACCAGGCTGAGCAAGCATCCTTGCTGTGGGAGCAATCCTCCTGCTTCTGCCGCCCGACTATTGAGATTACAGGTGAGGAATCATCATCCTTGTTCTTAAACTTTGGCTTTTAAGACAGGGCTCTTTGTGTTCCCTAACTCCTGATTATTCTTATTTTACCTCCCAAGTAGCTAGGAGTCCAAGTGTGGGCCATCATACATGGCCAAACTGACATTGTTCTACCTCAAGGGCTGGGATTGCAGATGTGGCCACCACACTCAGTCTTGTTTGTTTTCAAAGATCTGTCTGTCTGTCTATTTAGTTAGTTATCAGAGACAGGTTATTTCATGTGTATGAGCATTTGCCTGCATGTATGTGTCTATAACATGTACATGCCTGATTCTAGAGGAGACCAAAAGAGAAAGTCAGATCCCCTAACTGAATTTTGCCCTCTATAAGAGCAGTCTAAGTGCTGAGAATCTTTAAGGCAGTGGTCCTCAATCCATGGGTCACAACCCCAACAAACCTCTATCTCCAAAAAACATTTACATTGTGGTTCATAGCTAGCAATATTACAGTTATGAAGTAGCAATGAAAATAATTTTATGGTTGGGGGCACCACAACATGAGGAACTGGATTAAAGGGTTGCAGCATTAGGAAGGTTGAGGACCACTGCCTAAGCCATCTTTCCAACACTGTTTGTTTTTGGAGACATTCTATGTAGAATCAGCTTCTCAGGACTCACTGTGTAGCCCAGGATGGCCTCATTCTCCTGCCTCTGTCTCCGAAATTCTGAGATTACAGGCTTGCCCCTCCACACCAGGTTTTGCATTTTTCTTTCTGTTTTTTAGCTTTTAGAATTCTGGGAAAAAAAAAAAAAAGGCTTCACTTTCTCTTCCACTTACTTATTCACCTATAGTGTTATTTTAAAGACCCAGGGTCTCATGTAGCCCAGGCTTGCCTTGTATTCAATATGTAGCTGAGGATGGATTTGAATTCCTGATTCTCCTGCTTCCGTTTCATTTGTGCCACACACATCCAGCTCCTGGATTCTTATTTAAACTTGTGCTCTGTTATTATCACTATTTCAGATCTCAGACTGTCCTGGATTGGGAGTGGGGTATATTTAAGGGCTTCAATGTACTGCATAAGAACGTTCTTGAGAACTGGAGAGATGCTCAGTTATGAAGACCATGGGGCTACTCTTCCAAAGGACCCAGGTTTGATTCCAGCACCCACATGGTGGTTCACAACTCTGGGCAACTCCAGTTCCAGGGGATCCTATGCCCTCTTTTGGCCTCTGCAAGGCACCAGACATATACATGGTGCACAGATACACATACAGACAGAACACCTAAATACATTTAAAAAATACATTTAAAATATGTCAGAAGTATTTTTTTTTAAAAAGAAAAAAGAAAGGAAGGAAGAAAGACTGGGTGATGGCGGCACACGCCTTTGATCCCAGTACTCCCCAGTGCTGGGGAGGGAGAGGCAGGCTGATCTCTGAGGACAGCCATGTCTATAGAAAGTATTCCAGGATAGCCAGGCTACCCAGAGAAACCCTGTCTCAAAGAAACAAAATAAATAAAATAAAAATTTTAAATGTAAAAAAGTTCTGAAGGTCACAGCCTAAAGACGCACTTAAGCCAACACTATAACTTCGTAAGAATGAAGTCAAATCCTATAAAGGT